>JAODKN010000093.1:15707863-15719197 GCA_026774425.1 Petrocephalus zakoni | reverse complement strand
ATCTATCTATCTATCTATCTATCTCATAGCTTAATTAATAAAAGGGATAATAGCCTTAGAACTATACATTGTTTTACCTAAGAGAAAGAAAGTTTCTGGAAAAACATTAGAATACATGACATAAAATGTTAATTACAAGATGCACATGACAGCCTTCCGTTCACATAGGGAACACTCCAGCTGTGCAACATTTCTGGGCACTGGTTTGGGTAGTTGGTAGCAGTGCTAAGTTAGTTAAGAAGGCCTGTGTGAATTTTTCAGCAGTGAAGGTTAGGGCATTCATAGGCATTTAATAAGCTCTCATGTTACTTCCCTGCTGTCATTCAGATATTCTCAGATAGTCAGACTGCAAATATGTGTTACATAAAACGTACAAAATATTAAAATGCAGCTGGTGCATAGAGCTGACTTCATGCTGTGCCCTCAAGGCGTGGATGTTCTTTTGCTGATTTTTGTGCTGAAAATGAGCTTCCGCTTCGAGCAAGCGTCAAACGGCTGAACAACTCTTGGAGAGTGCCGCTTGACCCTGCAGCATATTCTCTGCAGGGCTGTGTCTGTCCAAGAGGGGAATGGGTGCCGGACATAATCCCAAGTGCAGTGGGAGCTGTGTGGGTGCTGACGTCAGACATACTCTCGCTAGAGATTTAAGTGCGGCTTATTACTGTAAAATAAAAACGCCATGGGACTACGGGCTATCAGCCATTCAAAACAGATGCTTCTGCACAACATCTTGGTGAACTGCAGCAAGTGAATATATCCAGAGGCCAACTCATTTTTCCATAGAATCTAAAGCCCCACTTGCACCTAAACCTTGTGGATGAATTAACATATTGGGGTGATTTTTAGTGATGATGGCAGTGAACATGGATGCAAGGCTTTTGCTGCAGAAACAGGCAGCACAGCAAGAGCATTGAAGTTATCCATCCAGAAATATTAGGAAAGAACAAACTTATTTACAGGTTTCATTAGGGAAGTTTACCCATCGATCCATCCATCCATCCATTATTCATCCATCCATCCATCGATCCATCCATCCATCATTATCCATTATCAGGCATGATAAGCATGTTTCCAAGATGTTTATACTGTAGTTATAAATTCCCCCGAAGAAGATGCATCATAGAAAACTTTTCAGTTTTCTCAGGAGATGTCTTTGTATTGTGGAGATTTTCTAAGCTTACTTTCCCAAAAAATGTATCTAGATTTTGTTGAAATAATTTGTTTATGTAAATGATCACAACTGGCAAACAATGAGTGAAAAATGGCATTAGTGCAATAATTTTGATTGCCTTTTTGTGCACATTATTGTGGCTTCCAAAAAGATTTAAAATCCCATCATCAACCAGATTTCATTGATCGTCATCCTTCAAAGCCAAAGTGTTATCAGAAATGTTTTTAATCCATTATAAATTCTCTGCAGATATTACGCAATGCGTGTTTAGCCATACTGCAGCTTACGCTGCCAGAAAGCATAACACCTAGTAATACATAATGCTGCAGCAGTCCAATAGTCTCCTCACAGTAAACAACATTATCCTTTACTCTTATGCGTTGCTTCAGGAATAGCATATTGGCCACAATCTGCTGCTCAATGTAGTTTTACTAAAACATCACATCAAGCTGTACAACGTTTATGCTTTTCGAGGAAAGATCAATGTCTAAATTGAGTTTGATTTATGTGAACAAGCAAAGCTATAGTAAGGAACAGAATGAGTTATAAAATGGCAAAATGTGCTTCCCAGAAAAGTCAATAGAAATGTTAAAGGTTAAGGATAAGACTATGGCTTAGGAACATTGAAACAGAACAACTGGACATTGGAACAGGGTTAGAATTGGAAATTACGATAAGATTGTGGTTAGGCTTGAGTGTTAGGTTAAGATCTAGATCTCTGTTTGGATTCAAGTTTGACATTTTATTCAGGTCAGGGGTTGAGGACAGGTTGAGATTGATCTCAGGGTAGATACACGTGAAGTTAGATATGTGGGAAGTGGGTATTGCATTAAAGGAAGCTGATGTTGGGTTTGTAATTTGCAGACAGTTCCTTTGTGGTGCATGTTTTTTAAAAGCCCCCTTCATAAGGTGGATGAGATGTTGCATTTTGGAACAGCTTTGTTAATTTAGGTCACCTAAAACAGCTTAGTGATTGGGTATTTCACAAGACTGATGTTGAAAAAAAAAAACACATCATTTAGATAAAATTTGACCTTTACTTTAATCTTCCAAACCTTCATCCAGAATAAATATAAATAGAATCCAGAATGCTAAATAAATAGAATGCAAGTGTAACAAGGTCAGAGTGGGGGGATGGGCAGACGCCTAATGTCGCCTCCTGGTATACAGTATTAGCATGATGCTACAAGCCAGCTACCACCCACAACCCAATGTTTGCTCAGCTTTAGATGCTCACCACACAGGATACGGGTGTCATTATTAACCTTGTGCCCCACATAGTAGAGGGGAAAGCAGCTGATTTCCACTGGAGGTTCACCTCTGTGGCCAGCATGACACCTTATTCACTTACTGGTCAAATGCAGGGAAGTTAGTAGCAAAATTCCATCTAATACAGAACGACAGGGTATTCATCGCAGCCCAAGCAACCAGTCTGGGAACTACCTACAATAAAGAAACTAAATATTATTTACTGAATTCCAATATGCACAAATATCTATGTACCATGATTATATATTTGTGTAGGCGCCAGTTTGACTACCATACAATGATCTGACAACTGCTGGGTGTTTGGTAGATATTAAGACATTTTGCATGATGCATTAGTTGTCCTCATAATGTAGGCGGCACGCCGAAATTCATTTACACAGATTTTTGATTAGATTCAGCCATAAGCTGGTCATATGCATTATATATAACTTGTAATTCCTGTTTCTCACATTAATAAAACATCAACAGCATCAACAGCAATGTGTCCTTTTTGTCTTTTTCACTGCCACCTGAAAAGATTATAAATAGAGGATTATAAATAGAGGACAATCAGTATTCCTCCTGAAATTGCCATATGTTATTTTCGAAAGTGAACTTATTTAATGACTGAAATATCACTGCTTTTTATATCAGACAATTTTACTTTGTAGTCAAAGGGAGAAGCATAGAGTATACCTCATCTATCACTTTATATATACTCTCTGATCTTAAATTGAGGGATGCGTGTGAGAATCAGAAATGAATGAAAGAATAGTTGAACAGACAGCTACATCGTTCCCACATTTTGTCATGTGTAGGCCAAACTTTTTGCCTAGTGCTTCCCTAAATGGACGACCGTTATTGAAAATGGACAGATGATCGATTGTTCATAGCTGATGCTAAACAATTAGGTGAGGCATTAGTGTTTGTGTGGCCATTTCGGTGGTGGTCAGGCTGAGGCTGGTCCCCTAGGCCGCAGGTGTCAGCCAAATGGGAGGATGTGTACAGAGGACACTGCTCGCAAAAAAGCTGAACAGCTGATGATGATGAGATGAGATGAGAAACCCTTTATTGCTACTGCAATACACCATGTCACTGGTCACAAGTACCAGCGAAAGAATTGGCCATCAACCTGACCATACATATACACAAACATCACATTATAGGAGGTGGTCAGGTTGGGAAGAGAGGGGATGTAGGAAGAACAGAGAGAACAGAACTACATGGGGAAAGAGGAGAATAAAAAACAGCCCCCAGACTGCCACAAGTAACATCAGTGACACTCGCTTGAAGAGTGAGCTGCTAATTCAATGCACAATGAGAACATCATCAAAGCCATCATGCCTATTGTACCTGTACAGTGTTGCCCATCTTTAAAAGGTGATCTATTGCAAAAAGCAAATTATATTCCTGTTTTAGCTAATTAAATTAATGAGAGTCATCCAGTTAGTTATACCTTTAGAGTTAAAATCTGGCAAGCTTTCCCATCCATCCATCCATCCATCCATCCATCCATTTTCTGAAACTGCTCATCCTTCCCGGAGCCTATCCCGGAAGCTACGGGCACGAGGGGGGGAACAACGCAGGATGGGGGGCCAGCCCGTCATAGGGCACACTCACACATGCACACCTACGGGCAATTTAGTGACTCCAATTAGCCTCAGCATGCTTTTGGACTGTGGGAGAAAACCAGAGTATCTGGAGGAAACCTTTATATTTATAAGCAGTCAGTATACTGCATTACATATACTGTCATAATGCATTGTTATGCATCAATAGAGTATTACAAACCCAGCTATAATGACTAATAAAAAGGCATAACATATTATAGTCGTGTGTATTCTGTATTATGAATGCTCTATGAAGGTCTCATCTGTAATGCATTATAAATACCTAATGCAGCTCAAAGCATCTTTGATTCTTATACTGACTATTATAATGCATTACAAAGGTATTTATGGTGCATTATAGATGGGACCTTCATAGAGCATTCATAATGCATGAGAATCATGGCTATAATGTGTTATGACCTATACCCATGTTTATAATACTTTATGAATGTGTTACAGTGAATAATAAGAACAGTTATTAGGCTTTATGAATACGGAATTCATAGAAAGTGTTACCTTTAATTTTCTTTCTTTTCTTTGTCATGTTCTTCAACAATTGGGATTGCATATATTGTCATGCAACCCTTAGTTTTATTATTTACCAAAGATCTTGACAAGTGGTCTTTCTTTTAACCAAACGTAAAGCCTCTCAGCTGAGAAGCTGTCGTATTGGTGCCGCTGAATTTTTCATCCATGTCTTCATGAATACTTCTGATGATTATGATGAATGGTGGATATTTAAGTGGCCCGCAAAGGCGTCCGACGAAGCCTCCTGTCGTCTTACGATGCCTCTGCTAGCAAAAACGTAGTAGATTTACTTTTTCATTATTCCAGAGATCAAGGTCATGTTCTCCAACTGCCTTCAGAAAGAGCAGCTAAATGTAAATTTTTCTACAGAGAAGGAGAATGTGAGACATCTCGTGGGCCTGGGAGATGTAGATGTTTCGGCTTACTGAGGAATACACGGCCTCGTCTTATTCTTTCATCTATGTTTTTTTCCATTAGGTCAGCTGTTTTTTTTTTTTATCATGTTTTAATGTTTGAAGCTTTCAGATGGGAATTTTCGATTTCTCTCCGCACAGTTTTGCCTCCGCCGTCAGAAGTGTGTCAGCCTGTCAGTCATGCGCATCCTTTCATCAGCAGAAACCACCAGCGTCTTTCCACCCTCCCTTGTTTTCATTTTGCAGAATTTTCCCCAGCACCAACTACACCGTTCTGGCACACTGGAAACCTGCAGGTTTCCCAGGCTGAAAATTGCAAACTGCAAGCCTTTTTCATTTAGGAACAGCAGTGCTCAGCTTCCCCGGAGAGCTCTGTAGCTGGGCAATGGTAACGTTTTGCGCTGTTTGAGTGCGAGATGCATTTCCTTTGTCATATTTTAGTGTCCATTTCTTGCCTGAAATGTAAGCTCAGTTCTGCGAAAGTGGCACTCTCGCCACTATAGAAATATCCGCGTCGTGTATCTAGAAGGGATTAAGGTTAAGTTTCTTGCTTTTTCTTATGAACCTGCTATTCTTAATGCTGTGGTCCAGTTTCTGAAGTGCTAATCCACCCCTTTCACCCAGCTTATGTATGTCCACACCGCCATGGACTGGGCATATTGCCAGTTTTGGGTTACAGCTCATGGTGATTCCTGTGATTGTCCTCCTCTGTACTATTAAAGACCCACAACACGCTGCTGTACTGTCTCACAAAGCTTGCTGTCTAACAAGCATCATGCCTCCGCTGGATTGAAAGGTGCACCATAGTGATCTTTAGTGTCTGTGATGAAGTACATCTTAGTGGCTGGTTTTCCTCAGCAACAAAATACAATTAACTTCATATACAATACTGTGGTTATATGACACATACGGGGCACTGTGAAGCATTCATGATGTATATTTCCTGTGTGCAATTTTTTTGTGTATTGGACAAAGAAACTGACATTTTGATATTTGGAGATATAATACTGCAGTGGTATTGCTAAATGTCACTATTGATGTCCCCAAATTGAGTAATGGTTTTAAATAAGACTTAATATATTTATATATATGTATATATATAATTTATAGAGATCTATTTCAAGAGTTTTTAACATTTTGGGGTTGCATTCTATGCTTCTGACTGGACCGTCTATGCCTGGTGCAGGGGATGTTCTTGCTCATTGAAACTCTCACCATGTCGCTGAGCTGCCTGCATGCCTTAAAATAATACCTGGTTCATTTACTGCGTAGGCCACCTGTTTAATGAGCCCCTCTAGTCTGCTTTAAAAGGCTCCGTCAGGCCAGGTTAACACTTGTACCGACGCTGTCCAATTCCCCAGTGGAATGACAGCATGCCGGCTGTCACGTGGGAGCAGCGCTGTGCCTCGTTCCTGAGCCAAACCGCTGTCATGGCGGCACATGCTGCCGCTGCCGGGGACTGGGGGGCTTTTATGTCTAATTGCTGCCATGGGTACTCTCTGTTTTTGTCGTGTGATAATAGTGCGAGTGGTGTAATGGCTAAGAACAGGGAGGAGGTCAAATCCGTCACGGAAGGGATTCTGCTTTTTTAAGCATTTAATGTAATTCTATGTTCTGCTTTTTCAACTGGGAAATTTATTACTGCCTTGGCTTTACGGCCACATATGACATCCCTTTCTTCACCAAACATTTTTATAGTGGTTACTGAAAGTGACTAATGATATTGTTTTTTTTTTTGCAGTATACAATTATACACACATTTCTTTAGACTGAGAAAATTTCTCATGAAGAAAAAAAAATATCAAATATGTAATAAAAAGTATGCGTCAGCTTTGAGACTGAAAAGGGAAATTTACCCTTGATGTGTTTCACAATCTCGTATTTATTTTTGGGTGGCTGGCACACATTTCTACAAAATGCACCATATCTCAATCCAGTGAAAATTAATGAACTCTCCAGCCAAGCTTTCTAATTAACGTTCTTATGAAAAAAGAAAACAGACATCATTATACTCCAAATCTCCAGTAAACCAATTATATACATAATGTAATATTGTTCCCATATCACAATCTCATCATTGGCAAAATGGTGCATTTGTTGAGTCAAACAAACACTGAAATAGCTTTTGGCACAGATTGGAATAGAAGCCTATTCAGCTAACATGTGGATATAAACCATTTTTGTATAACATAGCGTAATGACTATACATAAGGGATAACAATGTGACATACCTTGCAGTATAATAAATTTGAATTAAGTCTTTCAAAACACACGAAGATAATGCCGGTTTTATGAGAAACCCTGCTGTCACTGGGGAACCCTAATGGTCTGTAATGAATTACCGGTAGATTACATTGTTATGACCACAGTATAATAGGGCGATTTGTGATGAGCAGGGCTACTGTGTAGTGGTGAAAAGCTATAGAGCACCTGCTGGATTATCATGTGTGTCAGACTGCTGCATGCAATGTTCAAAAGTCAAGCAGTAACAATGGGCCCAGAACGTTTTAAAGGGCAAGCATTGCAAGCTACCCACTTTCATGTCTCCCTTGTCTGATGGAAATCAGAGGCTGTGCAGTTTGAACAAAGAGATGTGAAAGATGTGAGCTGGCCCTACAATTGCCAAGGGTTCGAGGTTTGAGATGGACCATCACCTAAAGACTGCTGTCGTGCTGAGGAATTAGAAAGCTGGTAGGATGATTTAACAGGTTAGTGTCTGCAGAATGAATACTCTATCCTCATTTTGTGAAAAGCAGTGTGGAACACATTACAAAATATACATTACCAGAACATGTCACAAAAATAGAAAATACAAACACAAGATTTGGCATCAAATAGAAAAGGGGGCAGGATAGAATTAAATACCAATATATGAGTCATTTTTATAATAGCTGGGATATTTAACTCTGGGCACGTATTTGACATATTTTATGCCATAAACGGTTTGTGGTTTTTATGGTTAGTCACATATGGGGCTGCATGTAGCTGAGGCTTCTAGTTAAACAGAAATTTCAGTATATGGTATTGGTAATATATATTTCAATATCAGCTCAGCACGCTTACAATGAAGTACATTACCTTTCTTCTGCATTTTATAATCGCTGATTTCCTTATAACTCCCAGTTTTGTGTTGTCCTTCCTATAAACACAAGACCATCTTCATCTTATATGCGCCTGCAGGTCAGGTCAAGACCGACCAACAGACACAATATGTCAATAACAGGGGAAAATTAACTTTAAAAGAATGAATTCAGTGCAGGTTCAGCAGGTAAGGCATCTCCCTTATATATGCACTCCTCAGGAACTGGAGTGAAGTCACACTGATTGCTAAAGTGATTAAGCAAAGCATAGCAATGCATTTGCCAACATTATTAAGATTATGTTAATTGCCCCATTAGAGTTTGTAACGCCCAGGGTTTTCTCTTGAATGACTATTGAAAGACAATCATCAAAATGGCTCAATTAAATTACTGGTTGATATTTTGAACACCAGTTTCCATACGGGAGTTTAAAGGGTCTAGAGGGATAGACTAAATTTTAGAAGAGTGTCTTTTGTTCTCTTGATCTTGTAATTCCAAGCAGCTTAACCGAGCGATATTGAGAGAAGCAAGCCTGATGGGCCGAATGGCCTCCTCTTGTTTATGAACTTATGTTCTTATACTGTATGAACATCAGCCATATTCATGGACATTAATTAAACATTCGATTGAAGAGAGAATTACGGAAAGCACCCAAGCAAAGTCAACATTTTGACACATATTTTCTAAGCGTCTTCTTGTTGACTTATTAAGAGTCCTGGGCCACAGTGCGTCTATAAGCAGACAGGTACTGCAATGCACAGTGCAGAATGTTAAACTCCGCTGCCTCCGAAGTCACGTCGGGGCTGTGCTGACATTTGTATTCTCCTCAGTCATGTCTACTCTGGCCCGCAGCTCTTGGAGAGGGACACCTGTGTAAGGTGGCAAGAGCTTGGCGCTAATCTTTATACCTTCGACCAAAGTGACACAGAGATGCAAGATGCCCATTGTCGGTACGTGTGCACATCACCCATCACCAAGCACAGCTCTGCTGGCAGCATTCTCGCGCCACTTCCCCCTTCTATGACCTGCTGCTCTCTGCCGCCGCCCATCTGGTTATATCCACTTGACGCAGCAAGATCTTATAACTTTTTTCTCTGTAGTGGCTGGTGTTAATTTGTGTGGACAGAGGGAATCAGGGGTGTGTAATGAAATTTACATGAACCAAAGCTTTGACTTTCAGAATGACTACCAAGTAGGAGACGGAAAAAAATACTGAAACTGAAAATATAAAACTTTTGGATCAGCATCCACTTAAAAACCTGTTCACATTTTCAATCTGAGCATCGATTTTAGCTTAGCTGTTAAACACCCAGAATCCTGGCCATAAGTCTTTGGATGTGGCCCTTTTGAACAAATAAGGTAACCTGGGTGGGGTGGTTTAGTCAAACACTGGGCGGTAAAAGTGGTAAAACACACTTTTTTAAGACAATAATGTAATTCAGGATTAACCAAACAATGTCATTTAAATCCAAAAGATATACAGAGAGGTGCCAGCAAGCAGAACAATGACTGACAGGAATGCTGAGTCCAGTACAGAAATGCACAGTGAAAACCTTCTGTCGGTCCCCAGTACTTGATGATAACTCTTCACCAATGACCACAGACCACAAGTGTGCATCTTTATAGATGGCAGACTGCTGGGCCTGGCAGAAAGAAGGCTGGGGTGAGTGGTTCGGTCCATCTGCAGGGGTGTTCTTAGGAGCCAAGCAGTTGATCCTCACAAATCTCCAGGGCCACCTTGGTTGCACCACCGAAGATCTCCACGTTGTTGTCGACCCAGGGCACGATGTTGCCTGGCATGTACGAGGAGCAGTTGGCCATGTTCATGATGTCTATGGGCCGTAACACACGATCCCACATATTGAAATGGGTTATCTCCCCAACAAAGGCCTGAGTGGCATCGAATCGTCCTCCTACTGTGTCCTGTCAGGACCATAAAAAAACAGAATTCATTCTTACTTTGCAAAAATCAATCTCACTGTAATAAACTAATAAAAACAGCATCAGTTTATCCTACCAAATTATGACATTACAAAATTATAATGTCATACTTACAATAGATGACTGCAGTACAAAAATGAAAAGCATTTAAAGTAAGGATCACGTCAACAATACAGTCTTCTAAGGACCAGAGGGGCCTTTATCCTGTGTGTAACTCTATGTAATGAGGGACTCACCTGCTCCTGACCCAGAATAATGACCCCGCCAGGTTTTATCGGGTGCCATGGGGCCAGGTTCTCTCCAGATCCCAGCTTCTCCCCATCCTGGTACGCCTCCCAGAGGCCATCTCTGGTGGTCCAGGTGATGCAGATGTGGTGCCACTGCCCATCTCTGACGGAGATTGGCAGCTGAGCCACCTGTGCAGCCCAGCAGAGTCGGGCACAGACATGAAGAGAGAGAGCGAGGGCAGATGGGCCCGGGCTGTTCTCATGCCGTGCCAGCCGGCTCATGCAATACCCAAAATTACAAAAAAAGGAATACTTCCCCTTTCCACTACTCTTCCTCTGACTCCTTTTTATGTGGCACATGGTCAGAAAATTGCAATATGCTCATATTTAAATCAACTTTCTGTCAAACAACAAATTATTTAAAAGATCAATATAAAAATCCTAGCTTTAATATTACAGCCCAAAGCCTCCTTTGATACAGCTGTTACCTAGATCATGAATATCATTACCAAAGCTAACTACAGCACACTCCTGCAAACCCCGATTGCCTGAAAGCCCTTATTAAATGCCTGTTTTACTGCTCAGTACCATGCTTAAGGAAGCTTGAATAAGCCCAATTTAAATTCACAACAAGCTAAAAATAAAGTAAAAAACAAAAAGTGAAATACATGATGTTTTGAGTATATAGAATTAAACCAGCTGGATTAAACAATTAAAGACTTTAAGTAAACCAACCATAAAGAACTTTGAGACAATGAATGCAAAGAGCGCCACGCCATTGGTGGATATGAGTGTGTTTACACTGTGCTCTAACAATGAGACCTTCATTCCTGGTAGCTCTAACAATGAGACCTTCATTCCTGGTAGCTCTGCATCAATGGGTCTCCATAACACATGTGTAGCCAACGTAAGAACTCTGCTGCTTACCTTGTCATTGATGAGCAGCTCTATTGGGTTGTTACCCCATTCGATCAGCACGATCTCATTGGCTTGCCCGGGTACGCCGTAGGAGAAGGGGGTCCCGATGCCGGGGCTGGCGCTCGATTTTAGCCACATGCAGACTGTGAAAGCGTACATCTCCGGCAAACTCTTCTTCATGCGGCCATACAGGTAGTT
>JAODKN010000093.1:15678783-15691645 GCA_026774425.1 Petrocephalus zakoni | reverse complement strand
ACCCTAACCGCATGCCTTACCATTTGGTCAGTCTGCTTTCTTTCTTACTCTTACCAGCAGTACCCTAACCGCATGCCTTACCATTTGGTCAGTCTCTTCCACGATACCATGCTTTAGGTTTTCCATTTCTCCATCTTGTTAAAATACCATTGATTTTTTTTTCTTTCCTATTCATATTTTCCAGCTGTTTCTGAATCCCTCATCTCTGTGTAAAGCAGTCCTCCACGCATTATGGTTCTATGTGTCATATGAGTCTCACCTTTTGAAAATGCTAGCTCCAAATTTTAAAATAGAAAAAAAAAATCATCCTGTGTTTTACCGACATATTTGATTGAAAGTCAACTTTGATATTTGCTCAGAGCCACAGAAGTAGTCTGTTTTATGCTCTAGGGGGTGGTGTTTTATTCAGGACAGCACTGGAATAAGTTATAAATGCCATCCAAATGATCTCAAATCTCATTATGCTATCAAAGACTTTTGTCATCCACTACTAGACTGCTGACCCCAAGTCAGGAATGAAGACTTATGTTCTGATGCTCACACCGACAGATACTCTGCGAGCAAAGCCAATCTATTCAATGGTGTGTCTCCACAAGGGGTCGTGCTGCCACCGCTAGGGGGGGGTCTGCTTCATGCTTTGCCTCAGGCTCTTGAAAGCTTTGCTGGTTCATGCTGACTTTTTCTGAACATTGGTCACTCTGAGGCGTGCGCCGATGCGTTGTATCCCTCATGTGCCGAGGAACCAAAGAAGTGGCCAGCTCCATCAATGACAGCTTGTGTTCACACTGCCTCCCCTCGTCATGAGGACCTTCATCCTCTTTGAATTCTATAGCAACTCTAAAAGAAACTTGACATTATTACATTAAATATAAATACATAGGTGTCTAGGGTCGGCAGAATAGAATCACAGAGCTTTATACATTTCTTTCTTTGATTTTCATTTGAGGTTTATGGAATTTGTTAAGTGATGGCATTATTTAAAAACTGGCTTAAATGTAGAAGTAAAATGTATAATGTGTAAAATGGGTGATTTACATTTTCTTGCATTTTATAACTGTCTGGATTCAGGTCTATTTGTGACTGCCCATTAGCCATATCCTGCCTTTTTCAGCTTGGAAAAGTGCACAATTCCCTCGGTGCATTTAATAAATGTAAATAAACTACACCGAAAATCAGCTTTACATAAGGTATGATGATTCCAAAATCTGCCAGGCTTCACACAAAATAAACAGCAGGCAAAACTGGGCATAAAGTGATAACCTGCTTGCGTTTCAGTTTAATAATAAAGGTTTTACCTATATATAAAATGAAAGAAAGTAGATAAACAGCCTTTAATGTAAGGAACAATGAACACTACATTTGGGTGAATACATATAGGTGCTCCCGTACACGTGCTTTCTCGGGAATATCCTAACTGCCAAATAAGCAAGGAAGTAACTATGTTACCAGCCAGTAATACAACAAGAGAATGTAGAAATATTAAAGGAGCTAACCAGTATACGCTATAAAATACCACATATTAACTGACCTTCTCAAAAGATACAAAGCTGCCATAAAGCTGGACATGTTGTGTGTGGTAAGTTCTACTTTATTGTCTAACGTACAATGAGGTGCATGCCTCCTACAGACATTATAGTCATAGTACAGTGCATTAATAATAAGTAGCACTATCAGACAATAATAAAAACTGGAACAGAAATATGGACAATGAATAGCACAAAACAAATAAAACCGAACAATACATAACACAAAACAACACCAAATAACTTGAAATCCAAATAGCAAATGAGTGGTAATGATGGAGTGTCACGGTTGCCAACTCTCACGCATCTGGTGAGGCACTCATGCATTCAGACTCTCGTGGTCACGCAAGAAGTCTTACGGCAAGTCTATATCATTCCATTCTAAGTCTAAAATTAGCTACATCAAAAATGTTGGGGCAGTTTGCAAACCCTACAGATTACACAGACTATTTAAAAGGTAATAACACTGTTGCCGCTACTTAAGGTCGTGTGTGATTGTCTATGGCTCTCAGGAAAACAGAGCTTTCCCGTCAATGTAGATGGGGTGTCCTGCTTCCTGAAATCGCTGACGGCCTTCTTGGGCTTGCTTCCAGGTGTGCGACCTTTCGCCTACACGCTGACTAAGCATGGCTGGTGATCAGGCCTACAATGGTAGCATCATCAGAAAATGACACTAGAACTGGAGACATAGAGATGCTTGTGTCGAGGATCAGGGTAGAAAAGGTTGTGCGTCCCACCTGCACATGCCGGGGGTTTGCCGTCACCTGGCTAATAACTTTGTTATAGATCACTTTGTTATAGATCACATTGTTAAATAGTGAACTGTAGTCTATAATCGTAATCTAAGACAAAGATGCTCTAACCAGTGATTCCACAAAATGGAATGTCAGCAAGATCTTCTGCAGATCTGTTGTGGCAGTATGCAAATTGAAGGTGACATAACCTACCTGCTTTTTATTTGTCCTGTTGTCTTTCAAAGACCTTCATGCATGCCACCAGGTGGGAGTCATTTAAACCATCTCATTTGTGTTTTTTTGGGACTTGGAATGATTGCAGTATTTTTGAAACAGATGGGAAATGTGGACTTCTTCAGAGAAAGAGCTTAGAAATTAAAATAAATACACCAAAAAGTTACTCAGGCTTTCAATAAGGGTCCTGAAACTCCATCTGCTTGGTAGGTATTAATGTTTTTAGAAGTTATTGTCACATCTCCCTAGGAAACACGGAAGCTGGTCCATTAGATCAGTGTTTCCCAATCCGGTCCTCAGGGACCCAGACCCGGTAGGAAGGATATGGGCTCTCTGGCAGGGAGCTGGGAGGGAGCAAAAATGTGGACAGTCTGTGTGTGTCCGAAGACCAGACTGGGAAACAGTGGGTTAGGGGCTACGGAGACTCTCATGCAAGAATCAAGAATGCAGGATCAACGAAAGCAGAAAGGGCTTTCAGGTTGTCAGGGAGGAAAGTTGCACTGGACATAACCCAGTGTGCTTTTTCTTTGTAGTCTACGAGGTTGTGAACATCTTACCACGTTTGGCATGGAAGCTTACAATTTTTAGTTATTATAACTGATGATTATACAACACTCGTTCCGCAGTTAACCCACAAGAATGTCTTACTATTAACTTGCTGTTAGGTTATAGATAAAGGAGAACACAAAGCCAAACAATATATGATCTGGATAATAAAATGTACACTCTTTCAGTCAAAAGTCAGAAAAATCTGACTGCCAATCTGAGCACATTAAAATTATATAGTGAATTCATATATCTCAGAGTTCATGCTCTATTAAAGTGAAATGTCAGGCATTAAATTTTCAGAGCGGTTAAAGCAGGATAGCCTCTTGCTATTTTGAGTTGGAATGGTTGTAGATACAAAAATGATAGCAAGATTGGTGCAGCTCCTAATATCTGCTGGAGAAGACATCTTCCTTTTTACTCCTGTGTTCAGTTTAGCTTGGCATTCTCCACACTTACCTTCACTGAGATTCATTGAGATGTTTATCGTTAATGTCTAACAGCACATTGTCTAAAAGTACAACTTCTCTCAGACAGCTATATAATTTACTACTGCTGGTAGTAATATGTCATCGTATTTGTTTCCATTATATATTTCAGTGCCATTTGGTTTGTATTTGTATACACCACATATTAATTCATTATTATAATATATTAATATATTATTGCACTTTATTTTGTTATTGATGGAAGGTGGTTAAAAGGTGGAAATGTGATTCAGATTGGATTATTGAAAAATGGGAATAAAAGAGCCATGTGAGAACCCTGTAAATGAACGAGTGCGATGGATACAGCAGGAGCGCTGCGACACGACTGTTTGGTGCTGCACTGATGCATGTGTGCTTCCCTTTCATGAAAGTGGAATGGTCTTCGGTGATCTCATTCACAAGTGCTATTCATCTGGGTTGAAAGGAAGCTTGACAAAGTGGGAGGTGTGCTTTTACATCTGTGATCTACCTACTGCACAGACCAACTGCCAATTATTTATGGACACTTATCACGTGATGCACTGTTAACGTGGTTTATAGTGCAGTAATGGAGATTCTGGAGTAAATTCATACATTTGTCTATTATGCCAACACGTAATCAGCATCCTCACAACTGATAAAAAAGTGTGCATTTTACAAAAGGCACACAATCAATCAATCAATCAATCAATCAATCAATCAAAAAAATGTTTTTTTTCATTAACCTGTATTACCAATTACATATAATTTACAAAACTACAGGTATCAGGTGGCTTCAGTAAGTATCAAATGACTTAGGTAAAGACAAATGATGTTTAAAGTGGGAATATTACAGCTCTGCTTCAGACTTAAAGTTTCTGTAAGGTCAGGCTTATTCTTTGTGATAATAATCTTTTTGTGTGTTTTATTCAGAAATCAGTGTACAGTATTATGCTCAAGGGTCCAACTGAGTAGAATCACCCCTGGCATTCACGGGATTCGAACCAGCAACCTTCTAATTGTGGGCACAAATCCACAAATTAACTAAATGAAACTAAAAATGATCGAATGCCACACTAAAAATAAATAAACAGGAGAATCTACTTAGCCTCATTAGGAATTGCCTGTACAGTGCTGGGTAACTATAGTCCATACTGGAGTTTCAGTACATTGGTTTTCACTGAGAAGATCTGTGAGTCTGAGTTTGCACCGCACAGCTCTGCAGAGTACCCAGACTTTGTGGGAAAAGCGGGTGAAATGCTCCAGAGGGTTCCTCCTACAGACTTTGTGGTTCTACTATGAGACTTCAGTACACATATAGGAAATGTTGGAGATACCTGGAGGGGCGTTATTGGAAATACTGGTTGCCAGACCTAAACCCAAATCATGAACTATAATGGAAGTGCTATGCAAGCCATAATAAACAATATGTTCTGACACAAGGTTGCTCATTAACATGGTACCATAGCATTCTAGCCCAAAGATCAATGGTTGACTTTATAGTTGTGTCATATGACTTGATTATATTTGTTTTGGACAATCAGACATTGTCGGTGAGTTGTATTTGGCGCATGGGGAGAAGGATGGACCAGGACTACCTGGACAACCCATCAGGAGATGCTGGTAACGTCTGGCCAAAGCTGTACAAAGTTTCCCACATACTGACATCATCCTAAATGATAGCAATATACACAACTTCAGCAGTCGTTTTTAGCTGGAGGTTTCGCCCGTCTTCCATCCCTCCTGCTCTGTGGAATGCCAAACTCAGGCCGCTCTCAGGCTGCTCACTCTGATTTGACTTTATCATCAGTCTCCCCGAAGTTCTTTCTGTGAAGCGTCCTCTGCAGAGTGGATTCATGTTTACGGAAGCCACACTTTAAAATGTGCGACGCATACCCCCGAATTGAAATGCTAATGCAACCTTTTCCGCTGCGGAGATGGAGCGCTTCCCATGTGGTCCAAGTGCTCCGCGTGCATCTGAAAGCTTAGTGGGAGTTTTGTAGCAACACTGTTCACAAAAGGAAAAACAATTGTCTTTAAAAAACATAATGAATAAGGCACATGCTGTATTCATAAAAGAATTTTTGTTATATTTTAAAAAGGGTTTCCATCAAAAGCATTATGCGGCTTCAGTCATTGTTATAAGATTATCAAAACGTATTTGAAACTGAGAGGAATGTTGTCCTCGATACAATCTGCCAAAATAATTATTGGAACCATGAATTGTTTTTTTTTCCTGTTTTTTTATTCATCTGTGTAATTTTTTTACAAACAGATTTTCAGAAGTTTCCGGAAGGAATACACTGTTTGCATTAAAATGAACCATTTCTGGCATAGTCACTACAGCCTTTTACTGGATTAGTAATTACTGGGCAATTATTCAACCATACCATGAAGAGGTATTTAATGGGAGTAGAGGATAGTGATACTAGAGAACTACACAATTACAGAGAAAGCATTAAACATTTATGGCAAATAATTTTCACCCTTCTCCAATGGCCAGAAACTTCAGGAGGCTAAGTAGAGAAAATTCCACACAGCAGAGGAGACAAGATGCAATATGATAAGGAATATTAGCAGAGGATAATAATGTGCCTTTTCAAGCCTCAGCTGGAACAAACGACAGCACCGTGCAAGAGTATTAAAAGCAAGGAGAGGACACAGGGCTAGCATAATGACCTGACAGCACCTTACTGACAACAGAAATGGGCCAAACCTAAGAGGCAGCCACTGTTACCTGTGTGACAGTCCAGATGTTCCTTGGTTGTTCTTTATCCAGCAGCCATTCATGGCATCTTGATAACAAAAGATTTTTTTTGTTAATGGAATACAGTCTACAGCAGACTGATCAGGTCATGGCACATATACTGTAATAAGATAACTCTGCACCTGCAGTTTGCTGACCTCAGCGCAATTTTAATTGGGTAATTTAGGGCACAGGTTCCCAGTGTACTGTATGTATTACATCAAGACGAGAAGAACACCAGGTTTAACGGGTCAGAGAAGATCCTATTTGTTTGTATGGAACTGATCTTTTTTTCCAGATGAGAGACTCTATTCGTCTTAAGTAAAGACCTTGGAGTCAATCTGAGAAATTCTGGTTCTAGTGTTAAAAGCAGCACTAAGTGAAAGAAATGCAAAAATAGGAAACTAACGAACAAACAAACAAATACATAACTAAAGCTAACTGGCCCCAGCACGTCATGTGGTGGTCCTGTCCCTCGCATTCGGCATACTGGTGTTCTGGATAAGGTCTTTTCTTGCCTCTCATGGGTTTCTGGACATCACTGATGACCACGCTCTAGCCTGGACATGGTTTATGACAGAATTTATGGCCCACTGCTGGACAACCAGAATGCAATACTAGTTTCTGTCTATGCATTGTCAATACATTCACTGAATTCTTATTAGAAAGGAATGATGTTGAAGGTGTTCCTTTGGGATTTAAATAAGAAACATATATAATGACTTTACATTTTTTTCTTTGTTTTTGTCATTAATACCAGTTCTTAATTTTTTAACTGGGTTAATACAAGGCACACATTTTTACTTACTGTGCTTACTTTACTTTAAGCACACTTTTTGCTAACCATCATTATCTACCCCTTCATAACATTTATTCCATTTGCAAACCAGCAACTGCAGTTACTAATAATAGCATAAAAAATAATAGTAAAATAGGCCACAAAGCCTCTCATCTTCTTTATTCTGAATCCACGGTACAGGAAGGGCTACAAGCTACAGGCATTATTAGAACATAAGGCTCCCAGCAAGAGTGTAGGTTTGATTTCCACATTAGTAGGGATACGCAGACCTGGGGTTGGCAAGGGGAAGCTGCACCCTAGACTGAAACCTGGCCACCCCCTTGTATTTGCATTTTGAGGCATTTTTTTCTTGCCCAGAATTAACTACAAGAAACTGATATATTAGATGTGTATGTGTTTGATAATTCCACAACTGCCTGAATTACAAACAACGTAGACTTATAGTGTTTAGGTACCTAGGTTATTCCCTTATTTTATAGATGCGTTAGTATTAATTTTTAGATTTATGTGCCACCCCAAAATAACCTCTGGTTCTACCCTGGCTAAAACGTTCTGGCTCTGCCACTAGTAGCGACCGAATCAGCCCAAACCCCCCCTCCCCTAAATATACATGGTACTCCCATAATATTGGTTGGGCCATGTCCTTAGCATCCATAACCAAATCTATCACTCTGGCTCCTGGCATGTGTAGAAATCAAACCTGCTGAACAACATAATTCCTCAAAAGAAAAACAGCCAAATACCACTATTTTAGTGTACTGAATGGACTCCTTTCTTCTGTGATATGTTTAATCCTCTAAAGGGAAAGATAATAGGCAGAGTCCGTTGGGTTGGAGGTCCCCAAATTACTTTGGCCAGACGATGGATATCCTGCCGCCCCTGCCAGCCTGCCAGACCTGAGATGGGACTGGGCATCACGTAACCTGAGGAGTACTTCCAAACTGGCCTGACCTCACAGTTAGAGGTGCTTTCCCTCTAATATGTGACCTCAGCTGCAGGCCTACTTCCAGGCAGGGTGAGAAGCATACATCACATTACTGTATTGTGGCTTTCTAATGAAAAACACAGTGAAATGTTCCTAGTTTATCAATTTTAAGTAATAATGTAAAGCAGTTACTTACATGGAAAATTTTGCTGCTCATTTTATTTCTAGACCATTAGCTGCTTCTAAAATAAATAGTATGTGCAATTTTCATATTTCAGGCAACATATAATTTCACAGACATATGAAATTGTAATTTTTTTTAATTATCATGTGATGGTTGAGAGATGAATATGTCCAGAAGGATTCTTTTGCTCAAAACAATTACATGTTAGGTTGGGTGGATTATTCTAGCAAGGGAGCTATTGTTCTAGTAAGCAAGCTATTTAATCTTCTTATTGTAGAGAATCGCTAGTCTAAGCCAGAATGGGAGACAGGGACTCAATGCCAGCTTTCCCATTGTCCTTGGTAAGGCCCAGATGACAATGCTTGGAACTGACGAGCGATAAAAACTGCAGCAGAACAAAACCAGCCTCACGTTTCCTAAAAAAAATAAGAACATCATTATGCAGAAACATATATTTCATTCATAACTATTAAAAATAAGAAAGTAAAATAATATAATTATGGTATTATACTATCAGATGCAGCGATTGGCCATAACATGATGAACGGCAGCAGGAATTAGGAGGTTCCTACAAAGATGAAGGAACATGGTCAGAATTCAGAGGACACAGGTGTGCACAGGTAGCTGTGGGCTGGACGGCGAATGAGACAATGAGAATGTAACGTGGATGTTCTGGATACTGCTGCTGATACCATATTCAGAAGATTGGTCAGAGGGCTAATCCCAATCCTCCCAGGTAGACCAGGAATGATGAGAAGATCAAGCAGCCTTAGGCAGCCTAATGACTGCACATCCAGCAGAGATAGGCACACTCCCTTTAGAGAGGGGGCAGAAACCAAAGATTTCAGACAAATGATCTAAGTAGTCTATGTAAAAGAGAAAGGCAAAGAGGAAAGACCATCACATCATGGAAAGCTTCAGCAGTTCCCCGGTGGCCTAAACAGTTAACGTGCGCAATACTATTTGTTATGATAGCGTCATCTCCAACTTGTGACTGCGAAATACCCTGCAAATTATAAAGATTACATAGTTATTTGAAGAATCTCAGTGCAACTTTTTCTTCCAAGACTGCTTCAGTTCCCATGAGAATGTGAAAACTTTAAAGGAACCCCCTGACAAGCGAGACCGAGATGGAACAGCACGTGGCAGGCAAACGCGCCGAGGCTTCAAAGTAAAGGCAGACAGCAGCTCATAGCAAAGCCTGTTTAAGACCAGCACTCTTGTAACTGAGCCTCTGCACTCCTAGACACTGCAGTCCGGCACCAAATATCTGCCAGGCACTACAAAAAAACCTACACACGTGACATTTGATGCTGAGCCCCTCTCCCTGTCACCGGCACTCATTGTCAGAGGTGCTGGCTTCAGCGATGCAACATCATTGGTGGTTTTGGCTGCTGGGTATGGCTGTGGAACAGGCCAGCAGAGCAGGGTGGCATCTCAATACCAGAGGTGTCAATTTCAGGTCCAGAAAGTAAAAATCCAGACCAGGATTTTGTTTCAACCAAACAGTTGAGCATAAAGAGTTGCAGTCACTGAGTGCTCAACTAGTTGGTTGAAACAAAATCCTGGTCTGGATTTGTACTTTCTGGACCTGAAATGGACACCTCTGCTCAATGCTGATGAATGGTGGGAGCGAGTTCGTATTTTCTTTCGTCTGTGCCGGGACCTACAGAGACCACAGGAAGCTACCAGCAGGAATGGGATAATATACATCCTCTCCCCATTCACGGACGAAGGACTAGGATATCCACCATCCATCAAGCCGCCGAAGAAATGTCGGACAAATAAAATATCTGTGATCAAAACAAAGATATGTTTCGATATGCCCCTTTGTTTTAAAAACAATAATAATAAACAACAGCATCACCCAAAATACCCTAAATTTTGTATAATGTTATGTTATGTAAATGTCAATATTACACATGGCTGTTATATTATGGCTGCTGAAGAAGAGTAATGAGGGACACAATCTAAAGAGAGAGATGTGCATATACACACATAAAGGCACAGAGGAATGGGCAGTGCTGCTGTTCCAATCTGACTTGCAATACAGTATGCATACAGTAATGTATATGTGACGGACAGCTGCAGTATCGAGAAATGGCCAAATTGACTCGTGCCCACTGGTCCCAGTACCAAATGTGAACACAAGTCAATGCAAGTCTGTATGGGCAACGGTGAGTGAATGAGTATCAGCCTGAAAAGGCTGCATTTATTGAAAAGACGGAGTAACTTGCCAGCTGCGGGACTGTGGGTATCAAGGGGATACAAAGGATGAAAACTGTAACATAAAGAACACAAGGTACCCAGAATGATCACTCAGGCGGTCATCCGGGCAGCAGTGTCAGATCTCCAGCTTAGCGAGGCCAGTTTAAAGGGAGCCACGGCACTAAGGATGTGGCAGCAGCTGCTGTGATCATTGGCTTCCGGCCGCGGGCCATTGTGGGCGGGGCCCTGCGACAGCCCGCTGGCTGGCTGGCCGTCCAAAGCACCGGCCTTGAAGTGCGACAGGTGGTGTCTGTCGGTGATGCTGCAGCAGGCACACGCCCAGCTGTGCCTCAGCCGGCGCGCCATGCATGCTTGTGCGGGTACCAAGCCCGGTACTCTATATATAATGAGGAATCTGCCTTTTTCTTCATAGTAACTCAAACAACAGCTCATCCATACATGGTTAAATAATGGTTAAAGACGAATAATTATAATGAAATCGAAGTATTACTGAATTATCCTTCAGTATTCCTGAATCATTTGGTTATGTTACTCTAGATGTCACAGCAAAAGAGCACGACTGAAATAAGGAGCCAGGAAAGATGCTGCCCAGTCGTGTAGGGAGAACGCAGCTCCAAGTTCAGAGCTGTGTCTCTATGTCACCTTTCATTTTAATTAGCTTAAATAACAAAATGGGAGTTATGTATTAATTTTAGTTTTACTGCTGCCTCACACCTCTGGGACCTGGGTTCAGGTCTTCACCAGGATTCCATGCGTGTGTTGGCGTGGGGTTCCCTGCCCTGCGCCCATGGGTTCCAGACCCTTTATAGAACAGGACAAATGGTTCCTAAAAACAGATGGATATTTGACACATTTACATGACCTAGTGCCACTGATAGAACATGAGCGACACAGTTCAATATATCATGAAATATTAAAATATATTCTGCTTTTAAAATATATTCTGATTTGCATCATACCAAAAAAAACTGTGGCGCGTGCATGGATTTAATAAGACTTTGAGCTTGCTCTTTTAATAAATAAGGCTTTGAGCTTGCTATTTTAATAAATAAGGCTTTGAGGTTGCTATTCACTTTGGCGGCAATTAGAGCAGCATTTTAATAAATAAAACCACAGTGTGACTTATTCTCTTTACTGATCGTCACCACCGGTCAAACTAGCAGCGGAAGCTAAGAATTTATGCGACAGTTATGTTCATGGTGCATGCTAACAAGACATACACATTACAGAGTAAGCAGGACACAGTTACGACAATTTAATATTTACAACAAAAATGCATGAAGACACATATTACTTTAAACTATTTACAGATACGCAGGATGCAGCGCAAAGCATGCTGGTAAAGTGCACAATTGGTCCTGCCAACCAGACCACCGTCTCACAATACACATGAAAGAACACCAATGCAAATGAGTTTTTCTATTTCTAGGCAAGGTTTATAAATGTTGCAATCTGTGTAAATCATTACGTCTGCTTTATAGCGCCTAATAGGAAACTTTGCATAACAACATTTTCTCGCAACATTATGAATAATGATTTAAGACAAACTTTTAGGATAAGTTTAGCACACTTACCACCCACATGTTCTCAAGAGATTTCCCTTCTGATAAACAGGAAGGTGGAGAAAAACACCTGGAAGATGCTAAGAGTCAATATACTTCTCTAGCTTTTTTCTCAATGGCTTTTCTAAGCAAGGGTTTGGATTTCTTGGCATTCTTTGTCTGTTGAGGAATAAATTGTTTTTATTAGTTACATAGTGCACTTGTATGAAAGATTATTACCACATATAACTTGTTGCATGCAGGTTTTAAGGATGAAAGGACAAAGGTTAAGGTTTTAAGTGACAGCCCACTTAGCACACTCACATTCATAGTTTTGCATTATAGAAAACACTTTGTTGAAGTCACTCATGTTTTTTTAAGTTTTGTGAAATTAGCCGCGCATTAACAAGGCTGCTCTAGAACCACTAGGAACCCATTCATGTGGAAAATGTTCCCTCAAGACTTGATAAGGCAATTTTTATAGCCTGCAGGCTGAGCTTTCTAGTCAATAGAGTGTTACATCAGCTTCAAGTAATTCTCTGCCTCACTACAGTAACTGTTAGTTGAGGGAAAAGGAAAAGGGCATTTCTTAATGATTCCAGCTTCAAGGAACTCTTTTAGATGTCTACAGCCAGTTTTGAGATGCTGTGGGTGTATACATAGGTCAAGGACTGTGCGATAAAAGAGATTTTGTAAATCAGTTTAATGTGGTGTTTCACTTACCACGATCTCGTTATGCCAAGACCTCAGGCATGGCACTTTTGTAGCACTCCACTCTGCAGGTGCTGATGGAGGAACACACTGCAAGCGTAGCCTGGAGCTTGCTACTCGCTTCGGCTGGCAATTAGAGCAGAATCCCCGAAACTACGCTGAATTTCATTATGACGATGAAAACTAGCGGCAGCAAGGATGTTTAAAACTTACACATATGTCAGGAACTGTCCCTGCAATGTCT
>JAODKN010000093.1:15641776-15653502 GCA_026774425.1 Petrocephalus zakoni | reverse complement strand
GGGGGGCAGCTTAGGGGGAGGGGCGGTGAGATTGGGAGTTACTGGAGTGTGGTTGGATTGGCTCTGGCTGGGGAGACATGGGTGCAGAGAGCTGGCTGTCAGGCCGTTATTATTGCCCTCAGCCAGCAGGGGCCCCCGGCCCAGGCTTTGCCAGACAGTTCCTCATACCCACTGAGGCTTCTGCTCCCAAGCCTGCCAGTCTGACTCCTCTCATCCAGGCTTCAGCCATCACCATTTATTTCTCCTTGCTTCTCTAATTGGACCAGCCCCCCCCCCCCACCCCCAAATCACACTGCATTACGCTGACTGACGGACCCTGTTGAGACGTGTCTTAAAAGGAGCGACTGGTGTGAGGCAGTTGTCTGGTGCTTTTCTCCCCAACATGCAGGCGACATGCTGAATCGATACTCAGCGATGAAACGGCCTGCCTTGTAAATTATAATTTCGGCCCCATTGGGGGAAAACAAATTCTATCGATTAGCGTTAAAATATGCGATTTGCCGAAATTAATGTTCCGACAGCTCCTGGCACGGAGAACATATCCAGGGACTTGATGAATTCTGTAAATCGGGCAGCACTCGTCTAACTGTGTGGCATCCAAAGAACAGCGATTATAAGTCCCCAAAACATGTCTTACGAATCTTTGCGGAACCTGGTGGAAGACATACTCTTCTGGATGGAGCATGGGGAGAACGTGTGCATTCCAAAATTGGGATTTTAGGAGAGATGGATTTTGCATGCCTTTCTCGTCTTATGTATGCATGTGCAGTGCCGTTCTATGCCACTGCTTCTAGCCAGCTGGTCGCTATCTTGAAAATGTGTGAACTGTAACTCAGAAACTGACATCTGGGCGTTAACTGGAGAGCCTGCTTCCTGCTCGAAGCCGCACTCTTCTACACCTCCCTTACACCTGTGCAGCATGCCGGGAGGAGCGGAAACGCTCCAGGTGACAGATTCCCAACGCCTGGTGAAGACCATCGACAGGGATGTCGCCTCCTGCAAGGCACCAGCACTTGAACAGCTTGAAACTGTGCATGGGTCATGCTCACACGTCAGCTGCTACTGGTGGCGCTTCCTGCCTGATTAATGGGATGGGCAAGACAAGGGAGCTCCACTTGGAATTAAGATAATAAAATGTACAGCTTCAGAAATGTAAATGTAAAGCCTCAGAAATCCAACAAATAGGTTTGCTTTGTAGGAGATCTGCTGACATCTAGGGTGCCTGCAATTATACTCAGATATATACTTCCGATATACAGAGATCAAGTTATATCATGCATGTTTCCTCTAGAAGTGCTTGGTCACATTTGACGTGAGCAGCAGGCTTCAGCCAATGAAGCACACATCAGTGAGATTCCTTACCTGGCTAGTATGTCTTGTGTTCAAAGCAATCTTCATAATCAGAAATATATCTTATGGTCATGTAGTCCCTGTCTTGCTCACTGAAGTAGAAAACACTGCAACTGTGACCTGCTTTCTACTAACTGTGTTGTTCTTTTTTTTAAATTATTGAACTCATGAAAGTTAACTTTAATTTTTTAGTTTAGCGTTACACTCTGCAAAACCTGTGCTGTGTATGATTAATAAATGTATCGATTGCTGATAACTGAATAAGAATTATATTTGGAAATTATTAATTTCTATAGAAATCTTTGCGTATCACCTTTTAGTGACTGTGTTAGCATTAAATGTGTTAGCATTAAATGTGTTAGCATTTAAATTGCACTATTACCCCCCGTTTCCCTGCTTCCTGCATCAAGCCATTCGGGTCAGCTGGGTGACGTCACGCCCACATCTCCTGGCAGCACGGAATGCGTGGGTCGTACCACTGAGCGGCAAGAGGCAAGTAGCCAGGGTGTCCCGAGGCATGCGTGGCCGCCGGCACAGAGCGCTCGCCAGGCTCTGACAGTGCCCGACTGTGCCGCTGAATGCCCCCACGGTATCAGCGGCGCCGAATTAATTTTAATACATTCTGTCAAGCCATGGGATGAGAAATGACACTTGTGCCTGGGATTGATGCTCTCTGAAGGTCACTTTAAAATAGTATTTGTTACAAACATGTCTCCCTTTTTTTTCTTTGACTTGGTGCATCCCGGAGCTCAAGGTTGCGCACATTTAATGATGTGTAACTTCAATTTTAATGTGTTGATTTGTTCTCCTGCCTATCTGTAGGTCAGCTCCGAGGTCCTCTTGCCTCTGGATGGATGCGCTGGCCTTTGGAACGGGGTTTAATTGCGTGGCGAGATGCTGGCTTTAATGGTCTCAGGTTTGAATGCCACCAGTGAAATGGAAAGGGTTAGAGAAAAAATGATCACTCTGCCTGTGGCAGGCAGCTAAACTGATTATGGCAAGGGGCAAAAAAGAGGCACTAAGACCTTTTCCAGATGGCTAAGAACAAGGTCAGTGTGCATGTAGAGGACTTATCTCTCAGGATGCTAATGTCCAAAGATGACTCTCCACTTAATCAGTCATCAGACTAACCATTTAAAATGCGGCTTTGATCTCCTACTTCCTTAAATGATTCTCCAGAGGAAGGCAGTTCTGACAGGACACTTCAACAGATTTCTTTAAAGCATTCATAGTTAATTTTACTTCCAGTAATTATATGGATATAGTCATTGGCATGGAAAAAAAGTGATCAGGCAGGCCCCGCGTGAAATCGCATCTACAAAGAAGTGATTGAAAGCCACCAGATGCACATAGTGATTTGACGATCACATGCATCTGAAACTTGTGGGCGAATGGAAAATAACAAAACCACAGAGACTGGCCGTCTTGTGAGGTTCAAGAATGATTTAGCTATTCCTTATCTCCTTTTAAGAACTGACTTACTGTAAGTAGCTGACTATTATTGTAAGACGGAGAGGCACGGGTGCAGCAGGATGGCGTGCAGTCAGGTGGCAGGCCCAGTCACTTGTGCATAATGGCCAATCGCAAGCTTCTTCTTGGCCATAGGCCCAAACCCCATTGGCTGTTTCTGCTTGCTGCCCTTCCCATTACTTGGCACCCATTGAACTTCCATGTGTACTACACCTGCGGCGAAGGCGGAGCAGCCACTATTTCATTATTTGTTGGCATTCCTCCCCAACGTCTGTCAAACCCACATGCTACATAAAATTCCCCTTCCCTCTCCTCGCCTGCGCGCCACGGGCTTGTTTCTCCTCCCAGATTGAGTTGTACAGTCAACAAATAGTAAGAGTAATAACTCGAGTAGAAGTTGCTCAGTCTTATTTAATAGAAAAATTCAATAGCCATTAGCTGTAAGGAAAGTGTGGGTCACCATAGGTCACGTGAGCGCTTGTCACGCTATGAGCAGAGGGAATTCATTACAGTAATAAATCTTTAATGTTTACAACATTCCATTCAATTCATACTACAACATAATGTTTGGTCCCCTTCCTTGAAATATTTAACATATTCCCATCAGGCATATATTAAGATCCTTTGTTCTTCAAAAATAACCCCTGACTCAATCCTCCATGTTGTTTAAAGATCCATGCTAAACTATCTCACTGTCAACAGTAAACATACCTGAAAACCAATAATCTACTTCCTAAATTCCAGTCTTGCCTGTGTCCTGGTCACACAGGAATTGCTTTTAAGACGAGGTACTGATGATGTCCTGTTATCCCCGGATGCTTGGAATGTGTCAGTGCTCGTGATCCTGGATCGCAGTGCTGCTTTTGAAACTGCTGACCATATACCCTTATGTTGTACATATCTGAGTATTTCATTGGTCCAAGCAGGTCTTTCCTTTATAAGTTTTCTTGTTATTAATTTTTACTGCTTAAACAAAGTGGAAATATAATTACAGCACTACCTGGCACTGTCACTGGTCTAATACGGAGTTCCACAGGTGGGGCTGGCTAGGATTAAAAATTGGCTCTGGATTTTGGTGTCCCCCACAGTAAATTCTGCCACGTGGGGGGGATTCCCCATGATAGATTTTGCCGACCGCCACCCATCAGCCCACTGGGAAAATGCTCTGAATGCCAGATGGCCTATCCAGCTCAACCCAGTGGGATCAGTGTTCTGAATGATATTATTCCACACACCCCCCATGCTGCTGCATGGGAAGATAAAGTATAAAATGAAATTGTATATATTGATGAAATATTTATCTTTTGGGGAGGCCTAATGGCCCTGTCAATAGTGCCTTTGGCAAGATGATTCAATGGGAAAAAAATGGAGGATGAGTTACTGTAGCATTATCTATTCCTCAACCCGGACAAAACTGCACTAACAACACAGATGATTATGCCTGGCTGTGAACTCGTCTTCTACTCTTCAGCTCGGGGAGCTTGAGACTGAGGAATTGTGTTTGTCACAGACCTGTCCATTAATATGCTTCTGGATTACAACGCACATTCTCGTCATATAAATATTTTGAAACTAAAGCAATGTTTCATTTAACCGTAGCAGATTACGAGTTTACAGTGCAGCCAGTGATATTGCAGCCAGAATTATAGCCAGAAGTAGGAAGTGTGACCCCGCTACATCTGTTTTTAAGCGTCTTCACTGGTTTCCTGTTAAGTTTATCGTGAACTTCAAAAAATCCCCTCCTCATTTATAAGGCAATAAAAAGGGCTGTTTAATGCGTACATTCTCAGGTTAACCTTCAGATCACAGGAATTGTAATTCCTGTAATTCATCTAATAAACACACTGTTGGAAGTTAAGCCTTCAGCTACAGGGCACATAGTCTGTGGCGATGGGCCCGTATTCTCAGTATTCAAATGGAGACTGAAGACCGTTTACTAAAGCATGTTTATAATTCAGAGTAGCTTAAATAATGCTGTTGCTGCTGCTGTGTGCTCTCTGTGTATGCCTGTTAAAGCATCCAGCACTGGCCCCTTGTGTTTCCTTGTTGTCCCCCAAGCCTGAACCCTATCTAGGCCAGGGGCAGGAATGAGGTGAGCATGAATTAGAAAGCTGGCAACCTGGCCTAACAGCACGGAGGCGCGGGCTGACCTGCTGTGCACCGTCGGCTGTCCTGACACAGGCCTGAGCAGAAGGCCACTGCTCTCCTCCTAACTTCTCTTTTGCCAACGGCTACACACCTATATTTGACTTTTATAGTGTTAGCATGGAGGGTGGGGGGCGGGGGGAGGCAATGGACGGCTCGCTGGCTTTGGGACCCTTGGCTGTTTTTCCTCCTAGAACATCAATAGGAATTTTTATTTCCTTCTTTTTTGTCATATTCAGTTTTTTATATATATATATATATATATATATACAGGTTTTCACTTTTGCAACTGACATTAAAGTTCCTCATGGCATTATAATATCCCGTATCTTATTAAGTTTTTGCTAAGCTGGAGCAGCTATGGATGCTACATAAAACAAACTGAATTAAATGCATTATTGCACATATTTTCCACCACACAAAGAACTGCAATAAACTTAAAATATTCAAGGAACAGAATAAATGGTCAAACATATGATGAAAAATATTACCATTGTCAGACTGATCCAAGCCATCTGACAGTATTACCCCACAGATATGTTGCTAAATTCTGCAAGTGACTCATAAACTCTTAAAGCATTGTGCATTTAAGCACCATTACACAAGACGCATTTTTCTTCATGTCACTATGTAAAGTAACTTCCAATCTTTGTTCATTTTCACAGCTGCATATTTTACTGGGACAGTTGAGGCTAAGTACTTCACTTAAGGATATATATGTTGGATCTCACCAACGACCTTAATGGAGAAGGTCCTGTTCATATTTTTCATTCATACCTGTGACCTCGATGTTCTCAGCAGTGTGTTTGCAGGTCAGAAGAGGTCAGGCAGTCACTAAGCAATGTCAGGATTTCGACGGCATGTCTTGTCCCATGACTGGTGTCCTTATCACTGTGTCCACCAGGAGCCCCAAATCAGCCTAGAACATCTTCCATGCAGACGCTCATTCACTGCATCAGGTTGGACATCAAAAGAACATAATTGTTCAGTTGCGGTCATAAGCGGCTACTTATTTTGTTATGGTACATAGCATGAAATAACCTGCCTCGGATACTCGGTACAGCAGGACGTGTATAATTTCCTCCCTAAAATTACCATTTTTATTGCCCGTCAACTGCATGCTGGGTTGGAGTCTGACAGTGCCAGTGTGCAGTGGGCTGCTGCTGACCCCGCCCTCAGCACTGGCAGATGGTTTTCGGCTGAGGCCTGCATATATTGGAGGTCTGTCCTGACAACCCTTAGCCATGACTTCCACAGAAGGTCATTTACAGTAAGCCTGTGGAAAGCCCATGTCCCAACCAAGCACACGCAGGCCGTCTTACCTCCATCCCTTGGCCTGTTCTTAGATCATCTCCAACCCATTTCCCTGGTACTGTAACCATGGTTTATGTGCCCGTGTGCCTGAGCGCTGGAGAGTGAACCTGGCAACGGCAACCACAAGGCCATTAACACATCTCAGGCTGTAATGTACCATTATACAGAAGAACCAAGGGCCTCTGAATTTAACCGCAAATGAGTGAAGAAAGTGTCAATGAAACATCATGCAATTATACTGTTAGCTTAATATTTGAGTCTAGTTTTGTTCTAACAAATGCATTTCCATTTTTATTCTGTTATCGTTATTGGGTTCTTCTCGACTGTATTAATCCCCTTATTTAATTCTATTAAGAATAAATAAATAAAAATATTCTAAGGTCTACCTACAGTACCACCTTAGATTCACTCCCCTTTCTTGCAGATTCTGCAGTACAAAGGTCTTTGCGTGTATAGACTTTGTGTGAATAGACACACACACACACAGGTCCCCACAACATTAAAATAACAGGTTTCTATCACATTGTGGGACATTTAATCCTCACAATGTAATATATACCAATAACAAACCACATACACACACAAATTAGGAGTATATATCTTTCGAAGGACTCGCCATTGGCTTTTATGGCCATAACCCTAATCCCATCAGTACATCCTTTAGCCCTACCTAGCCCTAACCTTAACTACTGTATAAGTCATAAAACAATATACAATACCTTTGGCATTTTTTGTTTTTTCTTGAAAAAAATGGTGCCCACAACATCAAAATCACAGGTTTTTTATCACATTGTGGGGACATTTGGTAATGTAAAATACAAATAACCCACAACAAACAAACAAATAAGTTTCATATTTAAGTTTACCAAGTGCATTCAAACAATAAGAATCGGTATTACGATCTAGGCATACATATCACAGTTTAGAGAATTTACAAATGTACACGCAGTATACTAAAAAAAGCCGTTAAAGCTTTATATATACACACACACTCACACACATAAGCATATATTTCTGTATATCTTTACACAGACATAATATCAATACATATTGTGAAGAACAAGAAGTTGCAGAATTCCTACGGCAACGTTAAATGACCCATTGCCAATGTACCACTAGCTAGTTTGGTTCTGTTTGAAAGCTGTAATTTAGTTTAACGACGTAAACATTATACTGCAGGCTCATGCTGCGAGTTCTTCTATTCTTGTCTTTTTAAAATATCTCTTTCGAGATTTTTTTTACCCCAACTTGCATAACGGAAATACCCATTCCAAATGTTGTAGAAAATCTGAGCTTGTAACCTTGTTTTGTGTTTCAATTTAATTAGGAGAGGGCTGAATGCACGCTGGGTGCGGCTCAGCCCCCGTCGCCTAATGAATCCTTGTCAGGAAAAGCATCTCTGAAAGGAGGCACCATCTTCCCCAGGTAATTGAATAGATCATCAGACCTTAAGCTGTACCCGTCTCCTGGCCTTAATCAATCTTTAGAGGGGCTGATGGGATTATTTACTCTCACTAATAGGTCTTCCTGCCGCTCGCCACTGACTGGGAAACATAAACTGTCATTTTTGTAATTGTGTTCGTGCAGAAAGATGGATGCCATCTCACTCTTGCCGCTTAATTTCATTTGCATGCACCAATCCAAACTACAGGCTCCAGCTGCACGCTGGGTCCGGTGCCCCTGCTCTGTCTGTTTGGATTAAATAAATTTTTGGCACGTCAAACAGCTCTGCATAATTCATGCTCTCTCGTGCACGGATGCGGACCCACTTCCAGCACCGTGACTTCAGCGCTTATTCACATTAGCCGGCTTCGGATGCTGACATTTGGAATATGCGCACCTTTTTTCCCCCCTCCTAAATGATCCATGTCATACCTGGCTCTTTTACTGCCTTTCTGGACCCCCGGTCTTGAATTTTGTTTGACAGGATCACATTTAGTGGTGTAGGTACATGTTCCAGATGATATGGGTGCAAAACATACAGCGTCTTTTAAGAAAACTTGAAAGTAAGGCTTTTAGCACCTTTTCATACATCGAAGCAGATAAGTACCAATGATTGAAGAAGGGAACCATTAATGAGCCTGTGTAGAATGTGTGAGGTGGTGAACATGCTCCAGCATTGACACCTGGCCCTGCATGTGCTACTTCTGGCATTTTTCAGATTAGACTCAATTAATCCAGCACTCAGGCTGCTAGCGACGAGAACTTACTGAACGAGTTACGGCATCCCAATGCTCAAAAATGACAAACGGCGGCTTAATATAGTTACGCCATTCTAATCAACGATCACAGTTATTTAAAGTCATGACTAATTTATGAATAAATATGGTTTTGCATCAAATTCTTGGTAATCATGCAGATAAGCTATGTTTTTGTTACTCAAGCAATCCTGTTTAAGCGCTTTAAACTAGCACCCTTTTCAACTTTTGCCAGCAGTTCCAAAACCATTACACTCCGCTTGCCCTCTTCATGACAAGTTTCCATCTCCTTAAATTAGGCACAGGATGTCCTCCATGCCATGGTGGGAGGGAGCAGTTCCCGCTGCCGGCGGACACTAACCAATTGGGCCCTGCTCCCCTCTGACCCGCTCGCCCACCCTTTCCCAAAGTCACAATTTCTAGTTAATTTTCTTCTCTTGAATGACTGGCTTCATTCAGACATATATATATATTTTTATCATCGCTTAGCAGTCTGAATATCCTCTGAGCCTTAATTTTTTATCTGTCACCCACTCCAACCTCATTTCGGAAATTGGGATTTTACCACTTTCTGTAAAGCCTCTTGGTATAGTGCTTAAGGAATGCATACATGTAACGCATGCATAACTTATTATGTGTGCAAAGTATAGAACAACGAGCCCAGCATCTACTGCTCTGGCACTGGAGGTGAACTGGCCAAACCCTTCGCAAAGCTACATCCAGTACCCTCACCTGGAACCCATAAGTTAATAAAAAGATGAGGCCAACCAATGAATGGCTTGGTGGTGCGACCTGGAGACAGGTATCAAGAGAATGGGACTCCCCTAGGGACAACTGCAATGGTTTATTTATTTAGCAGACACATTTGTCCAAATCAACGTATATGGAGAAAACAGGATCAGCCAGTTCCAGATAATAATAATAATAATACATTTTATTTATATAGCGCTTTTATATGAACTCAAAGACGCTTAACTAACAGATGTAACTAAAGATGGCTTCGCTTAAGGGCCCAAATCCGCAGAGCTACACATCAGCCTATGCATGTAGTTCTAGGTTTTTCTTTTTAATTCTACAAGTTGACAGTACATTTAAGATGATACATATAGGAAGTGATGCCAATATTGTACGGCGTACATGAAGAACTGTGACTGAGAGTGATATAAATTGATCTGCATGGACCCAAAAAATGAAAATGACTCAACAATGTGCACATAGCAGCCTTTGTAATTATCTTCCACATGCTCATTTTGCTGATGGCAATAATGTTTTCTATATTTTGACATGCAGCTAAAGGCACATTATTAATCAGTGCCCGCAGAAGTTGCGTGCCGAAGTATTACCATGTGTGTGCCGTGATTTGGTTTTGAAGAAGCTTAGTAATTAGATTTGAAAGACTGTCAAATGTAAAATGACCTTTCCCCTCTTAAGTCAACTCCTAATGCTGTTTTAATCTTCTTAAGTTCCCTGATGACGTTTTGTTTATTCGCATTAGACCACAATTCCCTGCTATGTAATGAACAGTGGTCTTGGGATGTGTAGTTTTTGTTACTCAAACGAAATTAATGATTGCATTCACTGTTCCTAATGCAAAAGAAAGGCATGGTAGTTGCATGTTTACAATCAGTTTTGCTCTGGAGTTCTGTGGAATAATTCCTAATCTCTATGGTTAAAAGATAAACTATTAGAATCAACTGTTTCTCAGTAACTGGAAAACATGTTTGTCCCTTATTATTTCTGTTATCAGCTGGTGCTCTTAAGGAAGAGCAGCACACCTTCCCGGTGTCAGAGGAGCGCGGTGGTGTCAGGAAGATAAGGCGAGCAAGCCATGAGAAGGAGGCAGGGATTACAGGCCGGCGGTCCGGTGGTAGGACCCCATGCTCCTCCCAGTGCCACACTGGCTGTAACAGAGATCTATTCTAGAAAAGTAATTTGTGCTGCTGAAATTGATATTAACGATTAGTGGTGGTGTCTGAATGTGAGGGGAATGCAGAGGCCTGGGGACCAACCTGATGGACATGTGCCCAGGTGTGCTTACGTCCCTACAACTTTTCCACAAGCATGTTACCTCGCAGTTCTGGAATCTCCCTAAAATATGACTGGATTTTTATTTATTTATTTATTTTTAGAAAACAACCAAAAGGTCTATCCAGGTTATCACTCAATTACAGCACTAGGGACCTCTAGTCCTCCATGAGTGCTATGTGTGCAGGATTTAACTTTGCTGTTTAATTACCAAAAGATTTACTCCAGGAAGGGCTGTATATAAGAGGTCAGGAATATCATTGTAATCCTTTATTGAGTGTCCAATAATTAAACTTATTTTATGCAACAAAACTGACAAAATAAAAGTAATAATGTGTGGGATTTTTCAATATGACATTTTAATTCTGCTTGCTGTGTCAAGTTAATAAATACACAGTCAGATGTCACTATAATAAATGGATTACTTTAGATTGGTAGTGTGTAATGACTGATACAGCCCATCAGTCACTCCTTACTGAATCTGTCTCTTTTATCAAGATCTTTTTAAATCATGGCTGATATAGATCATTCTGCTGTCATTCTGCTTGATGACTGGCTTAAATGCATTTAGGTTAGATTAAAGCAGACGTATTAAATCGCTGCAGCTCCCGCTGGGACGCAGCGGCGCGGCTTCTGTCTTCGCTTGTCCCGTGAAACGTCCTCTCCAATCAGCGGGTTACAGTGTCCTTTCCTAATCGACGCAGATCCGAACACCTGTTTCCCCAGATTCCTGCCGCTCCCAGTCCCCGTTTCCCGCACACATCCGTGCTGTCTGGCGTGTCAAGGGGACTAATTACTCACAGACAGTTACACTTACTGCAGCGAGGGTCACATTACCATCATCGATCCCTAGATGGGGGCTAATTGACTTTCCTCCCTCTGTTCATCCTGGGAGCCGGACGTCCATGTCGCTGCGATGATAACAAAGCGCGTCAGTCCCGATTTGAGTGAGCGGCCAGCTCCGTCCGCTGCCTTGGTGCACGGGGTCCTCTTCTTTTCAGGTCTGAGTTCTATTCATTTCCTTTAAGGCTCTGTCCACCGCGCGAAGGGCGCCGATGAGCCAAATTGCTTACCTAATATTGAAAATGGCAGCCTGTATAATGGAGTTCTATTCAACTGGCAGCGCTGTGAATTTGAATTGATCGGCTTGGCGGCGGCGGGGGGCGGCCCGGCCGGCCCGGGCGCGGCGGCGGCCGCCCCGCACCGCTGGGGGGGGAGGCTAGG
>JAODKN010000093.1:15626929-15640592 GCA_026774425.1 Petrocephalus zakoni | reverse complement strand
TATATTTTTTTCGTACCATATACACCTCAAAAACAAAAGTTAAATCTTTACTTTGATGAGTGAGTTGACTATAAGGCCAACTTGACCAACAAAAACCTGGACTAAAGTCAACGGCGCAGTATTCCACTATTATTTTGAGGGTACGTTATCAAGGTAATATTACTTAGCTGCTGGCATAGCATGCGTAAACTGCTCGTTACGCACACCGGGACGCACAGCAACGCACAAACATGCAAAAGACTAAAAATAAAATGATTACAATGTGAAAGATCTTTAATTTGTACATCAAAGTATTTTAAGAAATATATGTCACAATGGTTAGTCTCAGGATTTTCAACCAGTTTATCTTATGGCTTTGTTGCAGCCGTTTAATGTAGAATAATTACATATTTTGTAAAATATTTTGTCCCACACCGTGCGCATCTTATAAGTCTCATCCCGTTCCCATCCGCAAAGGAAAATATGTTTAATTTGACCATGCTTATTTTCAGGTAAAGAATAAAGACAAACCTGTAGCCTCAACAAGTGCACTGCGTTCAATATTTAACAGTTAAGACAGGCTACGTTTTTCACATAATAGTAGACTAGCCATAAATATAGGCATCTTTCACTTGCAACAATGTTTGTAATAATAGGTCGTAGATCTGTAAAGTCCACAAATTTTTGTGTTGTTTTAGCTTTTAATACAGTCACCTATGATTTTTTTGCACTAACATTGAATGTCAGTGTAGTCTGGCCCTTCAAAAGTGAACATATGTGATTGTAAAGGAGTTCCAAATTCCCTCTTAGTTTAACATTAAATAGTTGTATTGTTTTCTATTAACCTTACTTAAGCAGGCACTTACATCCTTGTGTGACTGTGTAAACAGTGAATTAGGTACCATTAGCCTAGTTTTCTTTTATTCAGTGAAGATTTAAGTGTAACGTTCTATTTACTCACAAACTTAAATAATATTTTGATAACATAACATAAAAATACATTTGGACAATACTGCCTCAAACATATCAGTCACTTGCCGCCTGCTCCCACATTCAAAAAAGAAAAATGATCCCATTCCACATTCTGTTACCATGGGTGTTTCTCAATATGTGTACCTCACCATACTTGTTCTCATGTACCTGTTTGATGTTATCGTCCATTGGCGAAAACCAGCTCCAGTACTAAGAACAGAAGTATAGAGGATGGTAAGAATTCCCGGATGTCGTCCTTGCCCTGCCCCAAATATCAAGTGCTGTGTCCTTCTGAGGCTGCACTGGAAGACTGAATCACAGCAGTGCGACAGAGCTGTCCCTTTTCAAAGGCTCCTTCAAACGCCGTCTGGAAAGGCATCCTTCTTTTCCCAGGCTGTAGTGCCCAATATCGTCATTTATAACATAGGTCAACCTTTTATAGGGAAGTCCTGAGAGAAGCCAGACAGGTAGACAGGTTTCTTACATGAGGGAAACAGAACTGTGCTTTATCAGATACTTCACATAGTATTATAGTATAGATATTGTATTAATGCCAAAGGGTAATTTAAACTAAGGGTAAGTAGCATTAAGGATAAGTAGTTCATTGTCTGTAATTGTCTGATTAACACATGGGTTTTTATTACTATGCATTAATTGGAAATACAAGTTAGTAACAGTATGGCATGATATGTAGAATAAAACATTCTGTATAACCAGCAGTATGATTGCCAGAGTCCCATGCCACTGCCAAAGCCGAGCACCGGCAGGCTTGGAGGATACGCATCTCCCCACAGAGCTCAAGCTCCTCGCACTCTTCCCGTCCCATCGGGTCTCCTCCTCCCTCCCCTCCTCATTCCAAGTATGCCCTGTTTCCACTAATGAGTTCTGCCAGGGAAAATCAATACAGGATGGAGTGAGGCAGGGATCTGCTGAAATTAAAATTAATGTGACCATAATTCATCATTTCTCTGTGTAAAACCGGCTCCACCAATATCTCAGTAGCCCTTTTTCTTCATAATGGAGATGCACTGTGTGCTTGTTTATTTTTTTTATTTATAACTTTTTCGGGGAAAAAAACTTCAAAGACGTAAACTCAAGGAGAAGAATGGCCCATGGAAAACAGTAACTACTGAGTAACTAGTAAGTAACTACTGAGTAACTCAGTAACTACTGCGGAAACAGGCCGGCGCTCGGTGTCATGGGTACCTGGGTGATGCCCACTGTGACAAAGGCCTCTGTGATCCTTAATATTCTCCACCAGCTAAGGCTTTCCATTCCCCATTTCGAATTTAGATTATCGCATTAGTGACAACCTGCTAGGCGTCTCCGGGCTCGGCCACATTCCTCCCCGCTCGCTGATGCATGCTGCGGTGTTTATCCACAATGATGATGAACGGCTGAGTTCTCTTTCTGTCTGCGGTAATGTATCTATCCATAAAGGGTTAATCATTAGTGAGTGTATATTGCCCCTGGGTGCCTTCTGTGTGCTGTTTAGCAGCTTGTGACTACACACAGCTACGCAACGTGGGGTTTTCATTTTCGGATTAAAATATTTGCAATTCACTTTCATGCGGGGAAAATAGATTTCAAATTTCAGCATGTAAAATGGGTAGCGCTTCCAATGAGCGCCCACTGCAAAAAATCTGTAATTTTATTATCAAAAAATACAAGACCCCCTGACTCCTGTAAATGCTAATAAATATTAATTTTGTTGCTTCATAGCAGTGCCTGATAATTTCATAGTAAAAATGCCACACTTGTTTAAAAATCAAAGTGATTAAATGCTTTGATACACTAGACAATCTGATAACCCTCTCTTCTCACTCACTGATTTAATTTAATTTCGGCAGCACCTTGTCTGCCGCATACTCACTGTCACCTACATGTACTGCACTGCAGATTCCAGAAACACAGCTGCGGTGAACCTGACGCATAAACGTGCCAAAAGCGTGGCTTTTATGCCTCTGCAATATTGAACCGTAAGCCAGAAGGGTTAATGGCTACAAATCATAAAGTTTCCAAGGCTTATTATGGAACAAAGCCTATTTTGCAATTATACATCATAAAAGAAATATGTTAGAACTGCTCAAACTAGGCCTTCTGATAATTACAGAGAAGTCAAACACAAAAAACCCTTTGGCACATCATACATCTGAGAAGGGAAATCTGTTTGGTATTCTGGTTCAAAAGAAAAGTTATTTCAAGAGTGATTATTTCCCCAATGTTCCATGAAGTCTGTAAAAAACAAAACCTACTAATCTTCTGCCACCTACAGAAAGCATATCTTTATGTTCTTATAATGATCATATGGCATAAACACGGTCTGAGAGACAGATCCTTGTCGAGTTATGTACTGTATAAATTTCCAGCATGTCGTTACTTTGCTCGCTTTCTCGGGATTAATACTTTCGGTTGTGACCTGATGTGGGCTGTCCTGGCATTTCTTTGTCATAAGAACCAGCTGGCAGTTTTCGGGAAACTCAGCACGTAAGAAACCTGAAATGTTTTTGGAGCGTCAGCTGTTAAGTTTGGAAGGATTATTTGAAACTGAACGTTTCGGGGATCTGATGGGCATTTTCATCGAGAACAATACGTGATACGTAAATACACATGGCTGAGTATGATCGGGATGCTGAAATCCCAACAGAGGCACGTGCTAATTTTCTGTGAGCACTCATGTTGTTTTGTGCCGAGTCGATTAATGATGACCTCAGGAAGTCTTGCTCTGGTGACCCATACCTACCAATCCGACTCAGTGCTTATGTGTATTTGCGTTTGCTAAGCTTCCAGGCTGCCAGACGTTTCTGAATTCAGGGAGCCTCTTAACAAGTTTTTGACAAGTCCCTTCCAGATTGTGCGCAGCTTTCTCAGGCTGCGCTCAATGACCCGCAGTGGAGCCATGCGTTCATAAAGGAGACGGGTTCCCAACGTCGGCTGATGCCAAGTTCCCGATCCACCTGTCTTCACTTACCTATGAATTTATGGAAATTGAGAGCCAGATTTTTCTTTTTTTCCTCACAGGTTAAAGTTAACATCTCTAATTCCTGCTGTTTGCTCTGGTATTCGTCCCGTCCACCTGGTAAAGGGAGAACTAACATAATTTACAAGTTTATAGTCTTCCTGTGTAACTATATATACAGCCCTGTTTCCAAGCCAAGAATTAAATTGGTTTTTTTATTTTTATTTGAAAGATAAAAAAAATTATTTAACTATAATGGAAAAAAAGGAGACAAATGCTACAATTAATGATATTACATTCATACACGCCCCGATCACCACAACCCACACAGACCGCTCACTAAGCACAACAACGCACACCAAAATATACCATGCACCCCCGAAAGTAAGATAGCCAACACGATTGCCCAAATGCAACTGCACGGACTAGCGGTCTCCAGTTAAAATGCGTTAGTAGAATAAAATCGGAGTTTAGCCATGTGATGAGGGAGATAAGCTAAATAATAAGCTAAAGCCTGCAGCGAACTGCAAAGAGACACAGAAAAGTGGCCACAACAGTTGAATAAGCAGTGCAGCAAAGCAGCAGCCAAGTTGCTGTAATAATGCGCTGGAGCCTGCAACCAGGAAATGCTGCAGCCATCCAATGTGTCTCCACCTGCCTTGCCTGTAAGTGTGTTAAACTGCAAAAATCACCAGACCCCTGTATGAGGCTCCTAACTGCCCAAACGCAATCTAACCCTAACCGTAATGACACCCAACAATCCAGCTTGCATATAATGTGGGCCTTGGATTAATGTGGAGTAATTACTGACATCTGCACTGTTAAAGGCGACGCAATGATAGGTAGATCTGTGCCACGCCCCCATATTCGCCCCAGTTAAATGTCATCCTACCACAATTGCAATAAAAATAGACACGGTTCTATAGTGGGGATCACTGCATGTATGGTGTGTACTCCAATTAAACCATCCATCCATCCATTTTGAAACTACTTATCCTTCCGGGTTGTGGGGGGGTCCGGAGCCTAACCCAGAAGCTATGGTCACAAGGCAGGGAACAACCCAGGATGGGGGGCCAGCCCATCGCAGGGCATACTCACACTTGCACACCTATGGGCAGTTTGATCACTCCAATTAAACTCAGCATGTTTTTGGACTGTGGGGGGAAACCAGAGTACCTGGAGGACAACATCTCTACACACATGGAACCTGGGTGGAGCCTTGAACCCTGGTCCCAGAGGTGTGAAGCAACAGTGTTAATCACAATGCCACCATGCCACGTCTCCAATTAAACGAAAAGACTAAAATAGAGCAGCATATAGAGACATTTGTTTTCTCTCACATGTTCTTATTCTAAAGCAAAACTATGAATATTTCTCCGATATAATTTGATCAAAGTACACATTGACAGCATTTTCATACCTAGATGTCTGTGGCTTTGAAATATGTTTTCAGTATAACATCCTCTCTACCGTGAGTGAAAGTCTTTCAAAGTTCAAATGCAATTTTTGACAGTCTGCTGCATTCCGGCATCAAAGAGCATTACAAGCAGGAGTCCTGTTTTTAATTAAGTTAGGGCCAGGGCCTGTGTTTCGTGTGCTGTGCTGTCATACCCCTCAAGAGACAGGCTCTGATTCCTAGCCGTAAAAGGACCCTGCTTAATATGTATGGCTGCCTTGTAAAAGGCCAGTGCTGACATATTCGACTGGGGTCTCAAAGGCAGTGATTTGCAAAAGCTCAGAAAATTATGCACTGAAAAAATGCCTTTAAATATTTATTTGCTGTTTAGGAAGAGAACAACTTTTGAGGCAGGATTCTTTGCTATGATTCTTATGTCTGACAGTCTCTTAATTGTCTGCTTTGTGGTTATTTACATAAAAGAAAGCAGGTCAATACAGGCACAGAACTATAATAAATGAATGAGCAGATATCGTGCAAATGTATCAAAAGTTACCCGAGTTTTCAGGGACTAATAAGTTGCATGCGAACGTTTTTTTTTTTTTTTTTTACAATTTTTACAAAAAAGTTGAAATGTTTTTTTCGGTTTCGGCAAACTCTGATGCTGAATTTTGTTTATGTAGTATTTTTTTCATTGCCTTAATTGTTTTCCTTGGGCCAGAGCAGATGCCCACACAGTGTGCATGTAGCTTGTGCTGACATTTAAATAATTGACTGCACAATTTCTCTGAAAATGCCACGCTAGAAGGAGGGGGTTTGTGGACGTGTGGCTGGGGTGTTGCAGGGTGAGGTAATATGTTTGACTTTATGACAGTACCCTAACAATACAGTCTCATCAAAACAGCAGTCCCTCTGTGATACTCCCTTCCTTGACAGAAATCTGTGTAAAGACCAAGTTTGAAATCCTCTGCCTTACATGAAACAAGGCTGGTCGAAAGAGCTTGTCTGAAAATATACAGCCTCAATGACCTACTACTGGTGCTTTCAATGAGTCTGCAGTTCTGGATACTGGTAATGTGGATTTTGTTAACCTTTCTCTCAGAGGGTTCCATTCATGTTAGCCATTAGCAATTTCTAGGTGTAAAAACAAAGCTTTAAAGGTATATCTACCCACATTTCTCATTATAATGGCTGCCAGTGGCGCTTGATAGAAAGGAGGCCAATGCAGCCATGCAGCGGATATTTGGGGGAGCAGTAAGGTGCTCGCACTGTGACACAGCTGAACGACATTTTCGTCAGAAAGGTTTTGCGCTCTGTGACATGGTGCTCTGAAACTTCCATAAATAATTCACCCACTGAGGATTTTATAACATGATCACGTCCATTTCATTACACATTTTTTGCAAAAGCCTACTCTGGTTGCTTGCTTAATTTTCTTTGCTTTGTTTCCTTGGCAGCTTGGAAGACGCTTGCGAGGCGGAGGGCGCGACGGGCTGCGGCATGTGCAACGTTAATCTAAAGACATTAGAGTATGAACAACCACGCAGAAGCACCCCGCCTGCTCATCGTAGCCTTATTCATAACGACGCAACCAATGTCATATTCATGCATTTCAATACAAAAATACTGTTAGCACCCTATCTTCATATGTTTTTTGGGCCATTGCGGCCTTGGATACTGCCAGGCACAGACATGCAACATGCATCATAGGGGGTGCACTGAATGACACATTTTATGCTTCACTTAGATTTTTACTATAGTCATTAATGTTTCTAAAGAGGACCAAATTAGCAATATTTTGTTTTGACTGTTTAATTAAATGCTTGGTTGCAAAATAAAATACACGCTAATCATAATTTATTAACAATTATTAAAGCATCCTTTGAATCATATAGCTTTGTATAATTATAAGGTTCAAAGGACACTTCTAAAGTCTCCAATACATCAAAGCAGTTAGTCCTTGACATTGGGGTTGCAGCAAACAGCACTAATCTTGCTTATTAACGGACAGCTTACTTTAGCTTCCGTATATTGCTCACAGCCGCCCTGTGCTGTGGCTACAGGCCATGTTTACCTGCATACAAACAGCTCCTCCTTGAATGAACCTAATCTAACTATATACAATGTCTTGTTATTGGTACAGTATCCGTTGATTGCTGTATATTGTTGCATTTTACAAATAATTAGTTGAGGCTGGTCCATTCAGAGTTCCCTTCTCTCTCTGCATTTGCTTGTGAAGAAACAAAACCCAGTTATCAGAACTGCACTGTTGGTTTTACGTCTAGGGGTGTTTTTGATCTTGGCTTAATGACACATGGTGGAGACTCGCATTGTCCTCAGGTCATTCACTGGCACTATTGTGTATTTATAATCTGTAATTGCATTTTGTATAACCTTGTAATAAACCTGAAGCAAGAAAGTAATAATGTCCATAACTACAATCAATCCATAAAATGTACTATAAATCTATATATAATAGACACATTTTTTTATGGTACTAGTAATAGGCCTACTATAGCTCCTTATCACCATATAGTACATTTTTTAATCATTTTAAAGTAGCTTTAAATCACATATTATGTGGAAGACAAAACAGCCATGTTATTAAAATGTATTTACTGTTCATATATTTTGATATGATGTTACAGAGAAAAGAAATTTAATTTGTGAAAAGTAAATTTAGCTTTTGGAGATAATTAAAACAGAGAACTCACATTACCTGAAATGTTAAAAAGACTGACACATCAATATAAAATCAGCCAGATAAAATAAATTGTTCTTTTTCATTTCTTATTGTTCATTATTAATTTATTTTCGTTATTGACTTGAATATTAGTGTGAGACTTTGGGATATAGACTACAGCGCCTTACATCATAAACCTCAGGTCTGCTTTGTTTTCATCACTGATATTAATGCTTGGAAATGTTTCCTTTGGTTTTTCTTCTGCAATATTGCAAAGAATTTCTGGCTGCAAAGAGGCTACACGTCACGCACAGACTCTGTGGCTATCACAAGTTCAGACACCAGAAATGTTGAAATTTGCCTTTGCATGCCGAACTTCAGCTTCAGCTGGGAAGCTTTTTTTCTGAAACTCTCCCTTGTTTACCGAGCACCTGGAAGCCAGCAGGTGCTTGCATTTCTTGCATATTTTACCTTTGCCCCTCCCATTCCAGCTGATAACCAGAATGTCCAGGCTCCCAGGGGGCATCTGCTCCCATCAGTGTGTCAGTTGTTTAAGGGGTCCTGGGACTTGACAGGCTGCCGCTGTTGAGCTGGGGGGTTTGACGCGAGTGGGTGTCTCTTGCTTTCAGGAAGTCACATGATAGAGGCTAATGCATTCAGCTGCCATAGAATTTACCTTGACTGGACGCCTTCTGCTTAAGCTGTTGCTTGTACATTCGGGTTGAAAGACGTGCATTGCAGTTGTGGGGTTTAAACACATGACAGCAACAGTTGTTTTAACCAGAGACACATTTTGGCCCTGAGGCAGGTTGAAAAATGATCAAAATGACCAGTCCATAAATCCAAAACAATCATGATATCGAGTGAAACATGCTTTGAGGTTTCTCCTACGGGCATGAACGAATCACATCAAAGTGTTTAAACCCATTTACATGGTTAATTGAAACATAAAAAGGTGCACTAATAATTCTTATGCTAATTTATAATGACTGCATTTTGTTAAATATTTTATATATTTTTTATAAGAACAAATAAGGCACGAAGCAGCAGGGTGTAAGACCCCAGCCGAAGAGAAGAACGTGCCCTTATCGTCAGTATGCTCAATTTCCCGACCGACTACTATGAGACGAGAAACGGCAGATCAATTTGGTTTCGGTTTGCCGGTGAGAAAGTCTTTTAACGATTCCTGGTCCTCTGATAGTCTTCTTGGGGATTCTCAGGGGCTTTACCTTCAGGAGTTTCACCAGGCATTTCCCATCTCAGACGGGCAGCTCCGGCCCGCAGTCCCAGGCCGGTACTCAGCCCTCATTTATGCTCTGCTCTTTGTTCTGCAGGTTCTAAGCAGGGATTTGCCAAATACTTTATTTCTTTTTTCCACAGGCAGAATCAATATTCCCCGAGACTTTTTTTTCCTCGTTTTCTCTTTTACGAACGGGTCGGTATGACTAATTCGAATGTCAGCTGGAGACTCCCTTCCTATTATGCCGCGTTCCCACAGGCTCGTTAAGAACTTCACAGTGATCCGTGGTCCTTTGCAAAGGGAAAACCCACAGCTACAGAGACCTGCCGCTAGATGGACGCATCCCAAGAAAACACGGCAGGCCTGCGTGAGGCCCTTATACCAGCTTTCATTGTAACGCGCCGATTTCATTTTACACCAAGGCATGCCAAACATGTTTACAAGGCAAGCATGAAATTAGTTTTTGCATGAACATGGCTTATATTAATTAAGTAGAGCATGTTCTGTGTTAATTGTGGTTCCGGAATCATAGCTATAGGAGCCCTATTGATTTTGTGTAAACTGTTATTTATTTTTAGGCCTGTTTATTTATATATTTATTGAATGCCACTAGTTTGAAGAGCATTAACTTTTTATGAAAAGTGATACTCTTTTCAAGGTCACTGACTTGAGATATTCAGTACAACTGCAATGCATATAAACAATAGGGGGGTACTACAACTTTTGCACTTGAGCTATCTGAATTTGATTTACAGTGAAAAAACCTGAAACTGAGATTCATCTAATCATGTGAATCAGATCAGTTTGCCATAATAAATTTTACACTTCAGGAAAAAAGGCATCTCATGAAATCTAAGTTTCAAAAACCCATTTGGTATGCTCAGCACAGGTTCCATATTTCTATTTCAGATTTTTGATAAATTATTACTCAGTAAGATTGAATTCAATATGAATGTGCACATTATAAGCTATAACTGAAACTGTTAATTTTAATTATTTGGAGATACATGTAGAGATGGGTCTTTATATTCCCAGTGTAACAATTTTGCGATGTTCATGAGTGATTTTTGCACTCATTTTTTTTGTATAAGACTGGCAATTCTAAATGATTATGATGTACCCCATTCTCTTCAGAAATAATTTTAAATTTTAATTTTAGCCAATTAGAACTTCAATGAAAAAAGAGAGACCTTTCTCTAATGGCGTAAGGGCATGTCAATTTTTCGTCCAGTTCCAAGGACTGTGAATCATGTTGTCAACTAAATAGTTATTGTGTCAATTGTGAATCCATGATGTAATTTATAGGAAATGCTAATCTGGGATTGTTGATTGATAAAGAACAGTATTTTTCTAAAATAAAGGGTTTAGGTGAATTTATGGATGCAATGTGAAAAAGGAGCGAATTAGAGTAAATGACTATCTGAGCGTGTTCTAAGATAAATTAATTGTAATGTTCCTTGGCTCAATAAACAGTTTCATTTAGTGTCTTAATAATAAAGTGCCGTGCTGACTAATCAAAGAGCCATTAAAATGACTGAGACTGGGTGGCATTTCCCTATAAACAGATACCATCCCCTACTCCAGAGTTGTGGTTGGTTTGTTCTTTCAGGATGTTGTGTGGCTCTGTGGGTTTTGACGCTGTGTTTGTGAGCAAAAGGTAACTGGTTTAAATCCTAGGACTGGTAGACAGATTTCACTGGGCCCTTGAGCAAGGCCTATAACTCCCAGTTGCTCCAGAGATTGTCTGACACTGCTTTCTCAAAAACAAACGCCCAAGCTTCGGATAAATTGGATAATAGTATATTATGGGAGTTATATATTTTGGCATTTGTGGTCCGTTAGAATTTTGCTAGACCAGCAAGAAATATACCAAGATTAACCGGGGCTCAACGAAAAACACCATATTTGGTGAACACCAAACATTGCATACCAGCAAAAACTGAAGTCTGTAGTCATAACATGTGGTTGCTTTTCTGTCTATGCACTTTGATGACTCACCATTCATCATCACTGGGCTAGCTATGAACCACACCAGTAAATTACCCTGCAAGGAAAGGCACTGAGGTACCTCGCAGACCGAGATTATTCTTCGTAAAATACTAATAATAAAACGTTATTATGAAGGAAGTACAGGGCTGCTTGGAGGAAAAAAAAATTAAAAAGAACTATAAATACGCATAGACACATTCCATCAAGTAGACTGCTGCGCATGCAGGTGCTGGAGCCTATCCCAGGCAGCATAGGGCAGTAGGCAGGAGTACATGCTGGATGGAGCCTAACTGCATACTCCTACATACACAGAATGCCTAGGCAGCAAGCTGGCCCCCTGCCCTGGAGGTGAGACCTCATAGAGCTGTCTCTGAGCCACCATGCTTCCCTTAATACCAATATAAAGCCTGGGTAGGGACCCTAACCCTAACCCTAACCCAGGATTTTTAGATGTGTTTGTCTTACATCACAAAGGACTGATTTTCATTTGAACAATTCAAAAATATTTTTAAATTACAATTTAGAATATCATAATTACAAAATATACCATGTACAATTTGCATTTCCGAAGCTTTGTCCAGGATAACTGCACCTTGCAAAGTTTTCTAATTAATAAAATCCAAAAGTCTTGAATGGAATTTTCCCCCTTTTCATTTGTTTCAGGCATGCATTCAGAGAGCATTATCTCTGCTTGCTGGCATTTGACCAGTGCTTGTTCTTTTCACAAGCTCGCACTTCTCTTACCTCTTGTGATTGGCCTAAGTTATTTCCTACCAAGCTCCTCCCCTTGTTCCTGTGGGACAGTGCACTAGGTGCTTGCCAGGCTCATTAAAACTAATGAACAACAGTCCACCATCTGATTGCATTGTATCATTTCATTGTACTAACGTGTTAAAGATATATGGGCAGTCTGCCAAAAGAGGCTTGAATATCCTGGACAATAGGCCCTCTGGAAAAAAGGTCATTGAGGATTGCCTGTTTGTCTAAACCAGCTCATAGCTATTTTCTTTGCAGAGTTATTCTGCTACTTCAAATGAAACATCCAAAAGGTATTGCATTTGTTTAACTTTTTTATTCTTTTAGTCTTAATGCATTCATATATATTGTGCTGATTTTATTATCGTAAAATAACTGAACTTGTAGAAGGTCAAATGTTAAAATGTATGTCAAATGTGTAATGTATGGCCTTAAGAAATGTGCCTGTATACAGCCAGTGTCAAACAATAGACTCCCTGGCGGTTTGCAAGACCAGCATGATGCCCTGTATTCTAAATCTCCAAGTTGCTTTCGGCAAAGGCGCCTGCGAACTATATCATGGCTACTGTTACACAAATCTAAAATGCTGGGATTTCTCCAAACCTGCAGATAGCAGGTCATCTTTCCCCAGCAAACCAGAATCTCCATCAGCACAGAGCCAGTGCCCCTCACCCCAAAGAGCGGGCCACTTCAATCTCCTGCCACTTTGCATTATTGTCCGATTGACCTAACTTATGGAAATGCCGTAGCTCTGTTGGATATCCACATAGTATGCTTTCGCTGAATGAGTGCCCTTCCAGCTGAGGCGAGTGAGTCATACCTCTGCTTGTTGAGTGCCAACAGCGAGTTCACATGGCACGGCTCTAGGAAATATAGCCCGCTATTTTTAGAACCAACACTCCTCCTAAAGGGCCTTGTTGTTTTTTTGGAGGAATAAGAGGAGTCCAGACACCTGTCCAGGCTGGATTAAAATGTTGAGAGACCACATTGTTTTTGTTATGGCACTGTCCCTCTTTGAGCCTTATACCTCAATATAGACATTTTTGAACATGTCCACTTTAATCTCTGTGAAGTGTCTTCCTAGTGTCATCCTATTCCAGACTTGAATAAGCCATCTTTTTCAATCCCACACTGCCTCACTACTCTTATTTTTTAGACTAGGGGTTCTCCATGTATTTTATATACATTCAGTAGCTTCTGAGTATACACTAGTCTCCCCCTATCCACGGGTGATACATTCCAAGACCTACCGTGGATAGCTAAACCCGCAGATGATAGCAAACTATCCGCAGACCCCATAAATAATGTTATTTTCGTGTACATAGATATGGTAAAGTGTAACTGAGAAATTATACTCAATAAGATATTACCAACATTAAATGGAGTATTAATAAGGGGCATTTCACATAATTATAAGTACTGTACTCTCTTTTTTAAATTAAAGGTATTTTACTCTAATTCTCAATAAAAAGAGCAATGAAAAAATCTCATGTATCAAGGAATAACAAGGGAGTTTTATATACATTTTTACAATGCGTACACTTCATCAACATGGCAGTGAATGCAAGTAGTGAGAACGGTAGAGGCAGAGGTGTAGGTGTACTAACGGTAAAGGCAGAGGTGTAGGTGTACTAACGGTAAAGGCAGAGGTGTAGGTGTACTAACGATACAGGCAGAGGTGTAGGTGTA
>JAODKN010000093.1:15574108-15588558 GCA_026774425.1 Petrocephalus zakoni | reverse complement strand
ACAGTACTATACTATACTATATATTATAAATGTGTGCCAATCCTCCATTGCCGCACTCATAATATGTACGAGAATGTATACTGTATACAGTACTATACTATACTATATATTATAAATGCATATAAACTAACACTTATATTAGGTCCTCCTCTTCTCCATGTGGACACCTAGCACGCATGATAAAAACAGGGGGCACTCGAAGGTCTGCTTGGCTTTTTAGCAGTGATGTCGGCGTCGTTTGTGAGACTTTAGGCAGGTAGTTAGAGTACTTTTCTATGTTAATTCATTTCAGTACATCCCCAACACTAAGATAGGCCCTTTCTTTTTTTACTGACAGAAGCACAATAAAAATATGTTTTAGCAATTATACAGAGACATAATTTTAATGACATGGCTTGCTTTTATCACATGTGTAATTTTTGCACCTTTCATGTGTAATGTCTGTGAATATCTGTAGGTTTTATGGCCCATGACTCAAAATTAGCAGAGGATTCAGAAAAATAATTGCAGCCACTTTCACATCTTTTATAACTGTATAATCTTACCTGGGAAATCACATGTGCACATCCTTATTTTATAAGTAGCACTTTAATATAAAGTGTGATGCATATGTATTTATAAAGCCCTAAAATTGAATCTGCAAATTATTACCGGAGCTCTGTTTTTACCACTTGGGCTCATGGTAAATTCTATTTTTGTTATAATTATTATATTTAAAATCACTTGTAGAGTAGATGCTTTGGAGCTAAATAATCTGAGTGGTTTTAGTTCTGTGACACAGCGTGCCAGTAAAACTCCCTTAATTTCGGAAATGGGAAAACAAGGCATACTTACCACAAGGCGCTCGAACTGTTATGCACTATACTCTCTCTATCCACATACTTACCACTTTTAATGCCATTGTGCGATATTCATTTCCTGCGTTCTATAGGCACTGGCAGCTTGTCTGACAGACATCTGTGGTTTCTAATAGGTGTGTGTTGGCACCTCCGATATAGATTTCACTGCAGAATGATCTTCCTAATTGCCCCGAGTGGGACGCAGAGGCCCAGATGTCCCCGTGTTGCTGACTGATGGCTGTCACTAAATGCCAGCGGCTGCTCCGCTGCTGTCTGGCGGCAGAACACATGAAGGGCCTCTGGGCCCGTTCCCAGCAAAGGCTGGATCCGGCTCGTAATTTGTTAAATGATGGAGACCCTCCAGGGAAATGACAAAGTGGGGCGGCTTATTAAATATGTGCAGCGGAATAATTAACGCAATAGTCATTTGTGGAATCTTTATCATCAGCCAGAACGCCCCTGCTTCAGAAGCACAGGGCATAATCACTATGTTTCCGCACCACATGAATATAAACAGTGGGATTAGACCAACTTACCATTAATTGGGAGTGTGAAATTGGACACTTGACTTCAGTGAGAACATCCTGACTGTGGTGAATTGGGATTGTTTACCCAGGTTGACATGCTCAATATGACCAGGACAGAAACCAGGAAGCCACTTCCCTTAGCAATCAAGAACAGTGCTATTGCATGCCAAGAACTCATTATAAGCACACAGTATACTGATTGGCTTGGGAGTCTTTCTAGGTGCACTGTGCATGCACAGGGGAACAGCACTCAAATAGGGCTTCTGGAGGATTGCTGGATTAAGATGCGTTTTTGTGACTTTAATGGCTGTTCATCTCCCTTCATTCCTTCACCCGTCCCAGAAAGCAGGCGAGCTAAATTATTCAAATTACATGCGTGGACGAATGCTTTTAACAAGCTGAGGGGACTGTGTCTTCTACAAAGTCAGCAAAATTCTGTTAAATTCAATTAAAAACATGTCTCCTTTGCTGTCTGTTGTCCGCAGTACTTAATTAACCTGTAAACATTAAAAAATACTGCTTTTGAATGGAAGTGCCATAAAAAAGCCTCGAGGTTTTTAAATTGAGTTTGTGGACTCTTTCTGGAAATGAGATAATGCCCTTTTCGCTTGACCTGCAAGAAGATTAGTGTTAAATCCTTTGGGTAAGACGGATATGTTGTGCTACCTAATACACCGGTGTCGTCATAGTGGAGTGTGATCGAGAGATTGTGGTATTAAGTGAGGTTTCTCTGTCTGAACTGTGTCATTTATGAACTCTCTTCCTACTTCAAAGTGCAGGAGGCCTGCATGGGTTTTTAATGCAGCTGATTGGACACACGGCTCCTGGGTGAGGCTGGAGGGCATCTTAGAAGATTACTGGGAGGAAATGTCAAGGATCTGCTGCGTGTAGGGGCATCATCACTCATGTGCTGCATGCTCCCTGCCAGAGACAGCACCTGTCTAAGGGGAGACTACAGAATTGACATCTACACCCTCAGCCACATTATTGTTGGTAGTTAGCTCTTTCAGGCTCTCAGCCCTTCTGTTCTGGGTATCTTTTATAAGGAATTTAATATCACAATATCCACTGACTATGTAAAAGGTTAAGCTGGGATATATTTATATGTAAAAATTTCATATGAATTAGTGGAAAAATAAACGACACATCGTGACCACGGATTTAGTTTGCCAAACCTATTGCGAAACTTATCCAAAACCTATTTTCGAAGAAAGCTCGACAAACTCAACACTTCACTCAACACAACACTTAACACTCAACACTCAAACAAAGCCGGGCAAAGGCAACGTGCAATTTCGCCCAAACAAAGGTCAACAAAAGCAACACGTAACTTTGACCAAATTAAGCAGGGGAAATGCAAGATTTTGCCCAAACAAAGCTGGGCAAAAGCAACTTCTGTGTCGCTGCCATTAATGACTACAACTGAGATACGTTACCCCCTTTGGACCACAATGGTTGGGGCCTAATTTTCAAGAGGTGTTTTTTTTTGTGCGTTTACGCGTACATTATTCAGACTGTGTGTTAACAGGTAGGAAATGTATGGAAGGCCATCAGGGTCAAAAACGTATATGGAAATACGTGTTAACATGACGCAGCATAAATTGACTCGTTAATGTGATCAGAATTGAAATAGTGCGTTAGCACGTTTTTGTGGTTACAGCGAATGGCTGAGCTTAAATTTGCACAAAATACATATTAATATCACATATTTCATCACTGTCCATGCGATACCGCGTACATCCTACGTTTAATCTCAGCCAAGTCATGTCATGATGACAAGCCTTATCATATGAGCTACGTTGATGTTAGGACAGTTTCACGTTTTGTTACGCTGCTCTGGCATTTTTCTTCAGATCTTCAGATAGCATGCATTCCATATAACAAAATGGCTTTTTAGAGAGATTTTGTTTTTTTTTTTTGGGGGGGGGCAATTACATATAAAAAAATATCCCCAATACCCAAGCCCCCCCCCCCCATGGCTCAGGTCGCTTCTCGGTTGCAGTGGAAAAGCGCCGAAAGTGACCGCAATTCATCAAACTGTGTATACATGTAATGTGTATACATTTTTATTTTTTTTTACTTGCTCATTGTCTAATTACACACACACACACACATACATATCCATTTTAGTTAATTAGTTAGTAGAATTTTTGTATGACTGTGGAAAGTGAAACTATATTATTAAGAAATGTTTTGATTGAGAAGCTGTAGATTATCATGGTACTGTAAGTGTACTGTGCTGGGTGATGCTGTAAACTGAATGGCATGTCATGGTTAATAATGCTCTGATCACGTATCATTCATTGCATTTATCACATTTTAGGAATACTTTTAAGAGGTCATTTTGTATAGGTAGTGGATGTCTGCATAATTTGTGGGTGATAAATGAAAATAGATGTCCAGCGATTATCAGTAATTAGCCACAAGCTGTGTGGCCTTGCCAGCTCACAGTTAGGGCCATGAAGGTTAATGGCTCCATCAATGCCTATGGGAGATGAAAAATGTACCTGTTATCATCTCTGTCACACGGAATTCCATGACGACAAACAGGAGATGGTATAGCTTGAACACTTAATGTATTCATTGAGGGCTGAACACCCAAGTGCCCCTTTCATGTTAATATACAGTACTGTGCAAGGTCTTAGTCAGTCAAAGGAAATGATGTTTCTGAAATGATGATCTTCATGCTGTGGGAAAGAAAAAGTGTGTCAATGCAGTCATTTCAAATCCTCTCCCAAACTCACCCCAATAGCTGCACCCACTGAACCAGTTTTGACTCGATTACTGACCCACCTTGTATGGCTAATCAATACCTTAATGACTTTTTAAACTAGAGAAATCAGTTAATTAAGTGTGCTAGTGTTATATGGGATGACTGAGGTGCCTCCAGGGAGGAGTTTGTTGGCCAAAGTGGTGCTGTTCTGGCCATCGACTTTCTTTTTGGATAAAGAAGAAACTCTTATTAGTTTTTGTGTTACTGTTAATTTGCATATGATTTAATGTTAAGTTGTGTTTTGGTTCTGTGCAAATACACACTTACTACCCAGATAAAAAGCTTTAAACATGTCATACAGTACGTATGTACATAGATATGTACTGTTTGGCATGTACATAAATGTACATATATATGTATATGCATACGCATGTATATATTTAGCGTTTAGGGTTAGGTATACATGGCCTGTTGACTGTACTCCTACTCTGACTCCCCGTTGACTGAGGCTTTTCTTTTCTGTGCGTTGCCACCAGAGAGGAGTCTCGGCTGAAGCCCATCCATCAGCTCGGCGGCGAGGAGCCGACCGGTCTGCTTGCTGTCCCTTCCCTTCCCTTTCCTGCCTCAGGCGGCTAATGAGGCTTCCCTGCACTCTGTCACTCATGCTCGCAGAAGGGAGATTGGAACCATTCTGCCTTTATTATCGCCCATGTGAATGGAAGAATAGACTTGCCTGCCTGGTCTTATCCCAAGGGTGCTGATGGGACCAGGACAGGGACAAAAATGTATGTTTATTTCTGTGTATGCCCAAAGGTAGCACCCACTAGGAAACCTCTTTGTATAAAAGCCAATAACGTGCTTTCTTTAACTGTGCATTCACAGTACAGTAGACAGTGATTGTTTTTTAACGAAAGTCTTCAAACTATGGCAATCATGAACTGTGCAGATGGCAGCCACCTGTGCAAATCACATTTACAGTATATTTCTGTTCTAATACTGTACAATTTTTTAAACTCGTTTGCCTTCCAAGTTCCCTACCCAGGAAATAAGTTTTATATTGAGGGACTTAAAAGACTGAGGATAATTGTGAAACCCAGAATGCACATGTTAGGAAATCAAAACACTGAAATTTTCTTAAGGACAATCAACCTGTACGTATGCATTTCTGCTGTCAGCGATCCCCTGCCAGCATGCCTTTCCAGCCTTGGTGGAAGCCACGGTGTTGCTCTTTACCGTGATTGTATTTTTGAATTCTTTATATTTACCATAATGCACTCCTCCCGGTTGGACATTTCCAAAACACCTCCCCAGGGAGGCATCAAGGTGAGATCCTTTATAGATGCCTAAACCAGCCCGACTGGCTCCTTTCAACACAGAAGAGCAGCAACTCCACTTTAAGCTCCTCCCAAATGTCCAAGATCCTCACCGTATAAGACTGAGCCAAGATGCCCTGCTAAGGAAATTCATTCCTGCTCCCTTATTCCCTCACTCCTGAGCAAGACCACAATACTACCACAATACTTAAACTCCTTTGCTTCAGGCGGTAGCTCATCCCCAACAAGGACAGGGAAATCCACCCTTGTCTAGTTGAGAATCATCACCCCAGACTTGAAGGTATTAATCCTCATCCTGGCTGCTTCACACTCAGCTGAAAACTGTTCCTGTGCATGCTGCAAGTCACAGCCCAATAACACCAACATGACTGCATCATGTTGCCCTTTCTACGCCTAGAAATTTTGTCCATGAGAGTTATGAATATATCTGGTGAGAAAAGGTAGCCCTGGTGGACTCCAGCTCTCTGCCAGAGGTAAGTGTTGAAGATCTCTTGGACCAGGGCATGTGCCAGATGCTCCCAGCACACCCTCACTTTGTGTTTTAGTCTACCAGGTCTATCTGGTATTTTCCCCTGCTAACTCACCACGTGCTCACTTATGAACATGGAGCCCGTTATGGGCAAGAAGCCCAGAAACAAAACATCACTCAGGTTCAGATTGGCCAGACCCAATCACACCCTTCCAGGATTCTTTGATGTTACGTATATGTTGTTGCCTACATGAACAATGGAGTCCCCTGAGGGGGTGCCTTCCAGCAATCCAACCAAGGACTCCAAGAAGGTTGGATACTCTGAGCTGGTGTTTGGTGCGTAAGCTCAGACAATAGTCAGAGCCCGTCCCTCAACCCTCTCATTTACCAGGATAAACACCAATATACTAGAACCAAACCAGGGAGTTACGAGTAGACCTCCTTCTACCTCTTGCACCAGCTCAGGCTCAGGTTATGTTTCATGTTCCTAAAGCCAGATTTGGTAGCTGATGATTGGGCTGCCGAGGTTCCTGTCTTTGACTATCAGCTGCTGTACCTCACATCTGACCAGAGCAAACCCCTTGCAGGCGGTGGGCCCATAGGAGGGTGGACCCACGTACTTGCTTCAGGCTATGCTCGTCCTATGAGGACCTATGAGTAGAGTCCCAGCCACCAGGTGCTTGCCAGTGAGCTCACCCACCAGCCCCCTCCAGGGTGGAGCTCCAGTCTCCACCAATCCGGATGGAGTCACATGATCCTTTCTGTCAATCCTCATAGGTTGTCTGTGTGAATTACACTTTGTCAGGCTACTCACCTAGGACCAATTTGCTTTAGGAGTTCCTACCAGGGAGAATAGCTTTCGACAACATAGCTCCTAGATCACAAAGGCACAAAAACCCCTCCACCGCGGTAAAGAGGTGATTCATGGCGGAGTCTTAGGCAGTCAGAGAAAATGATGTTTACATTTTCTTCATATTTATGTTAAAATACAGAGGGGTTAAAAATACCATTGAAATACCACATACCACAGTGTAATGTCTAGGCAGTATGGAAAATTACATGCTACATAAGTCTACTTCTTTTAACTATTTTGCTTATATGAGACCAAAGTCACCATCTTTAATGGAGAATAATCCATAATAAGACATAAGCCAGTCGAAATTTCCTGCTACTAAGCCCAAAGTTTTTATGTAGAAATGTGTAGCCAAATGTGTAGTAGCCATAGTACATGTAGGTTAATGTTTTTATTGTTAGAAATTTAGCTTCATGGTATTCAGCTGGGTTATGGGTAAAACCCGACTTTCTTAGTGTTTACCAATTATAAATCATGATCTTTACCATCTGTACCGTCTGATCTTTACAGGTAAACAGGACTTTAAAATATGACAGGATTACAAGTGTATTACATCAGTAAATCATTTTGGTATTTACTGACCACAGGTCCTGGTCATCAGTCTTTCTTTGCTTTTATAGTTTCCATTAAGTGACATTAGTTAGAATTAAAGATGATAATCAAACATTGATTACTGTTGTGATTCACCTAACCCTAGCTGGCAGGACAGCCAGTTATAGAAAATGAATCAACACTCTTCAAATCCAGAGTGCCATGGTATAATTAAATTAAATTACGAGAGCTGGTGGTGAAATTTAACAGATATGTGGAATGGCTGAGGTGCCCCTGGGGAGAGGTGTTCATCTGGCCATCCAACAAGATATCAGAAACTTTTGGGAGTACAAAAGAAAATCGTGGTAGTTTTAATGTATTACTGTTAATTGGCATATGTCCTAAAGTTAGATTCTTTTTTCTTGAGCAAATATACCTTTACTACCCAGACGAATAGCTTTGAACATTTTCTTTGACTGCCCAAGACTCTTGCACAGTATTGAATACATTATTACAGTGTGTGATAATGAAAGATATTTTCCAGACCTTATGTGTCAGAACAGAGGTGTGTCTATAGGCACTCTTACTGAGTATCTAGACTGCTGCGGTCTTTTGCACATAGCTATTGCTAGGTTCATCTGAGTGTGCATAATTATTCGCTTTTTGCTGCCGCCGGACGCCCCTTCAGTTTGCCGGTGTGGGTGTAAATGCGCACATATTAAACTTTAATCAAGATGAATGTGCAAAACGTGCTCCCTGAGACTCTGCCTCTGATCCTGCTTATTCACTTAAGCATCGATATGAATTTTTGATCGTTAATTGCAATTTTATTTGCTTCCCATCCTGTGGAAGTAATCTTTCAAAAAATATTTTTTAGACATTTTATATTGAATTTGGTAAATAACTAATAAGAATTTGATACCAACTTCCTGCTGTTGGAACAGAACATATAATTAAACTGAGGACTGATTCGCTATTTTTAATAGAGCATTATTTCCAAGCAATTTCCTGGCAATTTGAAGCACTTGAACCCAACACAGCTCCAGCCAAATGTTTTCTCTGTTCCTAGCAGAGAGAGAGGGGGTGGAATTGAGTTTTACACCTGAGTGAGAGATCCAAGCTCCTCCGTATCCCATCAACATGATCCAAACACACTTAGCATGCAGGTAATTCACCCATTTGTCATCCAGCTTTACTTGACAACTGCATTTCATAATCATGCAATTTAATCTTTAATAGGCACCCCGTGGTGGTAATGCCTGGCAGCAGAGGCAATGATAGGCATTGGCGATTATCTAATGGAATGGAAACATCAGCTCAGATAATTTAAGGTAGTAAGATGTCAGTTGCTGTTCCGATGGATGTTTATCTGCCCGTCCTGCAGCAGCGCCGTGTCTGTTGCATGCGAAGAGCAATGCATGGAAGGCCGCACCCAGCTACTGCAAACAGCACCAGCATCTGCCGATGCATCCTATTATCACATCAGTGTCATTATATCCATCCTGAATTATTAAGCGCATTCTCGCACGTGGGGGGGAGGGGGGGGAGCAATGGGATGTTTTAAAAACACGCCGTAAAATATTTATTAAGATGAGATCAGGGCTTTTAGATATGAATATGAAGCTGGGAGAGAAATCAACACCCAGCATTCTGACACCGTCCCCGCCCATCCTGTGGAAAATGACAGGCCTCAACTCCTCTTAAGGCGCTGATTCCCCCTGTTTTTTGTTTTTCTATTTTTAATGAACCACTTAGGAACCAGATAGATCTGCATTAGAGCCCCCCTCAGCACTTCCCATGTGACCCTGCCTGCAGTGCGGGTGTCTTTTTACCCGTTTTAAGGGCTATTCTTCACACGGCCTGCGGGGGGGCTCGGCTTTCTTCCTAATGGCCCCTAGTACTACGGTGGCCTGAGACCCGAGAGGAGCTGAGGCCTGATTTAAGGACTCGCCTCTGTCATTACGGGCTCCTTTCCGCCACTTATACTCCTGTTTATCCTGCCCTGACGCTTTCCGGCCCGCTCGCGACGCGCCTCTCCCCGAACTATGCGGTAACTGGATAAGTGGGGTCAGTAATTAGCCGTCCCGCTCAATGGCGGACGTACTTGAGACTTACGTAGTGCCGTAGAGTGAGTGGGAAGGCATTTGTAATGAGGGAATGTATTATAAAATAAAGGGTTAGCGATCTGTACAGCCCCTCTGTAAAGTAGGCAAGCTGTAGCGTTCAAAGCAGGCGTCTCTCTGTAGCGTGCCGATCACTGCAATCTCCGCTGTTCTGCTGTGATCTGGCCCTCAGCCTTGGTCTATTACACAAGACCAGCATTGCGACAGGAGGCCTTTGGATCTGCAAGTGGGGGGGGTGAAGTAATCGGGCAGTGTGACTATTATTATCGCCGCTGTTATTACGGAGGTAATTGCTGGTCCTCTTTCTTCGCTCCGCCCAGCTTATCGAGATGGAAGGAGGCGCGGCATCATTGTTGCGTTAGGCGCATCTAGAAGAGCTCAGGGCTGTGGGACTCTGGAATAAAAATCCATAGGAATAGGGCACAGGGTTCAGAAAACCATAATGAATGGCTGCAAATGCAGGGTGACCCTCCCTCCTCTGCCGTTATCCCAACATGGTAAATCTTTTTTGGTCCAGGCAGTTAGAAAGCTGTCACCAACCCGTCCTGAATCTGAAATGCTGAGAAAGATCTAGTGATATGGCAGGACTAATTCATATGGTGCACAAAAATGTAATTCATTATACATATACTTCATCCAACCAGCCTGTAATCACATATTTTGGTGAGGGTTGGGAGGGGGGGGGTTCCTAGTGTCGTTGTTTATTCAACATACAATGACAATAAAGTTTCTATTCAATACCAGTCATGATAACACAATACAGGGTATTCAGAGATGGACACTGGAAGAACCGGAGAGAACCTGCAAACTCCACACGCACAGAACAAAGATGGGATTCAGAAGCTCTAACCCTGAAGGTGTGAGCAACTGAGCCACAATGAGGCTGGAAAAAAACCTTTTACCTTTTCAAATGAATGTTCTTACATGACTTTTTTATCTTTCAAATGTATATAACTGTACAGTGACTGAAAACACCCAGGACACTGTATCTCTTGCCTCTCACTATCTTAAATGACAAAATGTGGGTGAAAGCAGGCACCCAATTTGGATTCACTGGTCCCGAAAAACGTTTTATACCAAGATAGCGTTCGCTTTTGCACAGATGTTAATCACGTTCTCCAAGAAGGAGAGATGATGGATGGGTGGCTGCAGAGAGAGTGTGGGGCTAAATATCCGGGCGGTTGGGGGGGGGGTAAGCATATGCACAGGCAGCTGCTTCATTCCACTGACTAGGATTTAGCACTATTTCTGTAGCGCTTAGAATGCAGCTATTGAGCTTAACTGCTGATCATTATACTCAATACAGAAGAAGCGTTACCTTTGAACTTTTAACTGCGTCATAGGTATATTCCAACTTACGATAATGAAAACTGATGCAGGCGAGATTTCCCGAGCCAGAACCCGGTCCGGCTCAATGCACTTATAGCACTTATAGTCATTAAAATGCCATTGCGATTCTGACTCTCGTAGTCTTTTCAGAGCAAACTCAAGATCATCCTCGTCTTTGAGTGTGTCAATTTGCAGGACTGATTCATTGATAGTCAAATATTTATACTCTACAACCAAGTCCCAGATTTCAGAAAAGGGCCGTGCGCAGATTTCAGTCATTTTCATTATTACATGCAGTTCTCACTCTTAAAAACCTGATTAATAATCACACTCATTAATTCCCAGCCTCTTCCCATATGATCAGGGCACTTAATTATATATAATTGTGCCACAACAGTTTGATTATAGACTTTCTCTAAGTTAAAATTAAAAATCAAATCAAGAGGGCGGCACAGTTAGCTCACACCTCTGGGACCAGGGTTCAAAGCTCTGCCAGGGTTCCCTGTTGGTTGTCGTGGGGTTTCCTCCAGGTGCTCTGGTTCAAATGTGATCTGAGGCTGATTGGCGCTTCCAAGCTGGCCATAGGTGTGCTCTGCAATTGGCTAGTGCCCCATCCTGGGTTCTTCCGTGCCTTGCACCTGCAGCCCCTGCGATAGACTCTGGACCCCCGTGACCCTGAACAGGATAAGTGATTATGGAAGATGGATGAATGCATGCATTTAAAAAAAAAAGTCTTATGCTCTGTTGAAAGGGGAGGAAGCACTTAGAAGAAAGCCTTTGTTTTTTTTTTTTTTTTTACAAACGTCATTTATCTCACTGTCTATTTATATGCTCACAGTGGAAAGGCAAGAGAAAATATTCATTAACTAAATGAGTCCTTTACCTCAAAACATCAGTTATCCTTCCAAATAACAGTTGACTGCCAGTGACGCGGTCCTTAACTGACTTGTATGTGGTTTGGGGGATGTGATCGGTATGTTTATTTGCATGCCTGCTGTTAGTATTAGTACTCTAACAGTGCCGCCAGAAACACCAAGAAAGAAAGCTGCTCTTCAGTTAAAGGAGACTCGTCTTTTAGATGCAGGGCACCAGGTGGTGAATTATAACATAGCGATGCTTCCTCTGAATAAAACATGCCCCCTATGACATAGTACTTTGAATACTCGCCACCTGTAGAATAGCATTTGTTCTATGTGGGCTGGGCTGTATAAACAAGCCTTTGTCTGTGATCTTTGCCAGTACTTAAATGTTCCTAACCCAGCAGGAGCATTTCATCTACACCTTCTTTTTCTCTTTCAATAAAAGATCATTTTTCCATCCCTCCGTTTTCCATGATCCAGAGTCTACTTCAGACTGTTCTTTGCTCTCATTGTCTGTTTGTACGACATTAAACACTGTACAGTCCCGCTGGCTGCCAGTAGCTGTTCCTGCCAAAGTTATTAATTCATTTTCAGACTTTGCCCAAATTTAGAGTTGATAGAACCACAAAAAAAAAATAAAAAGTTTGATGTGATTTGGGGGTAAGAAAATATACTTCCCATAAGTGCCAGCATCTTTTTGGGCAAAAACAGTAATTTTCAACCTTGCTTGTAACAGTCCATCCATTACAATATGATGTGAGGTAATAAACAATAATCCAAACCAAGACTGTGTTTCAGCCAACCAGTTGAGCACAGAAAATTACGGTTACAGAGCACTCAACTGGTTGGTTGAAACAAAATCTTAGACTGGATTTTTACTTTCTGGACCTGAACTGTTCACCTCTGTTTCATTTGATAGCTAGGAAACAGAGAACAGCATTCTTTTTTTTAACAAGTTTATAGTGAGCACAGCCATGAGTAAGCCACTTGGTGTTATCACCCTTTCAGAAGCATTCATACCATGCTTTGGTTTAGAAATATTACTCTTGCTGATCTGGTGTTGCCTACATCATGGTGTCTTGGCATTGACCTACAGGATATTGTAACTTCCACATCTGGTCGGGTGAAGTGTTCTCTACTAGACAGAACAGTTGCATTTCAGAAAGTAATTGAGGTTTTGAACCATATAATTTAATTTGATGGATGAAGGCTGGTGACTATGGTGGGGGCTGTGTGTGTTTCCTGATGTGATGTTGATTGCTAAGAAATTGCAAAACACTGCTAATCCAGCCCGGTTTCCCAAGAGTACCTGGTAACCCACAGGCAATTTATATGTGAGTGTTATGAAATACACATAATGGTCAACTGGAAGAGCTGTTATGGATTGAAGGTGTAAATGTAGGACATGAGAGTGCTTATTTTGCATAGAATCATAATGATATTGCAAATTATTTGCAATCACATTAGAATCATCTACCGAGGGGTTCGTTCTACTCTTTGACATACATGTGGTTTTAAAATAATCTTGTAGCCAATTTATGTTAATTGTAGTTTATGGCAAATTTAAATGTGTTGTTCAGAATTTAACTAATATTTAAGGTGAAATTAAAGCCGAAAGCTTGAGCTGAATTGATACTTAGATAAGTACGAGAACTCTACAAAATAGAATATCTAGGCCTTTTAATTAATAATGTCTAACATAACATTTTGCCGCTATATAAAGTACTTGTAATATTTTAGCCAATTCTTCAAAATGAGCAATAAGGTATCACCGACACTTTACGAAAATGATACATACAACAAACAAACAAACCTCTCTTCCATCCACGTCTTCCGTAACCACACACCCAGAACAGTCACAGTGTTTATAATAAAGTAACGTGGGCGACAAAACAATACTGATCTGTATCTATTTTTTTGTCTGTTGAAACTTGCATTTAATACTCCTGGTATCTGCAGTGTAGTCATTTTCATAGTTCCACATTTCATTTCGTCCTACTGGACTGCCGATAACGTCATAGTAACAGCGCCATGGATGACTGCTCTTCCTCTCATCCCACTTATGCAAATCCCACTTCATGTCGGCTGTTGTGCTGCTCCACAATACTAATCTATCTATATCTTTTCTATAAGTACTGTATGTGTTGCACGTACTGTACAAATCAAGGGTACTGTATGTTAAGGGTACTGTATGTTAAAACTTTCCAGTGAATGGACTTGTTGATTGGAGCAGTGCTTTGTTATGAATCCAGACCAGTACTCAATCAAAGAAGCAACCTGCTTCACCAGTTTACATATAATGGGAAACATGCAGGAACTGCAGGGTAATTAGGGATGTATTGATTGTTGAACAGATGCCAAGGAAGCTGCTAATTTGTTTCACTTTTAACATTTATTCTTCACATATAAAAAGTTACTAAAAGGTTGTTCTCTCTGCTTTTACAATCTGGCCCAAAGGGTAGTGTCTGTTTCTGTGTGTGCACCTTTGTTAAAGGCACCCAGTGCTGGTTTGAACAGAAATCAATAAAAGTGAGTGCCTCTTACTAAGAAAATAGAGCGTTTCTCAACACTGTGGCAGAGAACATTGCAGAATCCTCACACTGAAGTCAGTACAGATTAAGTTTATTTATCTTTTTAAATTAAAACTTGATGAATATGACTTTTAAGGGCTGCAAAAATGGTTATTCCCCAGCTTGTGCGTGTATAGAAAATGGATACTGTAGATGGTTGTAAAAACAAAATGAATAATCAATTAGCAATCAGGTTGCTGTGAAAACAGGAAGGTATTCCAGACACATGGCATAACACAGACTCATGCACAGACACATGGCATAACACAGACTCATGCACAGACACATGGCATAACACAGAC
>JAODKN010000093.1:15508887-15520473 GCA_026774425.1 Petrocephalus zakoni | reverse complement strand
TCCCTGTGACGTCCCTCCTGCCTGCCCGCCCTTATCCCTGTGACGTCCCTCCGGCCTGCCCGCCCTTATCCCTGTGATGTCTCTTGTAGGAGGGGCTCCCCATTTGAATCTGGCTCCTCCCCAGGTGTCTCCCTTCTGGGGAGTTTTTCTTTGCCACTGTTGCCTCTGGCTTGCTCACTGGGGGCTTTGGGCAGAGATAATGTACAGCGCTTTGAGACAATGGCACTCATTCATCAAGCGTGCGTACGGCAGAAAAACGCGTGTGCGGTCATTTCAGCCCTACTCAAATCCCACGCTAGCTCTCTGGTGGCGTACGCAGTTTCCTGTTAGTCCATACTCGCTCTGCAGCAGAGGAGATCAAACCGTGTCAGAGAATTATTACGTCAGAGCTGTGCTAAAATGATGTTAAGCTGATAATTATCAAGATATTTATCAAATGATAAACGTTCCATACGCATGTTATGTTACTGCAGTCATGCATGTGGCTACCATTATTTTATCATATTTTATGTCATCCTACTTCACTCTTATTTTATTAGATTTTAATTATTTTTTCTTCTTATTCATTTTCTTTTATCCTTATGGCTGTTGTTTTATTCGTCTTATGTCTGTTATTTACTTCATTTGTATTTTATCATATGCCTTGTGAGAGCTGTCATGTCATTCCTCTGTACAGCACATTGGCCCAGTGTGGTTGCATAAGGTGTTTTATAAACAAATCTGGACTGGATTAGATTACCTTTCAGGACACCAAGGCCATGTCTTTAGTATTTTTTCATTGTTTCATTTATGAAACTCGGTGAAAATGATAATTATCTGTGCATAACCACTGCTGGTTGGCCATTATTGAACAATCCTTGCTTCAGCCTTGATTGCAGTAGCCTCAGTATTATGGGAAAGTTAAGCATAAAAAACACAGGACAAAGGATGCTAAATTAAACTTTTAGCTTGTGAAATATGAAATATTTTAGATATCTGGAGCTCAGGATTACTCAGGAAGATAGGAGTTTTACTTAAAACAATGCTACCGTGTATTGATTGATTTAATTTAATTTAATTTTTTACCATCTATAATTGCCGACCATTAGCACAGAGTATTAAGCACCACAAGATCATGACAACCAGCATGTAGAGTCAGTGTCATATGCTGCGGTGCCCCGTGCATGATTGCACACAGCAGTCAAACTTTACCCTGTTGTAATGATTTTGACTTCCAGTGGAATGAACTCGCATGCCTGCTTCCATTTTTCCGTGTTGCAAATTCTGTGGGCCACGTAAACCATGAATAAATAAGGGCATGGCACATGAATTACGCTTGTTTCCAGCTGCTGGATTTATCAACGCAAGAATGTGCGTACGGCGGAATTGGCCAGGTACACCCCGTTTCATACTGTAAATCACACATGGAACTTGTCATATGCCATTTGTTTGCACCTGAATCTATGCTCGTTTTAATAAATGAGGGCCAATGTGAAAATGTGCTATACAAATAGAATTGTATTGTATTATATGATGCTCAAACAATGGGATGTCCTTACACCAAACGCCTAGGTATGAGTGGCATAACTTACACATTATCAGTATGTCTAAGATTTAGAAGTTTCCTCATCTTCTTCCTAGTTCCTCTGCAATAATTAACATTTATAGTCAAGGTACAGCAGCTCCAACCACACAAGCTGATAGGAGCAGCATGCATGAATATTGTTTGAATACTGTGTGGTATTATTGATTTTTTTAAACTGGTCATGAAAATTCCCCATAAGAATTGTGTCTGTATTTCTGCTGTCGGTAACCAGAGACATGTATCATGGATGATGTGGCATTTGGCACATAATATAATTTAAAATGGTCTGCTTAACTTAAATAAGTTAAAATCCTCAGTAGTAGCAGTAGGAAAACACAGTGTTTAGCACCATTCATATATCATGTTAACTACTTTATATGTACATAAATTGTATACTTATATTCCTTCAGAATAATTTAATTGGATTACCAGCATTTAATTTACAAGCTACTTCTTCATTAAATTTGTACGCTATTTTGAGCTATGCTTTCTGTTTTAATTAGAAACTGTTATTCTCATTCAGTAAATTCCCTAATCCTAACGTCCAAATAAAAGAAACCCTGTTTCAGCTTAGCAAGATTTCAGCTCAGGTTTTCATGATTGCTTTGGAATAATTTATCTAAGCTAATATGTAATATTTTCTATTCACAACAGAAATGAAAATCAAAGACTTTCGTCTTTTTTCTCATATGCTGCTATGAATACGTAAAAATACTGTAAGGAATGAGGATATTTGAGTCCTTCGTTTTTTCCTACATAAAGTATGATGGAAACACACAGGTCAGTGGCAGATATTCTGGCAAAATTTCACAAATCTCAGTGAAACGTGGAGAACAGAGAAGGTCAGAGTGGCAGGTTTCACTATACCCCGGACTGCTGCATTGTTCAGCAACTGACTTCTGCTGCCAATATTTACACTTAAGCCTTCAAGCTGAAGTAGTAGGGTATCCTGTTCAGTATATGGGAATAACTGAAAATGATAGTAGTAACCTTCAGCTATGATTATAGCTGTTCGGTATGGGTTTACGTTTTAACATATGATTTATCTTTAAACCACCTTATTTTTCATGCATTGACTTTCAATCATCAGACATCCCTAGGATTCTAGGTGTAGCTGATAGTCACAATCACTGTGGTAAAAATCAAGTGAAATTAAATCTCTGGAGCTATCAGGACACCCTTCTGGAGTCATTGGAATTAAAGTTATCTGTGACAGGTGTATCAGTGCAACATGAGTCATCTACTGTTCAGTCATTGGGACTTGAGTCAAAGTCACACGGACGTCATTGAGAGCAAACGCAAAGGCAATTGCTCCAACTTTGGTCATAGACTCATTGAAAGATGTGCAATATAATGTTCGGCACTTCTTGGTCCGGTAAGTTTTTTACTTAATATTTATAAATTACTAATTACTTTCTCCTTTCATATATTGCATATTATCTTTGGCTTACAGTAGTCATTTGATTTATTATTTATAACTAATACATCAGGACATTTATACATTATATTACTTGGAAGATGTAACTTTAAGTACCCATTCAACTTCCATTAATGAAACATCATACTATTAAAATAAAACCAAGGTCCCACATACAGTGATAAAGAATTACTCTGACACTGAAAAAAATAAAACAAGAAAAATATGAATAATTAAATCGTCAGCCAAGGGAACATAATGTTCTTTCTGCTAGCTGGTAATGTGTAGCAAGGGTGGACGCACAGGGAATGAAATATGGCATACAAACGTAAGACGTAAGAATTATTATTAACTGAAGTAACAATTTACTCAAAGAAATGAAAAAGCAGATTTTATTCATTTCTTTACTTGGATAAAGAGTCATCATCTGCGAAGGAGAGGAATTGGATATCTTGATAATGTTGCTGCTGTTTTCTGTAACAGCAAGAAGCGCTCTTCAGGCAACGCTCAGCCAAGCTATTCTGTAAGTACCTCTCCTGTGGATGACTATGTAAATTGGCCAGGACATGCTGTTCTCTGTTCCTCATTATGCTAGAGAAGACTTCTGCAGACTGACCTTCCTGTAGCCCATAATTCTATGGGACTGAACATTCTCCTGATGCAGGAAGTGACCCCATTCTGGTTACAGATTTGTCTTTAACTACATTGTCTTTCATTAATGTGCTGGTTGCGGATGTTTGTGTTTCGTTCTGGTGTTCTGCTGATTTCACCAACTGAACCTGTACCATTTCCGTGCAGCCTCCAGAAAAGTGTTCTTAGATGAATGTTCTTCAAAAAGGAGAAACCATTATTATTGTCACAGTATTTTAAGACACTAACAAATCCAAAGTCTACATGCTTAACTTCTTGACTTCCATCAACAGCTCCACATGTACCTGTGAAATAAGAATAAATCAAATATTTTAAGAATTTACCAGCATAATCTTTATATACACCACTGAGACCATTAAAAAAGGAAGAACAAACTGAAATCACTGATTTTGTTTGCAGTAAAACCAAACACACAGGAACGTGTCCATTATCAGCTGAAACGAACCTACAAATGCCAAAAATGCATAAAATATTAAACCCCCCAGTTCAAGCCTCACATCTTTTTTATCCTGGCCCGTATAGTGTATACTAGTCAATGTACATCAGTAGTATGTAAAAGAACTGCTGCACAGCCTTTCATGTTGCGTTGTATATGATGTAAGTCATATTGTATACAGAAATAGACACATAGACACCAAAAGATTTTACTAAGTAAAGTGTGGTACAATACTGTACTCAATCTGTTGACTGGGGATGAACTATTCAGTTCTTTAATGGAGTGTGGCCTGCCCCATAAGATTTAATACAAATGCCTAAATATAAAAATTACAACCCCCACTCCCATGACTGTGGAATGATTTATCACTTCCAGGGACCCTGAAAAATAGAAAAGCCTCTTTGCTCTGCCACACTTTGCGTGTTGTGACAGTTGCTTTGTCACGCTCCCTTGGCTGCTGCATTCACCAAGTCCCACTGCGTTGGCTTAAATATGTTAGGGGAGGACAAAGCACTTCAGGCTGAGCTATTAGCTGCTCATGGAATCCTTCTGCAGATCAGACAGATAACGGGGCTTCTGATTGGATACGACGGCAGAGTGGAAGACGCTACAGGTTGATTATATTTTTAAATCTATGTATACAATTCTTTATATTTTATAACCTACCCAGCATCTTTGAGGTGGTTGATCGCAATAAAGAGAATATGGGGTTAATGGGGGTGGACTTGAAGGTCAAAAGTCAAAAATGGGCCCTACTATCTCTGGCTAAAACATATAACAAACTTTTCTCTTGTGGAAATTACCCAGTTCTAAATTGCTTTGGATAAAAACTTTGTCTGATTGAGAGAATAATACACTGCCTGACAGTTCTTAGAATTTTTGTGCTGCCCAGCTAAAAGATTCTAAATTACGTAAATTAGGTTTGGAGTGATTCATAACCAGTCATGAAAAGCATAGGGTTCACCAGAGATGAATTGTTACACATATCCCATTATAGAGCAAGATCTTGTATGATTTTATTTTATTAAAATGAGCAGGTGTATAACATATTCTGGAATTCACATGTAGCATCTGTATGCCCTTCAATAAATGATTCTTAGTTATCCAGTTTGATCTGCACCACATTTATTGTTTAATAAAATTCCTAAATGTTCATTTATCTTGAAATATATCTTTTGTGTTAAATGTTAAATATCTGTCTACAACCCCCATTCCTGTTTCTTTAACAAAAAACATATATCTTCATTATAAATAAGCCAAAAGCAGCACCACAGTCATACTACATCTTTATGGGTAGGGAAAATATAACTGAACAAAGAAATGAACAAACGACTTCCAGTAAATGGAGTCCAATGGAATTCCAGTTTATGTTGTTGTATGTTTTGAGCAATACCTTTTTTTTCATTCACATTAGAAGTTAGTACTGTTAGTACTTTCACTTTGCAAGTTAGTACTGTGAGCTTTGCAATAAAATATCTTTTCTAACAGCGGTCCTTCTCCGTTCCATTGCAAATGATTGCGCTCAAGTGCTTTGTGGTAATTAGCTCAGTGAGTTGAATCAGGTGTGTTAAATGAGGGTAAACCCAAAACCGTGCAGGACTGGAGTTTGACACCCCTGACTTATATTCATTACTTTTCACAATGTTCTGTGTAGGGGGCTGAAATAATGTTTTTTTATTGACTAATCAGATTTGTTTTGCACAGTGGTAGACAGGTATACAGGATTTTAGCCTTTGCAAACTTGGAGATGCATACCGACAGGTCAGATTTCCGTCTTGAGCTCAGTTATCACAGGCCTTCTTAGAGCATTGTAAAAAGAACCACTTTCTATGAACCTAGAATTAAAGTCTGAACAAAGGTCATAGATCAACACCAGTGTAAATGTGTGTACATTGTGTCTTTGTGAGTTTATTGATCTCCATAGCATTGTAGAAACTTATCTGATTGTTAGGAGGTGCAGTGCGGACAAGTCTAATCTGCACAAGTCTAATCTCACAGCTGGCCCCATTGAGCTTCGTACGGTGAATTGTGCACGACATGCAGTAATTGCCGATCACATCACAGATATGCTGCCTAACACCGCAAGGAGAAGATTACACGCCAGATTGTTTTAATCTTTGCGCTTATCAAGAAAAACCCACATTTCCCTATCTGATCAGAAAAGTACTTTGTGCAAAAGACAGATAATATGAAACACGAATAAAAGAACCAAAGAAAATGGGCAGTGATCGGTGCTCCTTCGTTGAGCATTCATCTCCTTTTCCATCTAGCGGTACATTTCGCCCCAGTACTCTCAATGTCTATATATGTCATTGAAATTAGAAAGTAATTATGGGAAAAAAACAGTACTTTGGTGAGACTAACATCTGAACAAACTGCTAACATTGAGGCATCTTTTGTATTCTTGCATATTATCTATCATCCATCTTCTTCAGTTTCACACATCCCATCTTCTCCTCCTATGAGACAGACATAGAGCTTGGGGTCAGTGGCCCTGCAGTAATTTGATCAGTCATGGGATTCAAACCAGTAACCTTCCGCCCCCAAAAAAGTTTACCTGAACAGGGACACTCAAAAGTCTGAGGCTGTGCCGACTGAGCTATCTAAGCTCAGGGAGTATGCCACAGTCAGCAGGATTCAAACCCTCATGGGGAGACCCCCGTGGATTTATAGCCCATTGCCTTGACCATTGAGCCACACCTACAATATGGAAGACATATGTCATCCATACAGGGAAAAAACATATTTATTTGGGGCCCCCCCCAACATATTTTTTGAGTTGAATAAAACAATGGCATTTTGAAAAGAAATCAAATAACATGACTTCCCCAGGTAAACAGCTGTGACATCACCACACTGTTTCCCCTGATGTCTCGTGTCCCTCCACTGATCGACAGCCCTTGAAAAAAAAGCTGACTACAAATCAACTTTGTACTGTGGAAGAGATGAAAGTGAGTGTGTGTTTGGCGGGGGGGGGGTTATATGATATTAAACCACTGCAGTTTTCAGCGCCAGCCCTTCTAATTCTGATACATACCATTACTTATCTGACATGCCATCCAGCGTGCTTCCCTGACTTGTGCCCTCTGCTACCTTGCATCTCAAACTCCCTGTGACCCTGAAATAGATGTGCAGTTGGAAGATAGATGGATGTATTCATAGTATGACATCCATGATAGAATGTAAACATAGCAACAACTGTTCTCTATCCTGTGGAGTAATTAATTCATCACCTAGTTGCCACCTGCAACATAACAATCTATATTTTTCATGCAAATGTGAAATGGGGGGTGTCTTCCCGGTAGGGAGAGTTGTGTCACTAGAGCTGCTTGCATTAATTTGTTCCACCTGTTCATTGTTCCTGACGTTTGCATGTGTTGGCCTTTTTCACCAGCAACAGAGCCCAGAGCCCCCTTCATGTTAATGCCAGTGATCATTGTTTTTAATTTATGCCATCAAAATGACAATTTTAGGTATCTGTAGTAGGAACAGTTCATATTTGTCCAATTTGCTCTACTGCCCTCCTACTCAGCCAACCAGTTGGTCTAAAAAGGTCACTCCCAAATAAAACTCCATCCCCAAAGGAAAACAGTTATGACATCAGCACACTTCTCCCCCTGTTGTGTCATTTCCCTCTGCTGATCGACAGGCCTTGAAAAACAGCAAGCAGGATGTTTTCATTAAAAACGAATACTGAAAAAATTAGAATTTCGTGACATTGTATTTGGGCCGCTTTATTGTGATTGCTGTCGTCTCTGCAAATTTACTGGCTGCTATTTTTAATTCTTCGGAAAGGAAGTGCCGTTAATCACCGGCGGTCTCTTTCTTTTTTTTTTTTTTTGCAGGGTGATGAATCTTTAAAGCTTTGTGACATTGTCCACTCTGCCATAACTGGGTGCATCAGTGTTCTGAGAAGCAGTGAGTGTGACAAGGAAATAGCCATGAGACGGGCTCTCTGCATCATGCCAAGCAGGTGTCAGGGCCTCACAGCATGCGTCAGTGTCAGCAGGAAATAGAACAGGACACTTCATGGGGACTAGAAGGTCATGAAGAACGAAAAAAAAAATCCTCACTTTCCCAAACCCCTCCCCTCAAATTGCAGCCTCTATTGCTTCCACAGGCTTTGGATCACCGGTACCAGTGTTCCTACTTGTAACAATTAATGTTCTTTTTTTTTTTTATTAATACTGCCTCTCGAGGAGAGAGTATTTATGCAGAGTAAAAAAAAATGCTATAGAGGAATTGTGTGAGACCTTATGTTAATAATAAACAGACCGGGATTTACAACAAACAAATGGAGAACAATTTACATTTAAAATATAATATTTAGCTAACATAGTTCAGACTGATCTCTCGCCAAAATGGATGCATTGATCAAAGCATGCTATTACAGCATTGTCACTGGTTTATGATTTTGTAGTTGTGTTACATGTTAGTTTGTTTTTGAAAAATGACTGATTATGGAAGATTGGGCTTCACTGTAAACTGAATATATTTATAATGTCATTCTGGTTATGTGGACATCATGTCACCAATTTTGGGGGGCGTTATTAAATAGGAATATAAAATTTGGCAGTCAAGTGTGAAGATAAATGAAACGACTAATAGGAACGCTATACCTTCACAGTTACATGGTCCACCCGCAATCCCCGCAATCATGAATTTTCATCTTAATTGCATATTGTCCTGCTGGCATTAAAATAACCTGCCTTTCTATGACTCTGGAAGGGAATTATTCCTGCTGTAATAGCAGGATATTTCCTTTACATTCAAATAGCTTAGGACACATTGATTCACTGGCCTGTCAAAGGAAAGAGAAAATTGTATATAAGGCTTTCCTATATATCTGATGAAATCAGATTGAGGTTAAAATGACCTCAGGTGGTGGCCGCATGGCCATCAACAGATTACTGGTTATGTTTCCATATTTAGGATTTGACCTTAATACCACCTCATTATATCTTACATTTCATATTAGAAAACTTAAAACTTAAAAAATAAGTAATAATTATCGTTACATTCAGTAAATGTGCTTGAGGAACATGATGTTAACCATAATGCATGTGTAAAATATAATGTCATTTTTTTATTAATTAGTAAGACTTATTTTATTATTAAAACTAAAAATGTAATGCTTTCCAGTTTATAATATTTATGTTGCATATATCCCTTAAATGCAAAGACGGAAAACTGTGAAAGGACGTCACGCTCCACCTCAATGCCACAAATGGCTTTAATTCCTTCCATCTTAAATGGTTGCCATGCAACATGGAGTGTGCGGCCAATGTTTCAATGTTAAAGTGATTTTAAAGTTGCTTGTAAGTAAATGCATCACGTAAAGTGCATAAGGGATTCATAAGTTTGCACCTTTTGTTATAAAGATTTCTTGCCATTAACAGCTGCGGTATGTGTTCTGATTGGAGGTACGAAAGATAGCCTGCACCTTTTTCTCAAGCTATTTTATGGCATTTTGCTTTGTCCTGGGTATGACGTTAACCAAGCAGGTCCTTCAACTTCAGGGAAAAATTTGGGGGTTGGAGGCAGGATTGGCACTCTAGCCACAGGGAAGACTTCACACTGTTTAACTCCATCTGTGGTGTGGCGCTGAGGTATCACCCACTGCATGGCTGTACCCAGGTTCTCATCCCTGAGATGATTTGTTGTGTGATGGTGTGCAGCAATGCACAATGCACAACCTCCTTACCTGTACCTCTTAGTATGACGGTAAACTGCATCTGGCCCTGCAAGTGGTCCTCCAACTTTCAGGGGAAAATTTGGGGGTTGTTGGGGGGATTGGCATTCCTGCCACCGTAATAACTTCCCACAGCTCCGACGAAGCAGACAGGACTTCTCCCTGCTCTCCGTGGGAGTATTTCTAAAGGTAGGTCTGTGGAACGTCTTGTCTCTCCGGCATGGTTACCATTTTCCTCTGCGGTTGGAGGACCTTCGTAAGCTCTACATGTCAGTGGCGGCACTTTATAAGGTAAGCAGACTAGGGGTCGACCTTAATGTTATGAAAGTCAAGTCGACTTCGACTAGTCGCTGATGACGTCATTGTTTTTTTTCCAGTCATTAATAAAATCACAGGAGGATGGAATGCTTTGCAACAATTCAATGACAAAGCACTGCTCATATACTGAATTTATGTAGAACAGCAAATATATAAACAAGCCGCAACTCAGCTGTTACATTATACATTCATATACTTTATTTTTCATCTCCTTTCATGTTATATAAGTTGTGTTAAACCGCATAGTCAAGCAAACTATTAATAGTAATGAACAAAAGTTAAAAGGTTATGAAATAAAACAAAGACTAAAACTAACTTACTGGTAAAATTTCACTTAAAATCTGACATCCAAAAAGAAACCTGAAGAGAAATGACGCATCCATCCGTGTCAGACACCGTAAAAAAAGCCAGCAAGTACTGTAAGACCAATCCGGACGCCCGTTATCCTCCTGCGTATTCCTCTCGGAAGACCAATCCGAACACCTGTTATCCTCCTGTGTATTCCTCTTGGAAGACTAATCCGGACGCCCGTTATCCTCCTGCGTATTTCTCTCAGAAGACCAATCTGGACGCCCGTTATCCTCCTTTGTATTCCTCTCGGAAGACCAGTCCAGACGCCCGTTATCCTCCTGTGTATTCCTCTCGGAAGACCAGTCCAGACGCCCGTTATCCTCCTGTGTATTCCTCTCTGTTTTCTCCATGCTGGTGTTGCTGTTCCCTTAATAAAAGAAGAGTCACCTGCATCCATTCTGCCACTGCGTTGCGTTCATATCTGTGTCACCCACGTGATCAGCGACTTGTCAACATCAACTTCAACACGTCACTGTGGTGCAGTAAAGTCGACCTGTCGAGTAGTCAGCTACTTGGGTATGACTGTTGATTCTAATGTCATGTGGGATACCTTCCGTGACGAGACCCTGAAGGTTGCCGAGGGTTGATATTATGGATAGGAGTCACAGCACATGGCTTGATGGCAACTCTGGTCTGTATCAGGAACTGAGAAGGACGGCTGTGAGGCTCTGAGGGCAGATATGGAGGTGCTTGTTAGAGGGATCTGTGAGCAAGTGACACATTATCTATGTATCTAGTGACCCCTGTCCGGCTTCCTCGTATAGTGGAATCTACTTCAAGTAGCTGTTTAAGCAGATCCTCTGGCTAGGAAGCTTGACATCTCTGGATCCACAGTTCTGAAGGCTGGACCTGCGATTAGCTATGAACCACCCAGTCTCAGTGAGATCGCACAAGTGGTGAACCAGCTGAGGGTAAGGAAGGCTGCAGGGATCAGTGGTACCCAGGATGAACTTCCATTTAGGAGGCAGGCATCATCACAACTGACTAGACAACGGGACATGTTGTCCCGATCTGATCGCCTGGATTGTTGGGTCGCCATTGTACACTGCCTCCCTGTACACTGGTACTGTGAGTGAGGAGTGTGAGTGTCTGGGCTTGTGAGTGTCTTGGATGTAAACCAAGATCCAGGCAATGACCTCTTGGGTAGAGCCATAAGC
>JAODKN010000093.1:15463816-15489566 GCA_026774425.1 Petrocephalus zakoni | reverse complement strand
AAACTCCCTAGAAGGGAGAAACCTTGGGAGGAACCAGACCCAAAGGGGGAGCCCATCCTCCAGGGGCCAGCAGAGGAGTAAATTAGACAAAACAAAATAACTAAGTCTAAAATTGTACAGTACAGGAGTTAAGATTTTAGACTCTATGCAGGGGCAGGCAGGTGCTGGCACGTGGTGCTTGGCAAGATGAACAGTGTTACAGCAGCAGGGAAGGAAGGAGAGGCATCGCAGGAGCCAAGGGCAGCCATCCTACATAGGATGGTTATTAAAAATGACCAAAACATGTATTCAGATGCTGCATTTGCTGATAACAGTATTAACAGTTTTTTCTTCATCCTCATGAACATCAGACAATAAGCAGGAAATTGCAATTTAACTAATGTTTATCTTCTCCTGTGAACTGGGTTCTTCAGAATGACTCACTTGCCCTTACCCTGTCTCTAGTTAGGCTTGTCATTCCACTGCTCTGGGTCACCGTTCCTGGAGCCCCACATGTGTGATATATCAAAATAAATGTTACAAGAAATAATATGAAAATTATATTTAAAAATAAATATATAAAAAGTTACACAAGAATTATAACCTGAAACCTCCACATGTCCTTATTACACTGCAGAATATAGCAATTGCTTTAAAATATAAATTATTATTCATTATTATCAGCACCATCACCTGGCAGTATGCTCCTGAATATGTCAGAGTGGTAATTTTTCATTACTGTGCCCCAAATTGTCTCATATTGCATTTCAAAACTAATAGCTAGATTAAGGTTAGTAAACACAAGATGAGGGCTTATGGTGATATGAAGAAAGAGATTTTTAGACTTCCACATATTTTACAATTATGTGAATATGCAGAGAGTAATTATATCCAGTAAATAAAAGAAGTATTCATTTATATATACATATATATATATATATATATATATACACACACACATCGGTTTATATTTTGGAAATCATGGTATTTAATGTTTGCCTGTTAAGGTGGTTCCCTGGAACCAGTTATGGATGAGTGGTGAGACCACTAACTAAATCGATGAGCTGTCCTTTAGATAAATGAGCTGCAGAGGTGTCAATTTCAGGTCCAGAACGTAAAAGTCCAGACCAGGATTTTGTTTCAACCAATCAGTTGAGCATAAAGAGTCACAGTCACAGAGTGCACAACTAGTTGGTTGAAACAAAATCCTGGTCTGGATTTTTACTTTCTGGACCTGAAAATGACACCACTGATGAGCTGATGTGCTCAAGTGGCCTCACCATACTGTCTGACAGCTAGCACACTGTCTCTGGCCTTCTCCATCATCGTACCTATAATTTAGACCAGATAGGCCACCCTCCAACACCAATGAATAAGCAGTGTTATCTGAGGCTGATTTACAAGGAGCTGGGTGAAAAGGGCAATATGTACAACAAACAGATGACAATGATGGAGAAGGTAACGGCAGGCTTTTTAGGCATGGATTTATGCCTGACTGCGACAGCCAAAGAATTGACTACTTTTGGTTCAACTGGAAGGATTTTACACAGCCTGGAAGCACAAAATTGGTTCCACTGTTACAGATGTCAATTATGAAACCTCGTCTTTGCAATGTAAGTCCACACACATTGACTGGCCACCACATGCAAGTTACACCACATGCAAGTTACATGCATTGCCTTTGCAAGAGAACACCCCAGTCAAGGTGATGCAGAAGGATGATGAAGTATTTAATAATTACAGGAACATCATCTGAAGGAATTGCATGGATCATGTGACCTAACGGGTCTATTACTTATGAATCCTCAACTGAGATAACGATAGATCTATAAAGATAGATAGATAGACTGACAGAGAGATAGACTGAAAGACAGACAGATGGATAGATAGATAGACAGAAAGACAGATGGATAGATCTTATCTTGAGGTCTTCTCCCATGTGCAGTACATCCCATAATCACAGGTGTATTGTCACACCATTGAGTGACAGCCAGCCAAGAGGGGAGCTTCTTTCCATCATCTCCAATGAACCTCTGCATTTTTGAAGCAAAACTTTGTCTCCAGTAAGCCTGCATTCTTTTGGCAGCAGCGCTTTCATTATCCCTGTTGCTGGAAGCCCCTTCTCCAGCGACGTATCGAGGAGCCTGACTGATGTCAGCGTGAGAGCAAAGAAGAGCCGCCTCCCTCTTGCAGCAGTTTGTGCCAAGTAAAGAACTGCTGATGCACCAATACCCAGCTCCTTTTTTAGCTCTTCTGAAGGCATTCTTTCCCTGGTACACATCAAAATCAAAAGTCAGTCTTTGTTTCCTCAGCAACATCTAAATCATTGATTACTTTCAGCTTGGTTCTCAGTGTGAAAATCTCTAAACACTGACTCAAGAATAATGGGCACCCTTCTTGGGCTATCCCAGGCAGGCTCGGGACACTGTGAGAAAGAAAGTCTTCATCTTGTTGCGGGTGGTATTCAGAGACTTTCCTGAAATAAGGACCTCGTGGTGATGTATGAATCCTGACACATCCTCAAAAAGTTGCCATCAATGTGCTGCTGAAAATGTTGAATTGGACTCCAGTTGGTAAACAGTGCAGGGCCATCATCAACATCGGGAGGTACCTGAAGAACAGACTTTTTTTGTGAATAAGAAAATATTTAGGTACTGCAAGAAAAAGAGAAACACTCCAAAGATCTTAAAGGCTGAAACTGTTGTTTTTCCTGTTGCGCATATGAAGAAGATGAAGAAGATGATACTGAACAATAAATCTCATCTTTATTCAAACTACATTTTTGTTTGCTTTTTTCTTCCCATAAATAAAATTGGTTGGAATGTGCAATTACTTAGTACACACTCTTGCATATGGGGCATGATTAGAAAGCCCACAATGTCTTTTTAAATTCACAGCTGGAATTTAAACATTGCTATCGGTAAGGTGCAATAAACCTATGCTCACTACAAAGGACCATTTTCTGTCACAAACTGAGGGGAAGGCACTACCCAAAGACAGGCTGTGGTGCAGATCAAAACCCTCAGACAGGGAACTTTACTACAGGCACCAGGAGAGTACAGGCACGGACGGGTAACAGTGGCAGAACTGAGGAGCACAGGACTGGGAAGCACTTTGTGTCTTTGTGTTTTTCATTTTATTGAGTATATTCTGTGGAATATTACGTGAGCAAAGAAGTACAGTCTTTCATTCTGTGATGACATGAATTGAACAAAGCCAAATTATGGATTAAAGTCTATAAATTGAACTTACAGAGAAGATAGAATATAATAGAATGCACATTTATTTATTTATGTGAAAGTGCTTTTAGCTTTTTTCATTTGTTTATATCCCAGAATATTGCTGGGTCTGAATATAACTGACAACCAGCTGCATAGCTCTCAATTTTACACACACATCTGCAAAGTGAAATGAATTAATATTACATACCTACATTCTTATATATGTTTTTTTTCTGACGGAGTCGATTCATACATCTTGCAATGCACTTAGAGCACCGTTGGTCATGGATTGTTTCTGGTCCTGGTCTTTCAGCAATCATGGCTCCTTACTTAGGTGACTCAGTGAGGGATGATCAGACTCCAGCTTGTATCTGAGTGGGCTGTGTGGTCCACAGATCACCGCTCTTGATCCACAGTGACCAACAGACCCCCTCTGCAGCCTTTGTGATGATGGCTCTCCTGCTGAGCAAACCAGTGATGCCATGGAGTTTATAGAGAGACTGTTTGTGAAGCCATTACAATACACCTCAATGGACAAACACTGCACCTACCGCCGCTGTCTTCAGCACTTGCCTACCAGGTACCAACCTTCAGCTACCAGTCCCATGCAGTGACAAGGAACCCGAACGTTGCTTTTAGCTGCATTTGTCACTTTTCCCTACTTGGAGATGATCAATATCCTTCTTAGCTAGACAGCAGTCAGATATAATGTTTGTTGGATGGCAATGCTTGATCCTCATGCTGGTAGCATCTGCTATCGCCTTCAGCACCTGCTTGAGACACTAGTGGTAGCACCCTGGGATACACTTCTTTGGTATAATGGGTATGTCAGTGTCTTGGTCTTGCCCTGGTGAAACCGGTTGGCTCAGCTGGGCACAACACCTTTGACAGACTGGATCAGGAACTTAATGTGGAGTAGCTCAGCCTCCCACAGCTCTGACTAAGAAATCTTTCAGTTCCCTGCTTGGTCTCATCCAGTCCATGCACCCTGTTGTCACATCCCTACTGTGTTGCGGGGATGCACCACTTCCACAATTGTTCATAAGTCTTCCTGTACCCTGTGCCCTCCACCTCCTCCTAGTCCTCACTTCTATCCTGGCCATGAAGACTTTGATATCTGATGAGTTTCTGATTTGCAGTACAGGTTACCATGAATGTCTTAGTCAGGTTGCTAAAGGGAAGGCATAGCTCATCCTTCTGTCTGTACAAGACTGTGCTGCTCGGGCTTCATGCCTCATGAAGGAATTAGCTAATCTTCCTTTCGAAGCCCTCAGCAGTAGTAAGTGGGAAATGATAAATCCGTGATGGCCAGAGGACTCGTAGCAGGAAATAATGAGGGCAGATCAAGGCCTTGTGCTTGCTTGGCAGTCTTGATTTTTCCATTTCCGTCAGTCATGACTCCTATCGGTGGTTGGTTGCCGGGAGTGCTGTGCCACCTGCCCTTCTCCCCAGCATCGTGGTGGATCTCCAGGCCATATGGTTTTGCCACCTACACATTCTGCCCTCACAGTCATACATTTTGTTGTGTAGGGTGATCATCTACGTATCTGTCTGTCTAGGGCAGGGGTCTCAAACTCCAGTCCTGGAGGGCTGGAGTCCTGCACATTTTTGTGTTTACCTTCATTTAAAACACCTGATTCAAGTCACTGTGCTAATTACCACACACCACTTGAGCGCAGTAATTTGTGATGGAACAGAGAAAGAATTAAGCTACACAGGACTGGAGTTTGAGACCCCTGGTCTAGGGTGTTCATTGATCCTCACCCCATACTTACCTCCCCCCAGATAACACTAGAAGTATCGTACTTTTCATGGCTGGTGTACGTTCTCCCTCTTGGAAGCTGCGGTTTTGGGTGCTAATCTTCACTGCCCCATTTACTCTCTGTCCAAGTCTGCAATGCTACAACTCTGTCTGCAGTAGTTGGAAAGCCAATTCCTGAATGTCACTGTGTTAGCCAGGTTGAATATGTTGATTGAAACATCTTGTATTGCATGTGAACACAACACAGTTATTATGAATATCTATATATGTTATGTTTGAATGTTTCCCTCATGTGTCAGAATGCCTAAGTGAATTTAGTTCTCCTTTTCACATTTCTGTGAAAATTCAGCACCTGCATTACAACAAAAAACTTATTTTTTCTAGGGGAATAAATATAGGGTGTTTTCACATTGCGTACACCTGATTGTAAAATTGTTTGATTATGAATGGCGATTGGCTTAAAGCCACCTGAACATATCTTAATCACATTATTTTGTGAAAAAGGAGTAATTGAAGCCTGTGTGCCTGATTACCTTATTGTGCCAAATATTACGGAGCAAAAATGTTTCTACTATTTTTGTGACTCTATTTTGTGATTCGTTTTCACATAAGTGTGATATGTGTTTATGTATTATTTTTGTGATGAGTCTGAATGGCTGTCCTTAATTTAGAAGGGGCAAGTACAGTAAAAGCAGATTAAGGTTTATGTCCCGATGACAAGCTAAAAAGGTTTCCAAATAGTGATTTCTTTAGATTCAACAAAAATGAATAATCCATCTAATTAGTCATTATAAATTGTTAAATGTTTAGTCTGTAGCATTTTTTGTCTGTAGCAGATCAGCATTTTTAATACCCTTTTTCAGCATACATCCTATATTTTTTTCAGTATCGTTTTTCAGAGACTCATTTCAGAAGAAGCAGGATAGAAGCAGCAGTGCATGGTTTTGAAGTCAAAGTGCTCCATGGGTTTGGTTTGGTTCTGTCCCCAGATCACTTTGCCCTGAGTTGGCAGGTTGTCTGTGTCCAGGTCAATTTCCGCTTATAGTCCTAAAACAAACAAACAGCTCTGTATGCTGTTAATAGCTGACTGTGAGCACACACGTATTTGTTACTCTGCTTTTTATCGCAAATGACCTTCCCTGCACTGACCTTAAGCTTAACTCGAGGTTCTCCAGTAAAATGTTCAGCTATAAGAACATACTGTATAGCAGGCCATTTGTATTTAAAATGAAACGTCAGCTAAACAAAACAGTAACAATAGGTAGCTGGTTGTTGGTTGACTTTATCTGGTGAAGTAAAATTATAAAAAAAAATTGGCCTGGCAGATTGCAACGAACCACCAGGTAATATTAGAGAAATGTACAATTGTAACTTGCATTGTAACACAGCAGACCAAAACATTCTCATAAGCTATTTCCACAGCTGATCAGTTCGTGTATCTGTCAAATTAATTTCTCTAAAAAATAGTACCGATTGTAAACTGGCAAAGCTTAGTACCTTCTGCCTGCAGTTTAGACAAATCAATTGTACACCTAAAAATCAGTCAGTCGTTGTTTTCCTGCCAATTAAAATAGACAGTCCCAGCAGACATGGTTGGGTCCGCTTGTCGTTCTCTTTTGGGTGTTTAAACACGACCAGGGCTGCTCTCCAGGGCGTCCCGTGGCCCCAGGCATTAGCAGGCAAATGTTACACTTCAGCTGTTCCCCACATTCTCCCTGTGGCGGCCTGCTGCTAACTCGGAGCGGCAGGCCTGTGAATGTCAATGAGCACTTGCTCACCCAGGTCCCTGGCAGCAGGCCGTGTCTGCTGGCCAGTATCTGAGGACTGGAGGCGTAAACTTAACAATGCATGTCACCCGTCCATGTTTGCATGCGTACCGATTGTCCCGAAACGGCTTTCAAATCCTATTATGCAAAGAATTATTTTATTTCAATACTGCATTTGCAGATGTCCACTTTTGTATATATACATTGTAATATATACATAAATACAGCTCCAGAAAAAATTAAGAGACCACAGCACAATTAAAAATAAAAAAAAATCCACATTTTTAAATCGTGGTTTAATCCTGGTTCTGCTGGCAGAAGGCTACACTAAATGGCAGGTTGCTTCCAGGTTCAATGTTTCTAAGACAGCAGTAACCTACACAAGGACAATGTGAAGCAGGACACACTGGGAATGACCAGATACCAGCCATGTAATGGGTGGAAGTGCCTTTCTAATGCCAGAGGTGACCGTCACCTTAACCAGCAGTGCCTCATGAATCGGAGGATGACATGACCTTCATAAGGAATGGGAAACATTAAGTGGTATGAAGTGCACTGCTAGGACAGTTAGTATCAGGCTCCTAGAAGCAGGACTGAAGTCCCATAAAGCAAGGAAGAAGCCCTTCATTGAAGAGAAACAGAGAAGAACCAGGATGGCCACAGGAGGACCTCAACATGATGCAAGCAGTCCATAGTCAAACGTTCTGTGTATGGACAGGCGCTGTCTTGTTTGATAGACTGTACCAGGGTGCCATCTCAGGAGGGGTAAGACATGCAGAAGCAGGATGTCACTGGCATAGCGGTGTGCCATCAGGGTCCCATGAATCACTACAAGAGAGAACCTGAAGTCATACCCTATGGCCCCCCTACCATGATGCCAGGAGTAATGACTGACTTGGATGTATAACTGCGAGGGCGGAATGTGTAGGTGGCAAAACCATATGGCCTGGAGATCCACCACGATGCTGGGGAGAAGGGCAGGTGGCACAGCACTCCCGGCAACCAACCACCGATAGGAGTCATGACTGACGGAAATGGAAAATTGACTGGTTGGCTTGTACAGTGGCTGTTTAATTTATTTTGTATATTTATTTTTAAGCAGATAGTCTGTCAATGTATTCCTTTATTAGGGGTGACACTCGCAGCTTTTTGATAACCGCACTCTTTCATAGCCAGCGTGCACTTGCTGCTCCATAAGACAGACGAGCTACAAGTTAATGTTAACCACATGCATGAATAGGACTAAGGACTGCCTCCATTCTTGCCTTTGTGGAAACGTGGCTTAATAAAAACATCAGTCATGACACGCTGCACCTAGACGGATTCGGCACCCCTTTTAGACTCGGCCGAGACAGCGAGCGCAGCGGCAAACTACTGTACATGGCGGCAGTTTGTGTCTCTATGTAAACAAACGCTGGTGCTCCACAGTCGTATTCCGAGAGAGAGAGCTGTGCATCAGCGACATAGAACTTCTTACTGTCTCACTCCGCCCGTTTTACCTTTCCAGAGAATTTCAACTCTTTTTCATTCTGGTTTACATTCAACCTAAGGCAAATGCAACCAAAGCCACAAAACACACCAAGAAAACAAATGACGGGCTGGAACTTATATCCCCCGACTCCCCCAAATTCATCCTCGTAGACTTTAATCACTGCTCACCTGGAAAGTCTCTAAAAGGTTTTCACTGCTACATCACCTGCTCCACCCATCAGGTTACGAGGTTATCAGCATATTACGTTTCGAGTTTACAGCGCTAACTCCCATAAAAACTATTTCAGCTTATGCTAATAGCTTCGTATTTACGGACTACGTGGGTGAACTAGTTTGGCTGCGCGTGGCAACTTTTTTATGCGCATTCGTGGGGGAACGATTTCTGCATGTACTTTTCGAAAATTAAAATGAGCTGATGCAGCAGAGCAAATGTGGTGTGATGAATAGTTGTGACAAGAAATCCCACAATGCAGTATTCCCTTCGAATATGTATACCCCCCCAGAGGGAGATTGTACGTTACGTTACGTTACGCAACGTTAAACTGGGGATAGGATTCATGAAAGAAGGAGTGTTGTCCTTTGTAAAAAAGTATGTGCATTAAAAGAAATATAATCCCCGCTTGCACTCGACCCTGCTCTTCAGTAAGTCCCTCTCATGACAGGTGGCCATCACATTTCCGTGTGATGTGGCACGATTTCTTTGTTTAATTGTGTATAATGCAAATCCTTCGAACTGTTTTCTGGTTGATAGTTAAATAAGATGCAAAGCAATGGAATGATGGTTTTGCTTTTCGTTATGTTCCATTCTCTTTGCAACACTCTGTTGTACATTGCATTTCCACATGGCACGGTTTCTGTGTGCTGCGGACTGTAAAACAATATGTCGCGTTGATTGTTTTTCCATATATGCCGAAGTCGTTTTCGCATTTCAAGGTGGCACGAATTCCGCTCCATAGTTTTTATGTTCTAAATTATGATTTTACAACTGTGTTACGATAGGTAAGTGACTAAGACTAGGGTGTGTTTCAGCTTACATCAAAATTCGGGGTACGTCACTGTCACTGTCGTAAAACGAGGACTCCCTGTATCCTGCTAGCTCCAGCCTACACCCCTGTCATAAGAGCAGAGAAAGTTGTAAAAAACATCAAGCAGTGGACCCACAGCAGCATTGCAACCCTGCAAGGTTGTTTTGAGTCCACAGACTGGGACAAGCTCCTCTCCTCCTGCTGTAACATCAATGAACAAGTGGACACGGTGTCTTCATACATCTCCTTCTGTGTAGACAGCATCATCCCCACCAAGGAGGTAATAATCAATCCCAACAATAAACCTTGGATAACCAAAGAACTTAAAGTAATTCTCAATAAAAAAAAATAATGTTCTTCACTGGCACAAATTTTAGGTTAATAAAGAGATTAAAAGAGCCATAAAAATGCTAAGCTGATGTACAAGCACAAGGTGGAGGATGAGCCTGGCAAGGAATCAAGAATATGGCCGCTGTGAACACTGCCCCCACCACCCACAGGACCATACACCCAGCATAGCAGCCCAGCATCCCTCCCCAATGACCTCAACTCCTTCTTCTCCAGCTTTGAGACAGACAACACCTCCTGCCTTAGCGTGGTCACCTCCTCCCTTCTGCCCACTGGAACAGACCTCACCTCAGCATCGAGGAGGTTGTGAGAGCCCTCAAGAAGGCCGAGGAGAACAGAGCACCTGGCCCAGACAACATTAGTGGCCATGTTCTACGCCACAGAGCAGCTGGGGGGCGTGTTTCAGCTCCTGTTTCAGATCAGTAGAGAGCAGCACAGTTCCCCAGCTATGGAAGCACTCCACTGTGGTCCCCATCCCCAAGAAGAGCTCTGTCAGTGCTCTGAACGACCTTAGGCCTGTGTGTCTGACCTCACTCGTGATGACGGCCATGGAGAGAGTCATAAAGAAGCACATAATCAAGGTGACTGATGCTTTGATGGACCCTCTCCAGTTTGCATACCAGACAGGCAGAGGGGTTGATGACACAAAGTTATTCATCTTGGAAACCATACACAAGTAACTTGAACGTCCCAACACCTCAGCCAGACTTCTGTTCGCTGACTTTTCGTCAGCCACACATCCTCCACTGGCTCTCCTCAAGGCTGCGTCCTCTCCCCTCTGCTCTTCATTCTCTACACAGATGACTGCAGGTCCTCCCACCCTGACTGTTATCTGACTAAGTACGCGGATGACACTGTTCTTCTGTATCTGCTCTCTGGCCCTTCTCATCACCACAATGCAATTCTCCACAAGGATGTGGAGTGGTGTGACCGAGCCTCGCTAGAGCTGAACGTGGAGAAGGCAAAAGAGATGTTGGTGACCTTTCCCAGAAAGCAGAGGGAACTGGCAGCAGAAGTCACCAGCACAAGCCATGGGAAGGCTGTGGATCTTTGATAGTATGCTCAGGTTTGCCTCCCACACTGAGGAGATTCTGAGGAGATGCCAGCAGTGGCAATATCTCCTGAGGAAACTTTGGAGACAACAAGAACATCCTGAGGACATTCTACTACTCTTTCATTGAGAGTGTCATAATATTATCAATAACCTGCTGGATCCACGCCACCATTCTGCATGACAGAGCTCACCTGCAGAGGACAGTCAAGGTGTGCTATAAAATAATTGGATCCCAAGTCAGAACTCTGTCCTCCTTCTGTGAGCTGCAAACACTGAGAACAGCACGCAGAAACCTACAGGACCCTTCAAATGCGCTGTTCCCAGCCTTTGAGTGGCTTTCCTCTGGGCGCCGAATCCGCTGCCCGGATTGCAGGACACAGAGGAGAAGTACCACTTTAGCTCCAAAGGCTGTTCAACTTTTGAACTCGCAGCCGCTATTACCCTCTGCCTTTATGAACCAAACCCCATAAAGGTATAACCCACTACCCACTGTTACCCCCTGCCTTTACGCACCAAACCCCATAAAGGTATAACCACATCCTCATTCCACATGGCATGGTCTGCACGTCTACCAAATCATATGCAAATCAAATTACTTCTGGTGGCTTAACTTTGTGTGTGTGTGTGTGTGTGTGTGTGTATATACAGTATATACATATATATATACACACACACACACAAAATACTGCAAAAAGTATTGGGACACTCCTCCAAATCATTGAATTCAGGAGTTCCAATCGCTTCCATGGCCACAGGTGTATAAAATGAAGCACCTGGGCATGCAGACTGCTTCTACAAGCATTTGTGGAACAATGGGTCGCTCTCAGGAGCTCAGTAAATTCAAGCGTGGTACCGTAATAGGATGCCACCTGTGCAATAAGTCCATTCGTGAAATTTCCTAGCTAGTAAATATTCTACAGTCAACTGTTAGTGGTATTATAACAAAGTGGAAGCAATTGGGAACAGCAGCAACTCAGCCACGACGTGGTAGGCCACGTAAAATCACAGATCGCATGTTGAGGCGCACAGTGTGCAGTCGCCAACTTTCTGCAGAGTTAAAAGCTATAGACCTCCAAGCTTCCTGTGGCCTTCAGATTAGCTCAAGAACAGTGCATAGAGAGCATCATCCCTTACGGAAATTCACTATGGTTTCCTATGATTTTTTGAGTTTTGGGTATGGGTTTTTTACAGTAACCATGGTTTTACTATGGTACCTCATGGCAATTATGATTACTAAGCTCCTACCCATAGTATTACCATGGTTTACTTATAGCACTGCATGGTAACTGCAGTGAAACCATAATAAAACCATAGTTATAACTCATGGTTACCCAAAAAACCATAGTAAAACCATGGTTCATTATCATAAGGGATGGAATGGGTGTCCATGGCCGAGCAGCTGCATCCAAGCCTTACTGTATATCACCAAGTGCAATGTACAATGTAAAGCATCGGATGCAGTGCTGTAAAGCACACCACCATTGGACTCTAGAGCAGTGGAGATGTGTCCTCTGGAGTGATGAATCACGCTTCTCTGTCAGGCAATCCGATGGACGAGTCTGGGTTTGGCGGTTGCCAAGAGCACAGTACTTGCCTGACTGTATTGTGCGAAGTGTAAAATTTGATGGAGGGGGGTTATGGTGGGAAGTTGTTTTTCAGGGGTTGGGCTTGGCCCTAGTTCCAGTGAAAAGAACTCTTAATGCTTCAGCATACAAATCATTTTGGAAAATTTCATGCTCCCAACTTTGTGGGAACATTTTGGGGATGGCCCCTTCCTGTTCCAACATGACTGTGCACCAGTGCACGAAGCAAGGTCTATAAAGACATGTATGAGTGAGTTTGGTGTGGAAGAACTTGACTGGCCTGCACAGAGTCCAGACCACAACTCGACAGAACACCTTTGGGATGAACTAGAGCGGAGACTGCAAGCCAGGCCTTCTCATCCAACATTAATGCCTGACCTCACAAATGCTCTCTTGGAAGAATGGTCAAAAAATCCCATAGACACACTCCTAAACCTTGTGAAAAGCCTTCCTAGAAGAACTGAAGCTGTTATAGCTGCAAAGGGTGGGCCAACTCCATATTGAAGCCTACTGTATGTTTAAATAATGGGATAACACTTGTCAGAGTTTGCATGGTGGAAATTACAAGAGGAGCAGATGCAGCACAACCTGTAACCTATAGCAATATACATCATATTATCAACTGATGATTACAATATGGTTAGTCCATCCATCCATCCTCTAATCACTTATCCTAGTCTTTGGAAACAGGGGCTGGAGCCTCCGTATGGTCCAGCACAGTAATTCTTTCACTTGTTAACTCATTAATCACACTAAAGTTTAAACGATAAGCAAAAGTTAATTAATCTTTCAAAACAGCAACCTTTAATACAAGTCAAGCAGGCAAAATATAGTATGAATAAAATACCATTTCATTTATGATTTAACAAAGGAAACAAAAACAACTACAGCATCACATGTAAGTTTCCTCATTAAAGCAGAAGACTAAACCAATATACCCAAAATATATTTATTATTAGCATGTATTTCCTTGCAGCAGTCAATGCCGCCTGTGTTTGGCTGCTCTCCCTGGGTCATATGGGCTTCCTAAGGGTACTCCAGTTTCCTCCTGCAGTCCAAGATACATGCAGGGAGGCTCATCGGTGTGTCTAATTTGCCCCCTGCGTGTGTCTTTTTGATGGGCTGGTATCCCTTCCAGGGTCTAGCACTGCCTTATGCCCTGTGCTGCCTGGGATAGGATCCAGGAAAATCTGACCCAGATACGCAGTTATACACTGGAAGTGTTTACCTTTGAAAAAGGGCACTACATTTAAGAAAATTTGTAATGTCCGCACCTAACAGATTAACACATTACTTATTAATTGCTTAAATCCGACCATGCATGCATTTTTGACCACAATTTCTGTGGTGAAACAACACAGGAAGTATTTACCCTGCAAGACAAGACTTCTTGAAGCCTTCTGGTAACTTTGCAAGGAATAAAAGTGCTGTTTGCTATCTCTGAACTAAGAAAGTAATAATATGATGGGCAGGTGTGGTAGAATTGGTTGCTAATGTGCTGATAACCATTCCCACAACACTGCTGCACAATATAAGCTTAAATAGTGCTACATAAGAGACATGGCTGACCTCTAGATCCCTTATGCACAGAAGTATTATGCAGCTGATGCAGGAAGGAGAGACCCAAGAATGTACAACAAAATGACAAGCAATCAATCAATCAATCAAATCCCGCATTTCATTTTAGATTTATTTAACATTTGTTTCTAAAGCAGCTTACAGCAGAGGGAAGGGTCACAATTTAGAAATTTGATGGCTACGGCCTTTTCTTATCCATTTGTGTTAATTTGGCACTCGAGCATCAAAACTTCATCCATCCCCCACACTGTCAACCAAGAGTCAGAACTAAACCAATTTACCCTGGTGGCATGATAGTTCGTGTGATTTCACACAAACCTGAAAAAATGCAGTAATGTGTCAGTGTAACCATATATTTACATTATTATGAATGAATTGTGATTTATTTGGTAGGATTTTGCGAGAAGTGACTGATTCGACTAATTGCATTAGTACTGTACAATGTTTGGGGTGCGCTATTTGATAGATTCCCCTGCTCCACCTACCTCTGGCTTCTAGGGGGACGACCCAGTCCCCCCTCCCTGTCTCGTACGAAGGAAAAGCTACACGTTTTTTTACACAGTATATAAAATGGATGCCATATTATAATCGCATTTGTACTTTTTTCTAATTTCAGTTTCAGAATTGTGAAAACTGTTTATGAAATTGATTATAGTAATTAAAAAGTAATAACACCATTAGCTTTGAGCAGTTCACTGTCTACATTAAAGTCTGCTAATAATAGAAAACCACCCAGAGTAACTAATCAACACTAATTTACCAAATGCCACTAAACATAAAAGATCGTAAACAGGGAACCACTCTTTGACAACATTGTCATGTTTCATTTAGCTGACAGCTTCAATGTGACAGCATCATACACATAAATATTATGATTTTATGAATTCTGAAAAGTTTAATGCAAAAACCAAACACAGGTAAATTAGCAAATATTCGTGATTTTGAATTTTGGTTCAGAATAGCATAAGATTTGCATTTCATTTATTTATCAGAAACTTTATCAAAAGTAACTTATATTGTGAGAAACCAGTTGGGAGCTAGGGGCCTTGCTTGGGGACCAAGTAGTAACATCACTCAGCTTACTGTAGGATTTGAAGCAGTGACCTTCTGTTGATAGGCCAGAGGTTCTCAATTCCGTTCCTGGCGCCCCCCCTGCCAGAATGTTTTCGTTCCAACCCTACCTTAATCAGGATTAGATGGTCCTTAATAGGCTAAAGCCAGTTTCAGACCGAACGCGGCATGGTCAAAGATGATCTTTGTTGCACTTTGACCGCTGCACGCTGTGACGCATTGTCGCGCGATCAATAGAAACGAGGCACTGAACCAGGCACAGAAATTTAAATGGAGGAAAAACTTATATTGTCTGTGTCTGAGTGCCCAGAGATACATGACACAAGCATACCATTTTTTTGCGTGTGAAATATACATAGTTGCTACTGACTGCGAGCCGAAATGACAGTAGAGAGTTCTGCAGACCGCGCCTACTCTTCGCGCAGAAGCCCCGCGGCGAGCACAGCGCGTTGAGCGCAGACCGCTGTTTTTTTGAATGGGGCGCACAGAGCATGCCGCGTCCGGTCTGTGACCAGCTTTAGCTTATTAAGGACCATACAAGCCTGATTAAGGTAGGGTTGGGCGCCAGGAACAGGATTGAGAACCACTGTGATAGGCAAAGCAGCCTAACCAGCTGAGCCACACAGGGCCTTGCTAAAACAATTTTTTGTCCACACGTATACAACATAATTCCTTTGGAGAATTATGTGTTTAACACTTTTGCTAATTGTTCCCCTAAACTGCCAGCTGTTTTTTTGTTAGGTTCACCTGCCATCTGGAAGTGTATGATATGTATGCTTGTTACTTACACCTTAATGTCTTTGAGGACCTTATTGTATGAAAATTGACAGATCCTATGTATGTACACAGAATATTGAAAATTGTCGCAAAGCTCTGTGAATAGATACTTTAGGGATGTAATGTAACTGACTATGCCAATTAAAGTCATTACTGCAAAGAGGGTGCTATGCGCCTGATTGGCTAGGAATGCCTATCATTACCCAATATCATTCTCCTCCTTCTTGATTGCTCCACTGTATGACAATCTTCAGCAGAGATTACTTTATATGTGAGTGTAATATAATTATACCAGACTGGGAACTAAAGAACCTAAACGCTTCCCTATGCTGGGGGACTGGATGTTCAGTGTTGAGATACTGGCATCTCTTTGGGGGTTGAGGCAGTAGGGTGTGGTTACTTACTGTTGTCTGTTCAAATAAATGCCAGTGGGGCGGGACCCCTAACCTGGGGACGAGTAGTGACATCACCAGCACTGACTATTAAGCCCAGACATGTCCGCATTAGCGGTGCAAAGTATTGTTGCGGTATGTGCCTTGCTGAGTGTCCGATTGACCTTGCCTTCCGTTTTGCCCTGCCTGATCCTATCCTGTCAGATCCTGCAGCCCTCGTTCCTGTGCCGCCTGTCCTTGTCCTGCTCTGCTGCTTGTCCTGCCCTGTGCTCCCCCCTCCAGTCTTTCGTGTGTGCATGTAAGACTGATCTCTCCGGTTTTCAACTCCTTCGGAACTGTGACCTCGACATCGCCCCTAGCCCACCGATTTGGTTTCTGGTCGCCTGTTACCTTAAATACATCCCCAGTCTTCCCCAGTCTCCTGTCATCTTTGATAACGAAGTCTTGACACGTATGCAAGGTATGCTTGAATGAAAATGTCACTTCAATCATGAAAACATAACAATACTGTGACAAAATTAAATATATATTCTGTTTCAATAACATTAAATTAGACAAAAAAGGAGAAATAAGGTTCTTGTATAGTAATTAACATATAGTAATTACTTATAGTAATTAACAGTGCCTTCAGTGTCCAAGATAGTTGGCAAAGTGTGATTTAAGAGTCCAGTTCAACATTGGCATTCAGATTGGGATGTGGATGAGGATACGTCTCCCCATCCTGAATTTCCTTAGTATGAATCTATTTTTTAAAAAATAAATAAATAGAGTAACTGGTGGGTTGGGAGCAGTAGTGGGCAGGATTCTGTTAATTCCCTGATCGATAACTTTTAAAACCAGCAACAGCCGAGCAGCATAGTGTGCCTCTGCAGTTCAGTCGATTTACAATATTACTGTCTTAAAGGCTGATTTATACTTCTGAGCCGAATCATCTCATAGGTATGTAATGGCCCTGTACCCTACACTGTAGTCTACGCCATAGCCTGACCTGCACCTCCCCAGAAATGGCAACAATCGTGGCAACATAGACCACAACAACAGTGATTGGTTCTGTATTCTTTGAAGGTTAAACAGAAAGTTTTGTCAAGTGGGACAGTCTGGCCTACAGATAATTTCGTATTTGAATCACCAGCTGTCCGTACTCTTGAGTCACAAAGTGGATGGTCACAGTCGGGGCATGCATTCAGCAAAGATATTCCAGCACACCAGGAGAGAGCAGATGTGTGTCAACAAACACAAATACGAGCAGTACAGCGAAACGGGTAAACTTCTTATGAACACTTTTGTGTAGCTGTTTTTTTGTACAGTTTAAATTATTTAGTCTATTGCAATGCGAATGGAAAAAGTCTAGACCCAAAACTTTCATCGTGGGATTCATGAGCCTGGAGTTGTTTGGCAAGAAGGCAGCTTTCCTTGTTATTTGAAGGGCAAGAACGCCATCCAGGGATTTTTACTGTTCTCTGTACTTTTGTTCTTGAGTATTGGAACTGGTCTTCAGCAATGGAAGACGACATACAAAAGGGACATGAGAACACCACTTCAGTCTAGCATGCATATTGAGAAACACCTCTGGGCTATACCTGCAGCTGTGTGCAACAAACTACTGATGACGAAATTTACATCATTTCCCTACATGTTTGACCGAAACGAGTCCACAAGTTTGCATTTAAATAAACTGTTTGGTAACTATAATAACTACAATGTTTAATTTCATGTGTTCATTTTATTTGTATAAACCTTGATCATCATTTGATCTTGGCATGCTATACCTTTGTGAAAAGCTCTATGTCAAGCTGCAACATAGTAGTATTTCAGTTTTAAGGGTTGCAGAGCCAAAAACCAAACCAACAGTTAAATTCATATAATAAAATTTTGCAGTTTGCCATTATCGTTAGCTTCCACTAAAATGGTTATAGGTTTATTGGTTTACCACTGGTTGTAAGGAATAGACACAGACTCTGTGTCTACATAACTAAAGCTCTAATGACTGTATAAGAAATATGCTGTGTTTCTCATATCATTTCGATAATATGCATGGGTATTCGATTGCTACTCTCTCCATCTATATTAGGAATACACCCCAACTGTGGCTACGGATGAGGGAATGAGAACACCATTACCAACAGGAATATGACCCAAATATATTTCACCTATCAGTCCATTATGGGGACTTAGCCCGACACCACTATCATGTAATTGCTGATTCATTTGCTTGTACAAGAATATGGCCAGAAAATTCAGAAAACACTGTGCAGAAAATAGGATATCGCACTAATGGATTTGAGCTGGGAAGTGCTAATGTTAAATAGCAGCACTCACAGCAAAAAAAACCCACTACCTACCGCTCTGACATCAATTATGTCATCGGCTAATGAGGCACTGACCACAACACCAGCCAATATCTGGCCAAATTGAAAGATGCCTCCACTATATAGCCACAATCCCCTGCTGGTTTTCTTTTATGTAACGATGTAGACAGTATTGATTAAGCTGTTAGCCATTCACTCTAATGAACACTAATTGTTAGCAAATTAAAATATGGCTTTTTTTGCAAGAATCGCTAATAGCTCTTGCAATGTCATGCAAAGAGTGGTCAATCCATTTCAATAATTCAATCAGCAATTGCAAAACTTTGATTTCAAAGTTACACATTTAAGCTGAGTGCTTTTCTGCTGTGGGAGCTCTGTAGATTTTCCTCCTGTCATATTTTTCAGAATTCTTCCATCTCATTATCTGAAGATTGCGCTATATCAGTACAGAACATAAGTGTGGCATACGGCAAGGCCCTAGGAACCAGCTATTAACACGAACATTGTGCACAGACAACAAGAGACAGCTTGATTACTTAAACAGCCTGGAGCTGGTCAAGATGCTTATCAGTTCAGGATATAAGTTCAAATGGCTAGTAATGAAGGCTGACAGACAGTGGGTATTAATTTAAGCGAGCTGAATAAGAATCTCCACACTTGTCTTCATTAATAGTTAAGTGACAATGTAATTTTCAGTGTAATATAGATAAGGGGAGGCAGGATTCCTGAGCAGAACTATGATAAAAGTGTAATTGTGCACAAATATCTCGTCCCATCACACTTGTCCTCTAAGAAAAGTGGGACATTTGCTAGATCATTGTCTTCCCCCCACTACAGTCATGTTACGTATTGGATATTTTGAAATGGCATCTTATTAGTCAGCTAGGGGGTGCCATGTGATTTTTTGCATTTTAGAAAATGAATGTGGCTGCATTCATCTTAAATGGTTCATACATTCTTCATTGTACTGCCAATGCTAGCTTCCACAGGTTATTGATTAGGTTAAATTGATCACATAGACCTGAATAGACCAGAAAAAATATGCATTGCAAAGTTATAAGAGTGCCACTTATCACAAACTGGTCTTTTACATGCCAGCTGTTTAGGTGTCAGTATTTATTCCAGTTGAGACCTTTTGGTTTAAAATTCTATTATTTTATGTAAATGCTAGAAACCCTAACCTCTTACAGCAGAAAATTTATTTGCATGTGCTAAGGGTCTCAAATCTAACCATGATAAAAACCACATCTATATGAACGTTTTTGTAATACAGATGACACAGTAACTGCTTCCCCTATGAGTTGCATTTTAAATATACTTATGCAAAGTCATAAAATCATATATACACTGCAATGTCATTGCAGGGAGTCAGAGTAATTTGTCTTTGCCCTATATGACAATGTCTCATGGTATAGAACAGTGAAGATGAGCACAGTTAATAGACTGTGACACAAGCATTAACTACAAATGTAATGAAACTGTAATGGATTCATACATTAAATACAAGACAGAACACCAACAACAGATGCAGGTAAATGGTTAAATAGCACCCAGCCTGATGCTATAATCCTGAAATTCCAATATTTATCTTCCAAATACTTTTCCTGAACAATGTCCCTATCCTAGGCAGGATAATGCACAGTGCTGGGGCACACCCTGAATGTGATGCCAGTCCATTGCAGGACACATATACAGACACTCGCATACTGTACAACAAGCAATTAAGATATGCCAGCTAGCCTAACCCTATTCCTTTGCACATGGCATGGGGAGAACATGCAAACTCTCCACACAGAGAGTTGGTAAGACCGGAACCCTGAAGCTGTTAGATGTCCATGCTAATTCCATAAATTCCACAAATCCCATAATCCACCAATACAATATTGACAGCAGACAGCAAGAAGACTTTAGATGCAATTAAATGTTTCCATTAAAATCTAATGGTAAAGAAACTGGTATGGAGAAGTGCATCTGATCTAGTAGAGACAAAAGAGAATCTTTTTGTTAGATTCTTAATAACTAAAAATGTTTGGAATTGTCAAGCAGAATGACAATTGCTGCTGATTTGTTTGTTTATACAAGAAAATGTCCAGAAAATTCAATTACTTCGTCTTAAATTCAGGTAATGAAATGTTATCATTTTCCTCCAGCTCTATGTGAGTTGTAACACTCACATGGAATAAAACGTAATATTAAAAAATAACACACCATTCTATTCAATATACGTCTGTATTGAGTAAGCAAACAAAGCAGACTGTTATAAATGTTGCTCCTATCTGTCAAGTGTCAGGACAGCACCCACACCTGGCTTCAGCCACATTCCAAATATAATTTCCAATTAAATTACATTTTTAATAACCTTTCCAAGGCCAATCGAAAAACCTTTAAAAATAGGTTTTGTTGAAACTGCTGGCCTTTGATAAGCCGGCTCATTCAGCACTTCTTAATGAAAGTGTGAGGGTGCTTCTTCCGTTAAGCTCATGCAATTTAGTTCTCACCTCAGGATGGTGGTCGCTTGTAGCTACACTGACTTGCAAGTTCATAAGCAGACCTGTAATAATGATATAAAATTATTATATAGCTAAAAGCATTAACACTTAAACTTCTAGCCTGTCATGCTTAATGCACCACACAGGGTGACTTTCTATAATAAATGGCTGATAATTCAGGACACACATCAGACTTACCTCCAGGTCCTTTTTAAAAGTCTACAGCCATTTCCTAACTTGATTTCATTTTCCAAGATCAAGAGATGTTAAGCAGAGAAAAGTAAATCTCCCAAAATGTTAGAAGCCCAAATTCTAAAGCCATTAAAGGTATATACAAATTGCAGAATATTGCTAAATATTTGCATTGGTAAGTGAGTAATATAATTTGTAAGTGAAGTTACTCTAGTGAAGGAATAAAATTAACATTGAATGATGACTGGCAGCATTTCTTTTTGAGATGCTAAGAGTATCCATCAGATATTTCCAAGCACAGGATACCCTCATACTTCTAACATGGCATGGTCAATTCAAACCTTCACTCCAAAAGTGTGGAATATCAGTGGCGCTCCCGGACAAGCACAATGATAATACCGATCATTTCTGGTCCTTCCTTAATCAGTGCAGTATGTATATGGATGAACATCCTTATTGTTTCAAGTAATAGTTCACTTGCTACGGGAGAGCAAGGGAGTGGGCTACTGCACTGCATATGGACCTCACCTCATAGGCTCATCTAGAGACTTCCAAAGGGCATTCTGAGACATTTCTGATCACCCTGCAGTAGGGCATATCCTGGAGGATCATTATTGTTATCTCCACCAGGTCAAGAAAACTATGGCAGATTTCTCCTTGGAGTTCCAGACCATTGCGGCAGGTTCCCAATGGACAGATCATTGTGTTAAGGTTCTCTATCGGCATGTGCTCAAGCCCGATCTGCCAGACAAGCTCGCATCCCATGGCAAAGAACGTACCTTTGATGAGTACATCTGGCTCTCGATAGCAGTCAACAACACTGTACGTGATCACCACTACCATCGCCCCAGAATGGAAGCTCATGCCGCAGCCATGCCTGCTCCGGTGGAAAGATCCGAACCCATGTAATTCGGCCATGCTCCGCTGACTTCCATCAAAAAGTGAAAGTAGGCTTGACGACCATTCTTGGCTTTACTCAGACAATGTCACAGTACCTGTTTAAATTACTGGTGGTCTTTTGTGAAAGCTCTGCTGGACTCCAGGGCTGCAGATAATTTCATTGACTGCTACCTCGAAGGGAACACAACCCAAAGGAGAACAGGCGTCATGGTCTCCCTTGGGCTTAACCCAGTGCATATCCATATCATGTAAAGCCTACTCTATAGAAAGTCCCATTGATCTCCTGAAAGGAGCTCCCCTACCCAACGGTCAGCTGTTCTCCTTGTCGCTGCCAGAGGAAGAGGCAACAAATATCTACGTTGTGCAGGGACAGAAACACAGTATTCTCCGTCTGTCAATGTTCACTGTGCTCTGCTCACTGAGAGGCATAGACGGTATCAGAATCACCTCTGCCTGTACTGCGGGGACCCTAAGTTCATAAAGCATCCAACTTGCGGATTCATAGGGGTGACAAATGGACAAATGGAACAGTTCTTTCATAACCCATTTAGGACAATATGAATATTTATCTTTATGTCCATCTTTTAGGCTTTTATGAACAAGGTCCTTTCCAGCTTAATTAATAAATTGGTGGTGGTATATGTTGCGGACATATATCCTCTTTTCTCGAACAACACGTTGCTCGGGAGGTCTTGCAACATTTGCAGGATCATAATTTGACCGTAAACAAGATGAAGGTCCTGCTGTATATCGGTCTCAGTGGACAATGACAAAGTCAATGCAGTAAGGAAGAGTCCTCTTCCACGGACGGTAAAAGAGCTACAACATTTCCTGGGGTTTGCTAACTTTTACTGTATCATCGCTTTATCTGAAATTTCAACTAGCTGGCCGCTCCCATGACCTCCTTGATCGGGGGGCAAATGCACCATCCTGCAGTGGATCCCCAGAAGTCATGGCAGCCAGAAGGCGTTCTGCTCTGGCCCAGCCTTGCAGCAGCCAGACCCTGAGTGCCCATTTCAGGTTTTAGTTTCACGGTGGGTGCTTTTCCACCACAACAGGTACCATACTTTTGGTACCTGAAATCCTATGTCAGGACAACATTTCACTTTCAAAACTCCAGCAACTAGTCTCCTCCAAACATTTTCCCCAAACATTTTCATGGGTTGGTTAAAAGAAGAGGTGATGCAACACAGTGGTAAACATGTCCCTGTCCCGACGTTTTTGAAACATATTATAGGGATCAATTCAAAATGAGCAAATATTTCTCATAAAACAACATTTCGCATTTTCAACATTTCATATGCTGTCTTTGATCAATTTTCAATTCAGTATGGATTTACATAATTTGTAAATTATTTGCATTCTGTTTTTATTTACATTTTACAAACAGTCCCAACTTTTTTGGGACTTACTGTAGGCATTGGTACAAAATGTCACAATGCTTGGTAACCCTTTATAATGTAGTTGTTTGTAATTAGTTCTTAGCTAACTCAAAATTATCCTACATTGTTTGATGGACGGATATTTCATTTTTTGTTTATTACTCTGTCATAGCCTACCCTGCCTAACCCTCTTGCCACTAACAAGCCACAGCTGCTGCTCATTAGCCTCACCTTTCGTTCCTGCCCTCCTGTTGATCACACCCAGCTGCCTCCTGTAAGTTCCTTTGTTACTCCATTATTTAAGTGCTTACCAGTCTAGCGATTCTGTCACTGACGCCGTGCTGCCCCGTTAGCACTGCCATAGCCTTACTTTTGGATCCCCAGTGATCCTGTTTGTCCCTGTATTTTTTATAGCATTTTTTTTTTAGCATTTCCTCAAAATCAGAAATACTGCCTAATCTGCTGTAATGGCGCAAAATCAATTTATAGCCCACAGTCTGCTTTTTTTGCCAGAACTCCAGAACTCAAACCCCAAAACTCAAGGAAGATAAGAAAAGAATCCCTGAGAAGAGCTTGGCAGGAAATGAATCCCCAGGAATAATTAAACTTGTATGGGCACCATCACTGACATGACGAATTACTTTTTGTGACCCTCGATATATGATATTTCTTTGTTTATCATTTCTAGAAAAAACATAGTAATAGACAGCCAGGTCCTGCCCAAGTACCGTTAGAACAGTTCTGTTATTTAAATCTTTAATCTTTATTTAGCCGTCATTTATACAATGAAATCTAAAATTTACACATCACAGTCTAGTTTTGAGAACATTGAGAATGTCCTCCTTGTTTAACATATAGTAGACACATACACACAGAAACATATTTGTAAATATGTGTGATATTTTCCTGACATGTTTTGGTCATTCCTTCCATGCTTAAAAGCTAGAAAATGAAATGGAAGGTAGGCAAACTGCAGGGATATCATGACAAATCAGGGCTTTGGTTGAAAATATCCGGAGATCAAACACTGAAGCTATGCAGCAAAGGAAAGAACAGTAAGTGAGGGCATTGGGGTAGACTTTGTATCATGGGTACTGGTAGAAGGTTTGATGGGGGGGCTTGGGACAGTGTCAAGGGCAGAAACCTTGAGCTAGGCAGGAGTGCAACCAGTAGAAATTATCATTTTTAATTACCCTTGATGCACTATTACCCTAGACAGACACGCTGCAAACTTAATTCTCTGAATTAATCTTGACAGTAATGATGGTCAGAAATGGGTAGAAGAAGATTAGGACATACTGTATGACAGGCCGACATTAAGAAGCACGGTTTATGTACTATTCAGTAAGAGAAATTGGTGACCATGCTGCAGATGGGGCAAGAGGAACAGAGTGAAGAGGAACAGAGTGAAGAGGAACAGAGTGAAGAGGAACATGGACAGATCAAGTCTAATGAAAGGTGTAAGGACTTTTTTTTAAGTTTTAGATACTACAGGAGTTTTAGTACTACAGGAGCTACTATTGTTGCCTCACACCTCTGGGACCAGCGCCCAAGGCCCGGATTCCATGTGTGTGGAGTTTGCATGTTCTCCTCGTGTCATCATGGGGTTTCCCCCCAGAGTCCAAAAATATATTAGTGTGAAATGGAGTTACCAAATTGCCTGTAGTGCAATGAATGGTGTACTCTGCTATCAGTAGGCACACCATCCTGGGTTGTTCCATGCCTTGTGCCCATAGCTTCCAACATCAAAATGAGAAATTTCTTAATATAAAAAACCAGGCCGCTTATTGTCGTGCTCAGCCCCGCCCTTCGTGTCTGTTCCCCTGCTTTGCTCTCAGGCGGGGCTTGATTGGCCGCACCTGTCCCTCGTTGTGCTTGGCCCCATGTCTTACCCCGCTTGTTAGCCCGCACACCTGCCCTGTGTTTACTCCCTGATGTTCTGCCCTATTTTAGTCAGTCTGAGTCCAGTCTCCCCTGTCGGTTATTGTCGATGCCTGTATACGCTCGCTGTCGTGCTGGCTCTTGGATTTCCCCTGTTTTGTTCAATAAACGCCCCTTGGAAGGGCTTCATCCCTGCAGCTGCAGTTATGGCTCGTCCATCCCCTCGCCGGCGTGACACTTATTCATTCAATAGGTTGTACTATGAAAGATTTGATGAGTAGTACTTCTTAATTCCTCTACTTATTTTTTTTTCTCTTAAGCATGTTTTTGATGTTACTACAGTATAACATAAATTCAACAAACACATTTTCTACTTATTTTTGCAAGGCAATTTATAAAATATATTAAAATATATTAAATATGTTTATTCAACACCAATGGAACTCAAAATTAATCTATACCCACACTGACCAAAACATCTGTACCATTTAGGGAAGCAGCAGCTGGTGTCATTAGGCCATTAAGCATTATGCTAAGGTAATGTATACAA
>JAODKN010000093.1:15447809-15463716 GCA_026774425.1 Petrocephalus zakoni | reverse complement strand
AAACATCTGTACCATTTAGGGAAGCAGCAGCTGGTGTCATTAGGCCATTAAGCATTATGCTAAGGTAATGTATACAATTGCTCACAGAATATTTATCATTGAATAAAGTGAAATAAACTAAGAATATGTGCATAATATCTTTTTTGCATTGTTTGAAGGAGTATAAACTATAATATAAACTATTTTATTTTAATAAATTTAAATTTAATTTGGCATACATCAATTATTTGAGGGAGATATTTATCTGTAACACTGGAATATTAACCCCTCCCCCACCTTAAAATTCTCATATTTATCATATTTGGTACAGACTCCAAACCATGGGTGTGGTTGTCCTCTGTGTCCATGTCCAACTCCCAAATGTGGTTTCATTAAGTAACCATTCACACCTGCAGTTAATCGAGCAACCTGGGGTGGCTTTCCCAGCTTCGTAGCACTAAGTAGTTTGTTATCTTGTACTTAACCCTCTGGAGTCTGAGGCCTCTCAGTCACGTTTCTGGTGGTATTTTTAAAATGTTTCTGTCACAAAAGCTCGCTGAGTTTTTTAAACGGTTTGGTGAGATTTCTGTTTGGTCCCGCCATCATTTATTAGCGAGCATTTCCTGAAACCCTTCGTAGCTAAAGTAGTTAGTGATCTCGTTCTTAGATTTATGAGGGCTCTGTCCCATTCTTTATTTTCCACATCGTTCATTCTTTGAATTTTTGTCTGTTGTCCTGTCACAGAGAAACATAGATTGGACATAACGGACGGCAAACAACGCACGTACGGCCTTTGGTGGACAACGGAGCAATAATTACAATAGCAACAGCAATAAAAACATTAACAATTATGAGTGTTATTAATATTATGACTCTATATTGGGACGGTATTTGAAATGGTATGTAAATGTGCCTGCACTGAATGAGGTCACCGATCAGATTTGCCATGTACTGCAAGGCAGAACTGCAATCAATCGCTTTCCCCAGCACAGCCACAGCCCCCTGTACCAATCGCCATGCCCAGAGTACTAACAGCTCTCACCCATCCTGGTCCTTTGATCCTCCGGGTGTGTCTAAAGCTGGTCAGTCCCCACAAACCTTTGTGAGGGATTGTCTCTATGAGAAATGACCTAGCCTACTACAATCTCCCTTTTCTTTCCCGAGTGCCTGCGACTCGTAGTCCTGTCGACTAATTCTGTGCTCTCCCATGTGTGTGCAATTCCCGATCCCCTGCCTGGTAAGCGTGACCCCCCGATCCCACTGCCTGTGTGAGTGTGCGTCTCACCTTTTCCCTGTCCGTGCATGTGCCCTTCCCTGCACCCCCAGGACAGACCTTACGGATTTTTGACCCCGGTGAGTACATTCGACTCTGTCTCCCATCTTGGGAGGCCGAGTAGCGGCAATGACAATGAAAACTATTCACAGAATCCTGCAAGTGAACCGGAGACACCGATTCAGAGCGCGACGAACCATGAAGCCAAGCTGTTGGGCTGAATGTGGTCTTCAACCCCTTGGACCATCTCAGTGATGAAGAATTAATTGCGAAGTACAGGCTACCCAGGGTTGAACTCCTTGGTCTGGTGCAGGATGGATTAGAGAGTGGAATACAGGTTCTCCCTCAGTTCCGCAGTGTAGATTCCTGCAGACTGTTGGTGATGCACATGGGCTCAGCACTGCTGCTGTGTCCAAAGCTGTGCATGCAGTGACCACACTACTCTTGTGCCATGTGCCCACCCACATACAATTCCCAGCAGGCGCAAATGGCTTATTTGTCACCAAAATTGGTTTTCATGCTATTGCAGGTATTCCTGGTATTGTAGATGCAGTAGATGGAACGCTGATTCCAATCCACATCCCAGCCTCTTGAGTCCCATCTATACCTGCCTGAAAGGTTATTCAGCACTCAACATACAGGTAATATGTAACCATCTAGGAGTCTTTACAGACATTATGGCCAGGGAGTACACATAATGCCTACATCTGGTTTGACTGATGTGGAGTGTGTCAGCGGGCAAGGGACGATGCATTTGCAGGTGGCTGGTTACTAGGAGATAGTGTATATCCCCTGCGTGAATACCTCCTCACTCCTCTGTTGAGGCCCGAAACTCTGGCTGAGGAGCGCTACAATGCATCAGCAAACCTGCAGTGTTGTGGGGCGTGCTCTGGGCATGTGGACTATGCGGCTCCGGTGCCTGCACAAGTCCTCGGAGGGGGGCTTGCGCTTCTCCTCTGACCGTTGCTGTGCAGTCATTGCTGTGTGTGCCATGCTGTGTGTGCACTGCAGTTCGTGCTGGCTTACCCCTCCCTCAGGAGCAACAACCAGATGACGTGGAGGACCCAGAGGGTAAGGCGGATGTGGCGGAAGAGAGGAGGGGGGGACACCAGGCTGGTGTGGAAGCCAGACAGCGGCTGATCAATGATGTGTTTGGCTGATCATTGTGATGACTGGGACATGTGGTTTACAACTGCAGTGTTAGAAGCTGTGTGGCTGTAATACCACTTATACGTGTACCTGGCCACACAGTGGATGGCCAGCCTAGCTGCACTGTTTCTGATGGACCATTTGCTTCACTTGCATGTTGCTTTGAACAAAAGCAGCTGGTGTAGATGTGCTGGTGTTCACCTGACATTGTGGGTTTTTTGTATTGAGAGGCATCACATGCATATGTATTTCTGTGCTGTTTATTGACTGTTGCACATGGCGCATCCGATGGGCCAAAACAAACTGCTTCTGCATCTGGTGCCCCTCCCTTTCCTGCAGGAGTTCCTGGCGGTGCCCCTCCCTTTCCTGCGCCAGCTCCTGGCAGTGCCCCTCCCTTTCCTGCACCAGCTCCTGGCGGTGCCCCTCCCTTTCCTGCAGGAGTTCCTGGCGGTGCCCCTCCCTTTCCTGCAGGAGCTCCTGGCGGTGCCCCTCCCTTTCCTGCGCCAGCTCCTGGCGGTGCCCCTCCCTTTCCTGCAGGAGCTCCTGGCGGTGCCCCTCCCTTCCCTGCACCAGCTCCTGGCGGTGCCCCTCCCTTTCCTGCAGGAGCTGCACCCTTTTGCTTGGCAAGGCTTGCGGAGTCATGCCACTTCTTATGGATTTCACTGTCTGATCGACCATTGGCTGCTGCAGGCATTCATGCGGCCTGCAATTTCCTTTTATTTGAATAAAATTTCCATTAATTTTTTTCTCTCTGTTGGGGAGGCTTCCTAACCCTTTGGGAATAGGACAGCCTTGTGGGCTGCCACCTTCTCCATCAGTTGTCTTACTACTTCTCGCGTGAATTGACGCTGTCTTTTCTCCTGGCTGGCCATGGTTTCTCTTTCCAATAGAGGCCCATTATGTTTTCAGCCTATTTCTACATTTACGACTGGGTTCATTTTATTTTGCATTACGTCTGTGAGCTTTCGCATGTTGTGATGGTTATTGATTGAATGTGGTATTGTTCATTTTCATGTGTGCTGTGGCTAGGGTTGCCACCTTTGATTAGCGAAAGACCAGGACACCCGTAATTTAATTTAATTTTTCTTGTGGGGGGTGGGGGGGAGGGGCTGGTGTTAAACCATTTTTATGAACATACTATATTCTACACTATGTTCTGTTTTATGCTATTAAATAAATTAATATTTCTAGGACCCCCTATTTTTATGACCTAACGCTACCTCTAGCCAGCGATTTCAGTCCTGGGGGGTCGTGGCTGTGGATGTGCGTGGCAGACCGTCAGCCTGGGCAGCTGCTCGGTAATAAGGGTTTCTTATTCTGCTAGCAGTCAAATAAAAGTGTACACATGGCCAATCATCGCTGTGTTTTACACATTTTTACGGACACAGGAGTGGATGTACAAACATAACCAGGAAGGAAAAAAATGGCAACAGAAAAAATCGGGTGATCTACTGTCCCAGCAAAGAATATTCATTTTCTGGTACAGTTGCTCAGAAAAAAGGGCAATCCCGGGAAAACCAGGGCAGGTGGTAACTCTAGCTGTGGCAAAGATTTGCCTCGTATTTCACCATTGAAGTATGTGGGATCGATGTCCCTGTTATCGACAGTCCGTGCTTTTCTCACGCGGAGGTGGGGGAGGAGCCAACAAAGTACTACTTAGAGATCGTTCGTTACTTCTGAAATAATGAAGGGTTTTGAGAAACGCACATAGACCTCATTCAGTCTTTCTTTCCATCGTCCTTTATCTTGTTTGTTATTCCCAAAGATCGATGGCTTTCGGGAAAGCCACCCCTGTTGATATTGTCGTGCTGGAGGATGCTGGGAAAGGTGTAAATAGCCCCTCGTTTGTGTTATTGTTAATACTTGTGTTCTCGATTGTCATGTGTGCCCTTGCTTGTGTCTTGCGTGAACCCTTTCTGATCCTCACGTGTCTGTATAAATTAGCCATAGAGTGTCTACCTTACTGTCTGGTGCCAGTCCTCCCTGTATTTCCTGCTATGTGTGTTCAGTGGTTGTTTAATGCATGTGTGATTCCTATTAGGGGCTTAAATGTTGTTTCTCCTGAGAGCAAGTCTCCTCATCTCCTGCTGCTGCCACGATGCCGCGGTCTGCCAGGCATTATAATATATATTTTTTCACTCCAGTCAATGCTTTCTTGCATAGTCCTGGTGTGGGTCATGATGTTCTCTTGGCATCTAAGACCGGTTTTGTTTGGCTTAGTAATTTGGATAAGTTCTAATTTACAATGCTAGGTTGTTTTTCTTTACTGTTTAGTTTAGCCTCCTTGGCTCTGTTTGCTGGTCACCTGATCCGTTTGATTTCAGTCTATGATTTTATTCTTAGTGCTTCCTATCCAAAGCAACACCTGAGTCGTAACTATCCACTCATCTCTACTGAAATGAATTGGTTAAACCCCACAGCATGTTGATTTGGAATTTGAATTGAAATGACATTAAAAAGGGTTGAATTCATTTTATTTCAAAGAAAGTCAATGCAATCACACAACAGAGTACAGTCATTTCATTTGTATATAATATGTATTTAATATGTATAGCACAGTATGTGTTCAATACTGTCTGTTTTGAGATCAAGGCAAGATCAAGACTCACTCAACCGAGACCAAGACAAGATCAAGACTTTTAATCAAAACCAAAACAATACCTTGAAAAAACAAATGAATTTTCAAAACTTGAAAATTCTGAATCAGAATTCAGTTTTTTTTTCCTGGTAGAGTGCACCCATATTGGAGCTATTAATTTTTGTAATCTCAAAAGACCCTATTATTGAAAAAAACATACATATTTATTTGAAATAAAAGAATGATTTTTTCTTGGTTCATTTTCTATTATACGTTTTGCATATATAACATCATTTTCTCAATAACATTTAAGTTCAAAGTTTGCATCTAAGAAAAAAAATCTATTGAATGTTTTTAAAACTTGTCAGCCTACATGTAAGCAATGTAAGTTGTAATGTAAATAAATAAAAAACACATTTGTAACAAAGCGTTATGGTGTATGCAACAGTGCATAATTGCACTTAAAGAACACTAAATCTGTTAACATTTTGGTTCCCATTCGGGCACGGTGTGGTCTCAAGATAAGACCCCCACTACTGAAAACACGCTCAACAGGAGCTGAGGTTGCAACGTCTCACCAAATTGGATGACTGCAGACGAAGTCCACATGGCTGCAGTTTCCCAGTTTTCCAGCTGTTATCCCCCTTGCTAACTTTACCTACAGTAACTGCTTTTACCCATCTGAAGCTGAAGCGTTTACACTGCCAGGGCAGCTGGGAGATGTAGTACAAGTAGTACCGCTACACGAGAACAAAGCAGGAAAATTAATGTATTCATACTGAGGGGAAAGAAGTATATTTGCATGTCGATTCAGATCAAGACAAAACAGGCTTAAAACTAAGACAAGACCTGAGACCAAGACCAGATCTCAAGAACTACAACTCTGGTACAGCTTGAATATGTATATAAGACATCTACTGTATCTACTGACATTTTTTATGTACAGGTGAATGAAGTATACTTTTATATTTGCCTGCCTGAAAGCGAAAATTGTAACTTTTCTGTATAAAATATATAGAATATGTTCTAACTTTTCTATTCTAACAATACACGTTTGGGCACATTAATCGTTATTGTATCCTTAACTGTTTATTTACATTAGCATGTTTTGAGGAGTCAGGTTTTATTCTAGAAAAGCCATTTCTAATGTAGCAGTATTTCACTTTCATATTGTTTCTTATTTAGATTCCCTTACACTGTAATTCCTAGGAGAAGGATACTTGTAAGTCTTAATCTACTTTCCTGTAGCAAATAGAACCGCCTACTATTTTGAGACTTTCCACTTCCTCATAAGGGGCGGGGCCCACGTGACAGATCAGACTGATATCCACATGCTTATACCTCGCTCATCCATCAGTGGCTGACAGATTCCGAGTCTGCACAAAACCCAGATGATTAATAGCATGCTTTGCTCAGCATATAACTTATCTATAGATTATGTTGTGCAGCAAATTCTGCTGGCAGAGCTGGGAAAGGGATGCACATAAATGAGTGGATGTGGGCCTTTTTTAAAAATAAACCCTTAATACTTCCTGTGTAGTTTCTGACGCTGTTATGGGTCGTGTTGTTGCTTTTGTTTTCCCAAAGCTGCAGGTGCTGTCATGTTTTTCTCCCTTTTGTTTGTCTGCACTTTAGAGTGATGATGGCAGTAGTTCTTTGCCAGATCACTTTAGTTGTCCCATTATTTACACAGCTTTGCTGGTTACTTTGGTTGAGGTTTATGCACCTCTAATTTATATGATTCACACTTTGGCGAAAAGCATCTAAAACACCCCACGTGCTTCCCGTGTCCTGCAGGCCATATACAGGCGCTGTACAGTACAACTGTCAACACTTATCAAATGTATAGACATCATTGCAAGTAATTCATATTGTTCAAGAACACATTATGTTCTTATGACCATTAAAGCCTAATAAAAAAATATATAGATGAAAAATTATAGTAGAATGTTCACAGTATTTGAAAATAAGCAAGGGTAAATTGCAATGAAAAGCCATATAATTGATACATACAGACAAAGTCTATCTATCTATCTATCTGTCTATCTTTAAATCATTCGTGGAAAAACAGTGGTAGTTCTACTATTACCATTACTACTATATCATTATCATTATTATCATTATTATTATTATTATTAATAATAATAATAACAACATTGTGCTGAAACCTGACACTAACAGCATCATTTAAATTCAATTTTCCGAGCTAAAATTCTCAGAGAAGCTTCATCAGAACAAAATGATATTGTGGTGATTAATATTTTATTAGCTTCCTGCTCTGCCCCTTTGGTGACTGGATATGATCACATCCCATAAGTTGCAACGCAGTGCAAGTGCAGCCCCAACTGAAATGCTTCTGATATTCTATATTGCTATATTTTTTTTAACCCACGCCTTCCACCACTAGAGAAAGTACAGTTAAACTATGCAACATTTTATGCTGAAGCTATGTGGTCTTTTGGTCAGTTGCTTCATGCCATCGCTGTTGGTTCCAAGCCTGAATTATAGCTATAATGCAACGTGTTATTGTTTTTAACATATTTGGTTCCAAAATGATTCCGAGTTTATATGAAACCAGGCAATGTGAGAAGGGGAGAAATCTCTCACACTTAGCAGACCGGGCAGTCACGATTGCACAGGCACAGTTTCTTGACTGAGTAGCAAAGCCCATCGCTCTGCCTCCTTGACTCTGGCAAGTCTGCAGGCCATCTTGAAACTGAACAGTGAATGCAGAATATATTTGTCTGTGGATGACAGCTCTGCTGAGTACATACCAAAGAGTGCCAGAAAACAGGCAGTGAGGGAAATGTCGAGTTACATTTTAAATAGCTATCAAAAGCAGAAGCTCCTGGAAGATGCTTATCAATTATGAGTTCATAAAAATACAACTTTCCTCAAGGGTTCCTCCAACATTTTCTTTTGGATGTGTTAAGCATCGCATGACAGTGATAATGTGACGTATAAAAACTGTGATTCACCTAGTCTTTATTTCACAAAATTGCTCTCATGTTTATAAAATTGTTGTTAACACTTTGCCTAATAAGTAAAAAGGCCTGTAATATTACATGAAATAAATTGTCCTTAAAAAAAAAAACAAGTTATTCTATTAAAATGTTTTGCAGTTATTCATTGAAAATAACCTTCAAAACCCTTCAAAAGCTTTTAATGTATGACCATCTTCTATGTAACATCATAGATTAATGGCTGTTTCCCTTTAAGTTCTACAGTACCACAGATCCGGCCTTGATTCTTGAGTTTGCGGCTGCAAGGTTGCATGGGCAGAGCAGAATGTCCTTTAACACAGAACTCTAGTGAGTGTGATGATTTACAGAATGCAGTGCATAGCACATAGTGCAAGGACTGAACGTTCACTCCTGGGTCTTACATGATGTATGGAGCTACTTCATGAACAGAAGACTTTTTGGTAAAAGACTTTTTCGTGAGCGGGCTAAACTTTCTAAACTCCATTATATCATTTTCCTAAATATTCTGATATATTACTCTGAGATGTTTTGTGCATGTCTGTAAAATGGCTTGAAATGCTTATTGATTTGTCAAATTAATAAATCGTAATTTAAAGATGCAGACACATATTACTGTAAACCAGGACCTTGGTTTAAAAACTGAATCAATGTATTATTCTAATTTTGAGCTTATTTAAAAAATTACCGCTATAGCTATGCGGTCAAGCATGTATTTATGTAATGGGCAGTTGATAATTGTTTATTGAATGCTGAGCTGGGGATATTGTTCATATCGCTGTCAAGTTTAACCGGAAGGCAGTAATGTAAAAATTCAATGCAGGTGTATTTGATATGGTTGAAGGCTGATTATGGTGTAAGTGGCAGTGTGACATGGTTTTAGCTTAAGTGTAAAATGGTTTCTCTTCATTATTGTTAAATAAAGTGGATCCACTAAGTTTTATTTCACTGGAGTAGAAAAGCCTTACAAGGATATTCATCCCCATATTAAAGGTCAATGTCAATTGGTTACTTTTCTCTGGCTATGTTCTGTATTTTTATAGCATAACATTTAACCAGTCAGCTACTTTAATCAATCATACAAAATTAATATGAATCTAATATTGTTAGATATTGCTAAATCTTGAAAGAAAGGCCAAATAATCTGTATAACCTAACATATATATCCTTTTTGAAACCAGTGATTACTGAGAAAGATCTGCCCCAGTCAGTGAATTTAATCATCGAGGGAACCCCCCCCCAGTGAATTTTATGCTCCCCCCACTCCACTCCACTCCACCCCACCCCACCCGCTGGATGCAGTGGACCTTGGCTTCGTGCTGCTGATGGAATTTGGCTCTCGAGGAAAAATACTTACGATCCTTGGTCTAAGTAAATTGGCCTGGACTTGGGTCTGTTCCTCAAACAGCCCTTTTGCAGGATTTACCGGAGTAACTTAATCACCAGGAGTGTCTCCTGATAAATCTCAGCTGCAAGCTGATTGAGATGGGGGTGGGGGGGAGCTACTCAGTGTTAATTAGGGAAATCTTCTCAATCTACTCACTGCACCCTAGCTGCGTCTTGCAAGCTGAGCTTAACTTGAAATATGTTAGGTACCACAAAACAATGAGAAGCCACGCTGTCCCCATAAGGTGCCATTTATTGAGTGTTCACATCAACTGGTCAGTAGTGATGAGCATGGAAGCCTTATAAATGTAGTCATATACCATGTGTTTTACTGAGGGGGGGAAATAGCACTTGTCACTTAAATACACAATAATCCAATAGAAGTAGCAAATTCTTAAATGTATATATATGCAACTTTATCAAAGGTGCAGCTTTACCAACCCATATGAACTGGTTTTAGATCTTCTGTGACTTTCAGGCTTGCAGCATTTGAATGTAATAATGGGTTGGATAATAAGGGGTAATTAACTGAACCACTTCAAATGTTCAACTAGTCCTATTTCTTTAATTTTCTTTAATAAAGAAATGTGTGTATCTAAATGGCATTACCCAGTGTTGCCAAATGATAATTTCTCCAAAGCCTTTAATGGTAATTTTTAAAAACACAAATGTCCTTTGGCATAACTCACAATACAATTAACAATTTCAATTAACACGTTCTGTCCACTAAAAATATAAGACGTTATATTTTAGACATTTTGTATACACTGCTCAAAAAATTAAAGGAATTCATTCTGGATTTCTATACTGGTATGGACTGGGTAAGGTGTTAGGAATGAAAGGATACCACATCGTTTAATGGAAATGAAAATTATCAACCTATAGAGGGCTGAATTCAAAGACACCTCAAAAATAAAAATGGCAGGCCAGTCCATTTTGCTGAAATTTTATTCGTGCTCAGTACTTGGCATGGCCCCCACGTGTTTGTATACATGCCTGACAACATCGGGGGGGCATGCTCCTAATGAGACGATGGATGGTGTCCTGGGGGATCTCCTCCCAGGTCTGGGGTGCAACCTGGTGGCATCAGATAGACTGAAACATAATGTCCCAGAGGTGTTCTGTTGGATTTAGGTCAGGCGAGCGTGGGGGCCAGTCAATGGTATCAGTTCCTTCATCTTCCAGGAACTGCCTGCATACTCTCGCCACATAAGGCCAGGCATTGTCGTGCACCAGGAGGAACCCAGGACCCACTGCACCAGCGTAGGGTCTGACAGTGGCTCCAAGGATTTCATCCCAATACCTAATGGCAGTCTGTTGTCTAGTCTGTAGAGGTCTGTGCGTCCCTCCATGGATATGCCTCCCCAGACCATCAATGACCCACCCCCAAACTGGTCATGCTGAACAATGTTACAGGCAGCATAACATTCTCCACGGCTTATCCAGACCCATTCGTGTGTGTCTGTCATGAGCTCAGGGTGAATCTGCTCTCATCTGTGAAAAGCACAGACCGCCGGTGGACCTGCCAATTCTGGTATTCTATGGCAAATGCCAATCGAGCGCCATGGTGCCGGGCAGTGAGCACAGAGCCCACTAGAGGGCATCGGGCCCTCAGGCCACCCTCATGAAGTCCATTTCTGATTGTCTGGTCAGAGACGTACATACCTGTAGCCTGCTGGAGGTCATTTTGTAGGGCTCTGGCAGTGCTCATCCAGTTCCTCCTTGCCGAAAGGAGCAGATATCGGTCCTGCTGATGGGTTAAGAGTAACTGCCTGTCTCCTGTCTCCTCCAAGCCCCTGAGACTGTGCAAGGAGACACAGCAAACCTTCTGGCAATGGCACATATTGATGTGCCATCCTGGAGGTGCTGGACTACCTGTGCAACCTCTGTACGGTCCAGGTATCGCAGCAGCTGAAACTGATTAACAGCCCCCTCTGCTACTTAACTGACCAGATCAATACCCCAGAGGTTTCATTGACTTGATGCTATACTCTGATTAAAAAATTTACCTTTAATTTTTTTGAGCAGTGTGTATATATATACAGACAAGCTCCAAGTGCATATAACTGATTTCAGAGCATGAATCTGAAACAACATTCAGCAGACCACATTAATTATGACTGAAGTTCAGTGAACTCTTATTGGTCGGGATGCAAAGCATGCCAGATGGCCCGTGCCACCCACGCTGTCCGTTTCCTGCCCAGCAGTTTTTGAGGCTATTGGAAAGTACATGCGGTAAACAGGCAGAAAAGGGAGCCGGTTTTGCTGGCCGGAGAGATGCTTCCGAAATAAGGCTGGGGTGTGGAGGGGTGGCAGAATGGGGGAATGTGAGCCAGGATGTCCAGGAGAACAGGAATGAAAGACACAACCAAACAAATAAATAACATGTCCAAGACTACAAACGTGCATTCCAGACTGACAGACATTAAGGGAGCTTTGTACCGTATACAGCATGTACCTTTGACTATTGATTTCAATGAAATCATAAGGGTCACGCATCTCTGGATGGATGCAAGATGGTTGCATTCTGTTTGATTTAATAATATTGATTTCAATTATGTTCTAATTTTAATTAGACATTCTAAGTTCTAGTTGAAATGTAATTTAACTACAGACATCGAGTGAGTGTTTGCTTATTTGTGTGGGGTAGCTTTTCAGGTTTTAGCTCCACAGATGTAAGAATTGACTGTCACGGCCTGTTCATGGATTCGTTTCTTCTTCCCTGAACACATTAGTCACTATTTGCAAGTGTCTATATTTCTACAAGAGAAAATATGTTCACTTCATTCTAACACTTATTTGGAATCATCTTGGAACCTCTTTGATCTATGAACAGTCACAATTATTGACAATGCCCCCTGTCCTCTTTCGGAGACTGTTATGCAAAGAATTATAAGTTCACCATTCCTTTGGAAATTATATGGTGTATATATACACTGCCAAAACAGATTCCTGCCAAAAATATATTAAGGAAGTTACACTATATGGACAACAGCATTGGGACACCTGGACATTACACCTACAGGAACTTTTATGATATCCCATTCTAGAGCCATAGGCATCAATATGGAGTTGGTCTCCCCTTAGCAGCTACAAGAGCTGCTACTCTTCTGGGAAGGCTTTCCACAAGATTTCTTTATGTCTGTGGGAATGTTTGCCCATTCATCCAGAAGAGCATTTGTGAGGTCAGGCACTGCTGCTGGACGTGAAGGCCTGGCTCAGAATCCCCAATCTAGTTCATCCCAAAGGGTCTAGTGGGGTCGAGGTCAGGGCTCAGTTCTTCCACACCAAATATGTCCAGCCATGTCTTTATGGACCTTGAGCTGGGGCACAGTCATGAAAACTGTTCGCACAAAGTTGTAAGCATTGAATTGTCCAAAATGTGTTAGTATGCTGAAGCATTAAGAATTCCTTTCACTGTAACTAAGGGGCCTAGCCCAACCCCTAAAAATACAACCCCATACCATTATCTCTGCTCCACCAAACTTCACAGCTGGCACAGTGCAGTCAGGCAGGTAATGTTCTTCTGGTATCCCCCAAACCCAGACTCGTCTACCAGACAGAGAAGTGTGATTCATCATTCCACAGAACACATGTCCACTGCCCCAGAGTCCAGTGGTGACGTGTTGTACACCATTCCAACCGACACTTGGCATTACGTTTGGTGATGCTCGGCTTGCATGCAGCTGCTCGGCTATGGAAGCCCATCCCATCAAGCTCCCAGTGCACAGTTTTGTGCTTTGGTTAATGCCAGAGCAGGTTTGGAATTGTGCAGTTATTGTGTCAACAGAGTGCATACAATCAAGCACATAACCACGAGGTCAGGTTTACAAACATTTGTGAAAGAATGGGTCATTCTGAGGTGGCCTTCCCGAAAGTGGTTGATCCTAGAAAATAACAAACAAAATAACGAACAACGTAAGTAAATATGTACGAGTGCTCTGACCCACTCGCTATTTTCTGTGTAGTTTGTGATTTGATCTCTTTCCTGCTGTCCTGTCACAGACCGGGCAAAATTGATGACAAAAACACATTGACATTTTTTTTTGACAACTTAATAATGATGATGATGATATAGTGTATAAGGTCAATATATACAATCTACAATATAATATATATAATCTACAATCTTGGAAGTAAATCTGTTATCTAATTGTTTATATTTTGCAAGATTAAATGACAGTACTGTGTTGTATTATGAAATTGAATTGCTTTGAAGTTAAATGGATTAAATTCTTCTTCTTGAAATTCGTCATTTCATTCAATAGCTTACAGGGTGTGGCCAAGTCAATTCAAAATCCAATTCATGGATGGAAAGGGGCATTTTTCATAAATTCTGAACAACCCTGGTAGGCTACATAATAAGCTAACCAATCAAAATGGCTATGTGTTCAGTCACATCCTTTGAATTGGAAAAGTGAATCACTCCTCACGACCATCAATGGCAGATAATTGAAAACAGTGTTTGAGACAGCGCCATGTCCCTTGTCTAAATATTGTTTTGCAAGTGAGTCTTGCACCCCTTGGACCATGTCAGTAATGGACAATTCACAGAGAAATACAGGCTGGCCTGGGGCGTCCTTGGTCTGGTAGGATAAATAGAAAAGTGGAACACATCAGTGCAGTATGCAGCTTCTCCCTGCTTCTGCACAACCGGTGGATTCCTGCAAACCTACAGATGCGCATGGCATCAGCAAACTACAGACAATGTCCAACAGACGGGGACACCTTACATGATACTAAAATTGGTTTTCATGCCATTGCAGGCATACCTGACACTGTAGGTGCAGTGGATGTAACTCTCAACCCAATTCATACTCGCAGCCTCTTGAATCCCACCTGTACCTGCCGAAAAGGGTTCTTTCCACTTAGCCTAAGTGCCCTGGTGATATGCAACCATCAAGGACATTTTACAGACATTGTCGCCAAGTGGCCTGTGTGTACGCATGATACTTATATCTGGTCCAGCATTGGAATGAGTCTCTTAGCAAAGGATGGTGCATTTGCTGGTTGGCTGGTTATTGGGAGACAGGAGGGATCCTCTTAGTGAATCCCTCCTGATTCCAGTGTTGAATACCCAAACTGTGACTTAGGAGACATATAACACCACTCACCAAGGTAGTAGAACATGCTTTGGGCATATGAAAGATGTGATTCTGGTAGCTACATAAGTCCTACATAAGAGCTCTAAGCATGTTGCTGTGCTGTTCTAATCTGCAATGTGCCGCACAACATTGCAGTAATTTTTATTAAAATATATTTCTGACCACCTCCTCAATAAGTTGTTTTACGGCTTCGTTTGAGAAGTGGAACATCCTCCTCCAGTCGCTGCTCGCCAAGGAAGCAGCATCACATTTTGAAATGTGGCCACCTTTTTTTTAATATTTTCAACAAATAGGTTAATTTATTTTGCTGTTAATTCTGGTTGCTTTGGTGTGTTTTATTGATTTTCTCATCAGTTTATATATTTTTTACGTTTGCATATGCCCAGTGTAACAGTCATATAACATACTTAACCACTGAAACACATGGTATCGATTTTCCTGTTATTACCAGTCTGTATATTTCTCACACGGAGGCTGGGGGGAAGCCAAGAAAGTACTACTTAGTTTGTTGGTCAATTCTGAAAAAAACAAAGGGTTTTGGGAAATGCACATAGATCTCACTAATTATTCGCTTATGTTGTTCGTTATCTTGTTTGTCATTTGTAAGATCGACTGCTTTTGGGATGGCCACACATTCTTTCACAGATGTTTGTAAACCTAACTGCATTGCTAGGTGCTCCTGTGGCAGTTGTCACTGGTAATTTTGTTTTCAGTTGTCACTTGAAGTGACAAGTAACTTGAAACAAAATGTTACCATTGAGAGCTATCCTTTCATTTTTATGGAATGATAGAAGGATTGCTGTGATGAAACTTCAGCAGCTGATCATAGCAGCATACAGGTCAGTGAGTCCTACTGGACTTGTACCTCGTGGCCAGTTTATTATGTACACCTGCTTGTTAGTGTAAACAGTCTGCTCCTCCAAATAGCAAACAATGTGGCTGCAGTTACTGCAGCAGTTCAGTGGCTGAAAACACCTTGTTAATGCGAGGGGTCAGAGGAGAATAGCCAGACCCGCTCAAGCTAACAGGACAACAATTGCAAAAATAGCAGCTCAGTGCAACAGCGGTTTGCAATTCTGTGGGGCTTCTATGAAGTCATCTACTCTTGAAAGTGTTCTGGGGGTAAAAGTGGGGTGCTGGACTAGCCAGATATACCTTATATATGCCTAATAACACTGAGTTTATGTTATTCCATGGGTATTTTAGTCTTTTTTGCCATTTAGACAAGTATGGATACATAGGATTTCTTTGGTTTTCACATACCTGTCATGACCAGCTCCATCCTGCGTGTCTATTCCCTGTGTTTCCCCCAGCCGTGGCTCTTAATCAGCCACACCTGAGTCTTGTTAGTCTTGCCTCTTGTTCCTACCCCTTTGTTAACTGATCACCGCTGCCCAGTGTCTGTTCCTTGACTAGCTCCCTTTATCAGTTTGTCTCCGTCTTGTGATCCCTGTCC
>JAODKN010000093.1:15423526-15438069 GCA_026774425.1 Petrocephalus zakoni | reverse complement strand
TTAATCATTAACTAATTCATGTTTATGATTAGTACTTCAGTAGTCAATGAGGTACTACTATGATTTGTGGCCCCTCAGCTAAAGTGTTACCAATTTTTTTCTTTCAATTTCATTCAATAAAAATTTTATTAGAAAAAAATTATTGCAGCTACATCATACAAGAAAAGCCACACAGAGGAAATGCAAAATAGCTAAGAGGGTTACAGATGCAGACACTAATCATCTAATCATCAACTAAACATTTTTAAGAGGCCAATCGAGATGTATTTCGTGGTGTAAGCTAACCAAACACCCTGCCGCCCACTCTTGGTCACATGACTGGCCCTATCTGCATGAATTCTCCAGCACTTCTCATATATTTCAATGCATGGAAATATTCTGCTGGTGGATGGCGAGCGATCTTTGAGAAATGCCAGTGAGCAGCTTTCTCTGCTCCCACCAGCAGGCAGAGATAGCTTCTGTGTGGCAGCTCTTCAAGTCACAGACATCACTTTTAATTATGACAGGCTGTCACCTGTGCAGCCAAGATATCAGGCTGTTATTGTCCCTCTTGCTTTGTTCCCTGTAAGGACCTAGTTCAAAGGGAATCACCCATATGCCCTTTTACTTGAAAGGGCTTATTTATTCATTTCCATACTGTATGGATGATGGTATGTATAAATTGACTTGAGGAGAATTATTTTTACTTTTATTAATGTTATGTAATGACTACCATCAAATGTTTTATACCTTTTTGAAATCTATGATATTTAAAAAAACACCTCATACAGCATCATACATTTTATTTTCACAAATAATAAAATTCTTTTTTATGTGGGCTACTGCTAACAGGGGTCATGGTCACACAATTCCCCGATAGGATATCTGATCTAGAGAACTGAGCAGAGAACCATCTCTTATTCATGGTGAATATAGGAGTGCTATCGTAACACGTTAGAGGAGTGAGAGATGACGAGCAGAAGTATGCTGGATGGATGCTGATACTCGGACTGGGCACTGTAATGATGATGTACAATGTAGGTAAATGTGTCTTTCTCCAGTACAAACTGTAAGCCGGCCATTCTGTTAGATGATTGTCAATATGTACGTGTGACCATTTGAAGAACAGCATCATGTACTTTTGCACTTTGAGTGACAGGTTGTATAACATGCCATTAAGCCAAAATAAAAGTCCCCCAAATAGACTTATAAGAATATAACATATGACAATGCATATAGTCTTTAAACCAATTTCCCCATAAGTCTTTTATTCTAGTCTTGTCTGGGATTTGTAATTAAGCAATTTGTAATTACGAGATTTTTGTCTCTTGTGATTGTTAGGTCAAATCAGGGTCTTCGTTTCGAGGGCCCAAACATAAAATCCAATTATTCTGACATGAAAGTAAGTTTAATTACCCTTGTCTGATGTAATGCTGATGTATTACATTCACGATTAGCTTCCTATCAGTCACAAAATAATGTGCGGTTACATTATCAACAGAGATTATACAACTTTCTAAGAATAATACCCTGCTGATACGGACACATCCTTCAATGCTTTCAAACTCTTATTGTAACGGAAACTCAAATGAGATCTTCATGTATTCCATTTAAGGGGGGCATTACTGGGCTAATCTTTAAAACACAGTAGCAGGATTCTCAGAGTGCTTGTCCATCCTCTTTGTCAGCCAGATAATGAAGACCAACAGCAGAATCCAGCCACATTAAATTGGTCTAGGAGGAATCATGCCACACAGATGCATAACACTGACTTAACACTGGCTGTGGTTAATTATCCACCCAAGACATGGTGGGTTTCATGATCATCTGCCTAAGCCACTGACTGGAATTATTTGGGAGCAAGAAAGAGCAGATCAGCATTTAAGTCTACTGTTACAGAAACGATTCATATTTCAAAAAACCACACTGCCATTTGGATTTAAGATATTGTATTAATTTCACTGGGGAATCCCATGGCAAAACGCTGAGCTTCAGTCTGGCAGGATAGAGGTGGCAGGTCCAAAAGCTCGACAAGGGCCGTGGTGTGGACGTCTTACAGGAGCGAAAGAAGTCCGAAATGGTTTCCCTGTATGCAGCCCTAGTTACTGTAGCTGCTGGAATGTGTTACTACTGCGGCAACTGAATCTGATTTGTGTTCCTTCTGGCAAAATTTCTGCAACATTATTCTGCTGTTGTGCTATGGTAGGATAATGGTATGATGGCATATATCCATCATCTTCCAGCTACTTATTGTGAAAAGGGTCATGGGCGATCAAATATACAAATATTAGATTTGTGATAAAGCTAGTATGCTAAAAAATTATAATAATGAACCAGTTGGGGCATAATCCACCAGCTGAATGTTCCTTATTATTTATTCTGAAATATCTATGTTACATCACATGCCATTACACAAACATCATGAGCATTTTCTTACTTTTTATGATGCATATTTGGTAGGAATTGTGGACATTTACATTTACAACATTTGGCAGATGCCCTTAGACAGGGTGACTTACATAAGTGCTTTAAGACTCCATTAATGAATATTTTCTGATACTGATTCAATAAAACCCAGGCTATGAATACCATCTATCTATCTAATATTCTGTTGGGAAAAGAGAGTATAATATCAGAAGTGCTAATCCAGGTATTTCTGAAAGAGGTAGGTTTTTAGTCAGACACCCAGTGACTCAGCAGTTCGGACATCTAGGGGGAGTTTGTTCCATCAACTAGGTGCCAGATCAGAGAAGAGCCTAGATGCATGTTTTCCTTGTGCCTTAAGAGATGGTGGGACCAGACGAGCAGTGCTAGAGGATCGGAGAGATCATGGTGCAGTGCGGGGTGTGATGAGATCTTTTAGGTAGGATGGTGCAGGACCTTTTTTGGCTTTATATGCGAGCATCAGTGTTTTGAATCTGATGCGGGCAGCCAGAGGATGCCAGTGGGGGGAGCGTATTGAAGGAGTGGTGTGGGAGAACTTGGGAAGGTTAAATAGAAGTCAAGCAGTCACATTCTGAATCAGCTGGGGAGGACGAATGGCACTCAGTGGCAGACCCGCTAGGAGCGAGTTTCAGTAGTCAAGGAATGAGATGACGAGGGATTGAAGGAGTGCCTGAGTAGCCTGTGTGGACATTCTCTTAAAAAGACCCTGCACACAGAGGAGAGATACAGATAACTCGGGGGCTACTTTCCTTGCTTGTTTCAGATTCAGGAGACACTTGATATGTTATAAATCCTTGAGTAAGGCTTTTGAAACCACAGTTCATTAAAAATAATTTACAGTACTTGTTCCAGATTTGTTCCAAATTCTGGAAACAACTCCTGCATATTCATTTAAACCCAACTTATTTCGAGCTGTATTCATTCTGTTAACATTTTTTTTTCCATTTGCCTAAACAACTTGGGGGGCACTTGAGTGTAGCTCAGTGGGTCGAGCCTCTTTGCCTGTGATCAGAAGGTCACCAGTTCAAGCCCAACCTTGGCACGTCTGTGGGCCCTTGAGCAAGACCCTGAACCCCCAGCTCCCTGGGTGCTGCATGAGGTGGCTGCCCTTCACAGCCAAGCTTCCTTTCATGGAGACCAAGGTTGGGGGAGGTGAGAAAAAAGTTTCCTCACAGGGATCAATGAAGTATCAGTTACTGTTTTTCTGTTCCCATCCACTTTCTGTTTTTTTTATTATCATTATTATCATTCGCCATTTTTGTTGCTCTTGTTCACTTCCCTGTCCACTCTTAAGGTGCCTTGACTGTCAGAATAAATGTAAAGTATGCAATAGGAGGAGCATTTTATTTAGCACGCTATACTAATCCAGGGTGGGGCTTCCCTTTGGTCTCAGTTCTTCACGGCACAGGTTCCAGGAGATGCTGAAAACATTCCTTGGAGGTTGTGTTCCACGCTGACGCCATTGCATTGAGTTTCTCCAGATGCTTCTGCTGCACATTCATTCTGCGAATTTCCTCATCTACAGTGGGGAAAATAAGTATTTGATACACTGCCTATTTTTCAAGTTTTCCCATTCCCAGAACCTGGCTAAGAGGAAATGTCTTTAGAGGAAATGTCTGACCTCTGTAGTTGTAAACAAAGGTTTCTGTATCAAATATTAAGTTATTTTTTTTGTATTGTATCAAATACTTATTTCATGAAATAAAATGCAAATTAATTATTTACAAATCATACAAGATACTAGATTTCTTTTGTAGATTCTGTCTCTCACAGTTGAGGTGTACTGTACCTATGATGAAAAATCGGCAGTAAAATTTTCCCCACTGTACCACATCCCATATGTGGTAGAAATTATTCAGATCTGGTGACTGGGGAGGCCACTGAACACTGAACTCACTCTTATGTTTACAAAATCTGTTTGAGACAACTTCTGCTTTGCAACATGGTGCAGGATCATGCTGGAAACAGCCATCAGAAGACAGTCAAATCGTGGCCATGAAGGGATGCACATAGTCTGCAACAATACTCAGATAAGCCCAAGGTGCACCAAGAAAGTATTCTCTACACCCTTACCCCGCCACCCCCCAGCCTGGACTGTTGACATAAGGCAGGGTGGGTCCATGGATTTATGTTCTGACCGTACCATCTGTGTGCCTCAGCATAAGTCAAGATTCATCAGACAAGGAAGACAATGTTTTTCAGTTAGAAATTATATACAGTATATAATGTTTCATGTTAAATTCGTTGTTAAATTTGACTAGTTGTGTAAGAGGAAGTAACAAAACCTTTCCTCCAGAACCACTCTTGATTTCATTGATGAAGTCTGTGTTTAGCATGCGTAGCACATGTTTGCTAAAATTCAACCTTAGCTGCAAATTTAGCTAATATACATGCACCCCTGTCTGTTTGGTATTCATAAACCAACCAGACCCTTATGACAGAAAAAATACACAGAATGCATTTTGCATATAAAACCTGATGCCACATGGCGTTGTGTGCTGAAATATGTAAACCCATATGATGCAAAGTCTGAAACTTAAAGTGCTTGGGTTATCATGGGATTCTATGTACATATTGCTTTTCCTTCCCACCAACCTTGAATTATATTATTATTATTATTATTATTATTAAACCTACTTTCTATTCAAGGCCCTTTTGTCTCGTCCTGCCCATCCGATCCTCCCGTGTGCCATGCCCCTTCATTAACCTTGTGTGAATTCCTGTGTTCGCCAGCTATTATCTGTATTAGTGATCTTGTGTTTTTAACTTTGTAATAATTAATGTTTTTGTATCGATTCATTTATCATAACTTAATTTAAGAAGCAAAAATAAGCTTGTTTGAAGGAAGATTTTTCCATTTAAAATACATTTATATATAAATATGTCCACAAATCTGTCAGTCAGAAATGCAATGCTGAAATATGTGACAAATTGATTAAGATCAAATCAACAGCAATTTGCACCTAATTAAATGATAACTAAGCTAGTTGTACAGTTTGGATGGTTGACAATTGCAATATACCGTGCTATTTTTAGGTTTTTCTATGCAGTCGCTCTATCAATGGACTTTAAGATTTTTTAACTTTTTTAAGAATGTTGTGGCTCAAGCAACACAGTGGAAGTACTCGGCCATTTGTAAGACAAATAAAACCTAGCAGATATGTTGGCAAAGGTTATTATTTGAAGCTTTGGACTTTTACAGTATGCTGTACCATGAACAGAATCTGTTTTTTTTTCTTTTTTCTACTGAAAGTGGCCATTCAACACAGGATGATCTTCAGTTTTAATGCCTGCTACCCGTTGCACAATATGGCGTGCAGATGTGCCTTACCAGAGATGGGCAGTATTTAAATCAAATGTATTTAAAATACGTATTTCATTACTTTTAAGTAATTTGTAACAAAATACATTGAGTATGTTTGTATTCAAAATACTTCATAAAATATGTAATTTTATTTTTTTATTTTCTGTCGTTTTAAGAATCTTCATCACCAGACATACAGACTTTTAAATACAGCCCATCACCATCTTTGGCTAGATGCAAATAAATCACGTGACACATCCTGTTGGGCCCAGCTTGCTCGTTGTGAGCTAGTTTTCCCATGACCAGTAATTCAAAGAAAGAAGCTGTTTTGGTGCTCAGTGTAAATTGATTTAAGGTAAAGTATATAGTAAGATATACTGTCCGATATTACTCACTGAATGTCATTGTAGGACAGAGCAGTTAGCAAACAGCATTGCTGTGCTCTAGAACTTGTGAATTAACTAGTTAGTCTCCTAGTGGCACTCTAATTTCAACAGACATGCTCAGGTAGTGGCATCTTGTGCTAAAACAAAGCAATGGTGTGCCTTCTTGCACATGCACATACCTGCACCACCGTCAGCCATTGGCACTAATTCTGTGGGAAACACTGAATATAAATGAAGGGTTTAATGGTTCTGAATCTGAGATCGAAACCATGATACGAGATTATGTGTATTGTGGTTCCCACCCAACCAATACCCGCTGCTGCAGATGCAGCCTTTTGAGCTCACATTATGTTACTAATGTTAGAAAAGTCATTTTTTATTTTATTTTTATTTCATTTTACTATAACACATGTAAATCACAAAATTATTATTCTGTTTAAATTTAGAGAAAGCTGTATATTTTGTAAATACTACCCATTATTAGGGCTGTAATTGTAGATGTATTTGTCATGTACTGTTCAGAGCATGTGAGCGGAGCGGAGCGCTGAGAATTTCCTCTCCTCGCTCTCGAGGCTGTTGGTTCCGCCCTTTCCTCCTCACTAAGCCCCTCCGCTCCGTACCATAAGGAAAAGTCTGATCTTAATGTAACTCACAAGCGATGTAAGAGCTGCATGTGCATAACATGTGATGTTAGATTTAATATCCAACATCGTCCAGCTGCATACTACAGCCATTTTTCGAATTCAGTACAAAATGCCCCGACTCACGTTGTGCTTTTATTCAGCGCTGGTTTTTACGCCTGTGGAAAACCGACACAAAAGAAGTACTGAACTTTTAGTAGTTTATTGAGGTACCAAAAGTGCCAAAAGTTTGGTACTTGATGAGGTGGAAAAGCACCCTTTGTGTAACAATTTTGATAATTGTACAGATGAATTCTGGGTAGATTTGGGCACGCCTCAGACTCGTGGTATGAGTGGTGTCGGAGCGAAACTGGAGCGAGATAGAGCGACTGCTCCAGCCTTAATAAAAAAAAAAAACGCTCCACGCTAAGACCAAATTCCGCCTGCTGGAGCAGTCAATGCTTGTCCATCACAAAGGTGATAGCTTTTCATTGGTCACAAAAACTTTAGTTAGCTTTTTATAATCCCACAGTTTCATTTAAGGCTCTAATACTCTCCACTTCCACACTGAAAATATTCCACCAGACTGTGGGTTGAAAAATAAGTAAAATAAAATCATGAAAAACAGCATGCTATGCAATTTAAAATTAAAATAAGTAAATGTTGCCTAAAACTGGCAGTAGGATAGCCACCTCAGCTCAAGGACAGAACCATTTGGCGAGGGGAGTAGGGGAGCACTACTTGAACTTTATTATACAGTTTTCTCTCATTTCCAAGGCAGAGCAGGTGAATGTCAGGGCAATGAAGGGGTGACAGGAAACAGAGCAAACAGTTAACAAAACTATTTATAAAAAAGCCACAATAGCACTGCCGGAGACCTGAGTGTTTGGGTGTTGGGAGGAGGACAATCCGGCATGGCTGGGAACCTAAAGGGACAAAAGGCAATTGAATAAGTACCTGATGATGTGGCTGCTAAAGTAATGTGAGTCCCTGGGATGGTCTGGGATGGTCCAGCTCTGGAAACTCTTGTCCATGCTGCTGGACAGAAAACTTGTGTTGACTGAACAAAATGCGTTGTTGGTCATCAAAAAGCAAATTATGGATATGGAGACAAATTCACGTCTTTTTTCCTTGCTCAGGCTCTTACTCTAGACATATTTTTTTTCTGCTCTTCTTTCAACAGCAACAATAATGAAAGTCTTAAAAATTGTTAAGCAGGTGAGTGTTTTCGTAAGGTTGTGGTGTTTCTCAGAACACCTACAGTAAAGAGTTTGTTAATAAACTTAGATGTCTCTTAAACTGCACTTTATCCTTTCCCGTCAAATATAATAACCCCATGGATCAAAATGTCTTCTGGGGGCACCCTTTCAACTGACTGTGGAAACTGACTTCCCAGCAGAGATTCTTGATCACTCAGTTGATTAATTTAACAGTTATGCCCTTCAGACCGATACAGTCTTCTAACAGATGACCCTACACGCTAATGAGGCTAATGCCAAAATTAGATGTTGTCAGTGTTTTCCCTTGTAAACCACAGCTTGGAGCTACTTCCTTCTCAGAGCACATTTCAGGAAAACAATGCAGGAGATTTCTATGTGAATCCCTCAAATCCTTCCAAATCTTTTAGTCTTTATACTGCCTTGAGTTTACTTTAAATTATTTTCTTACAAAAGGGCAGTACATGACAACGAAATAGTTATTTGCATAGGAAGGACCAATCTCTCCCTGCAGCAAAAGCTCCTTTGTGTCTTCCTGGGAAAAGCCTATGATACAAACGCCATCCCCTGCTGCCACATGTGCATGATGACAGGAAGTGATTCATGTTCAGGGTGATGCCCCTAGAGGACACCTCTGTCTTGCCCATATCTGCTTTTCACCATAATAGATGTTTTCTTTTACAGTAATATATGCTATTTGTTTTGTACACTGTCAACTAATTTATCAGAGATGAAAAGGAATGTTTCAGCTATGTCAGTGCAATAGTCCCAGGGTCAGTATCTAACTGAGACATTAGCTTTGCTTTTGGATCAGTCTTTCTCCTTCCAGATCCAAGATTTTTGATATTTTGGATTTTGCACCCTTTCAATTTTATGACAGTAAAACTAATTTTACTGAACTCTTTGAGTCTCATGCATACATAAAAGAATTAAAACAAATTATTGATTTAAATTGTATAACATATGGAATTCAATTAAAATAGTTTATTGTGTAATGAATAAGTTGTTCAATTAAAGTTTTAAATCTCACATCATATGAATTCAAATCTTACAGCATATGAAATAAAATTCTTACCTTGTTTTTGGTATCATGGCTCACACACAGTCTAGTCAGCGCTTATAAAACAAATCCTACTGTCCAAAGACACAGTTAGGCACCCAAAGAAAAATCATATCTGAATAATGCAAAGAATATACAGTCAAATCGTGTGCAATTTTATCATCACTGAAATCCCCCTGTTTCTTGTGAGTAATGAAATTCTTTTTTTAGCTTCTACAATCAGTTGCCAGATTGCGCTATTTTCATACGTTGTTGTCCTAGTTTAATTCTTACTGTATGAGGAAAGGCTTCAGGCAGCATGGTGGCTCAGTGGGGTGCGCTGCTGCCTTACACAGTTGGGGGTATAAATCCCCACCTCCTGTCTGTGTGTGTGCAGTTTGCATGTTCTGCCCAGTATCACATGGGTTTCCTCCCGTAGTCCAGAGACATGCCGTTAGGCTAATTGCTGTTCCTAATTCCCCATAGAGTATGGTAGTGTGAATATGGCTGGTAATAGACAGACAGTACATATAACTTGGTGCCCTGCACTGCCTGGGATAGGGTCCAGACTCCCTGCTCTCAGGTCACCCTGACCAGGATAAGTGTAAGAAGGTCAATAGATAGACACACTCCTCTGATATTTTCTGCTGTTGTTGGCAAGTCGCCATGTTCCATTTGAAACTGTACATTTTTTTTATTTAAGGAAAATATATATTCTGTAATTTTGATCTCCATAGCTACTTTTTTTTATTAATGTTGAAATTTCTATTTCATCAGATGTGGTAAAACTTTCTTCAATCATCTACTGTCAATGTATCAAAGATTAGTTCTTTATTAATGTTGAGCTTTATGTAATTTAAGGCGAAGTGGATCACTTAATAAATATTTTTCTAGTAGAAATAGCAGTAGAATAATGTGAAAGTCTCTTCAAAATCCATAAAATCAAATGGGCACACTGTTAAATAGCTGGCAGGCATGCAGCAGACATACTCCAGACAGCAGCACATTAACGTTCTCTTTGCTGATTGACAAATCCGCCGACACGGCGTAAATGAGCCCGCATATCCATTAAAGCCTTTACTGAAACGGTAAAGTGCATTTTTTGGCCCGGACTAGTGGCAAGAGATCTAAACAGGACCAGTCACACCAGGGGCCACCTAGGGACACCCCCCCAAGCTTCAGCACAGGGCCTCTCATTTCCACACAATTTAATTTGTGTGCTGGGGGGGTTGCTGGCGGGGAAGCTTACCTAGGACTACAAATGCCTGGTTGAGACACTTACCAGTGCAGCAAATCGAAAGTGTGGCAGAAGCCGAGTGCTGCCGCTGAAAGCCGAGACCCCGTCTGATACTCAGCCCTGCCGTTCTTCCTGTGCCGTGCATTAAAACAGCGCAGCGTCTTCCAAGCAACGCAGAGCACATGGTCTGTGCAAAATGTGACGGCCCTGGCCATTTAGCTAAATGCAGGAGCCACTTCCATGAGTACATGGTCACGGCTCACTGAAGTCACTCGCTGGATCGTTATGCCTGACTGTCTCAGACAAATTTGTCGTTGGTACAATTCACTCAGATTACACAGAACATTGCTTTGCCAGACTGCTGTGAAAAATGTCCAAGGGCGAGAGCGGTTATGAGAACCTGGAGGAAGGGCCTTTTCCAAATCTAAATGATAAACAAGAGATCCCAGCTCAAATCAGGTGGCACACATTGGCCATTCTATGTCACCGTAAATATTTACGTTTAAGAAAGTGAGTGTACTGAGAAACTGTAGACAAACTGCAAGCACTGACCTAAGGACTGCCTGCAAATTAGACTACTGGATATGCATAACACACTCCAGAAATATTGTACATATATACGGAATGGTTGAAATTAAGTGGCATATCATTAAGCATTAAGTGACAATTAAGTGGCGTATCTAAATTGACAGTAGTGTGTGTGTGTGTGTGTGTGTGTGTACTGAGTCAATGGTCGGAAAATGGATGGATGGAGGGAATTTTCTTTTATTTTCTTTTATTGTTTATTGCATTTTTAAGCCAACGTTTGTTGACGAATATTATGCTTTGTTTCTGCGTGATACGGCTCTGTGTGGCCAATGACAAATGTTGGTCGCGGGGGCTAATTTGTCACTTTCCATCCTGCTCATGTAAAGCAGTAAATCCAGATGATGTCACGCGTGGCCGTGCCGGCCAGCGCGGATCTGCTCGGCACAAGCACACAGCAGCTCCCTAGCCATTAAACAAAGCCACGCAAGCATAAAAATAGTGATTGTTTCCTCTCGTTATGATAAAGTGATACAATATTTTGATGCTATTCCCCATACCCTCGTCCCGGCAGTTCGGTCTGTCCCATATACATAGTTTGAATTTAGCCTATTTACAGGTATGCTGACTTTACATTAGCTTATAGTACACCATTTGTACACTTCTCAGATCAAGGCAGATCGAGGCTTGGTTTTCTCTCTAGAAGTCATCCACAAGGAAGCATCAAGCTGAAATTGACATTAACATCAGGAACACGCTGACCGCAGTGAAATTTATTTTTAAGTCTGTTTTACATTTTTCTCACCAAACATTAAATTGAAATAATCAAATAAACTGACAAAAAATGCACATTTTAAATGACAACTAAAAGTTTTTTCTATTTGTTTTATTTAAAAATACAATAATAACATCATTATTAATATCGTTCTTTGTCTGCATTTACCTTGTATTCCTGAATGTTCTCGTATGTCTAACGTAGTGTTTTTATGTGCGATTTTTTATTTATCAATATTAAAGAAAACAACAGAGGTAACTGGCTTAATTAATATAAACAGGTTTATAACTGCATTTAAAAGAGTGTTTAACTGCCACTAATCAGTTTATTCTACTCTCAACTGAATCATTTAAGTACCAGTTATTAATGAGACACGCTTAAGGAGAGATAAAAGGCTAACATTGATCTGAGTTTGATATATTTCACATATATGAAGAGTTATTTGTATAATTTTTAATATATATTTTAATGTTATCAAAACACCTATGAAAATCACCATGCAAACCATATTGCCATAAAATGGACTTTAACATAACAGGACTTATTTTTATTATTGATAAATGTTGCAAAAGAATACACAATAAATAAAACATAAAGTGAATATTATAACAAAAATGTTTTTACAATGTGTCACCATCTCAATCTACAGCTAGCTAGAAGCACATGCTAAAATTCACATAAGGTAGAGTTTTGTTTTATAGCATACTGTAAGCCAAAAGTCCAGTGCATAGCCTGTTATAAAAGTAATTCATTTTGTGTCTGTGAACAATTATTGTTTCAGTTTTCAAAATTGATTCCTTGGTTGTGGGACAGCAGATATCTCAGTAGTCAGCACTGCTCTATTTGTGAGGAATTTGCTTGTTCTCCTGGTGCTATATATTTTCTCTAGATACCCTGATTGTTCTCCCCATAGTTCAAAAACACACAGTTAGGCTAAATTGCCCATATAATTTTATTGTGTGCCATATGATGGACTGGAATCCTATCCAGGGTGTGCATTATACCACATATACCTCCCTCACTGATATGTGAGCATTGCCCTATACCTCCCTCACTGATATGTGAGCATTGCCCTATACCTCCCTCACTGATATATGAGTATTGCCCTATACCTCCCCCCTGATACGTGAGCATTGCCCTATACCTCCCCCTCTGATACATGAGCATTGCCCTATACCTCCCCCTCTGATACGTGAGCATTGCCCTATACCTCCCCCTCTGATACATGAGCATTGCCCTATACCTCCCCCTCTGATATGTGAGCATTGCCCTATACCTCCCCCTCTGATATGTGAGCATTGCCCTATACCTCCCCGTCTGATATGTGAGCATTGCCCTATACCTCCCCCTCTGATATGCGAGCATTGCCCTATACCTCCCCGTCTGATATGTGAGCATTGCCCTATACAGTACCTCCCCCTCTGATATGTGAGCATTGCCCTATACCTCCCCCTCTGATATGTGAGCATTGCCCTATACCTCCCTGTCTGATATTTGAGTATTGCCCGATACGTCCCCCTCTGATATGTTAGACTCAGTTGTTGTGGCCATTGCTGGTTCAAGGTGATATTTTTCTAGTTATTTTAATGGGTAAAGACAGAAGTATAGGACTTTTCTAGTTGTCATTGTCTGGTCATCACTGTATATACCTGCATGCAAGTTTTTATAGATCTATCATCATTCTTTACTGAAGTACATCTTCTTGATGTCACAGATACACAAATCCTGTGAGAACCCTGCTTACAATTATAGAAGACCACATTTATAATAAGACTGCAATTTTAAAAATAGCCATAATCAATGTATCTATTATTTTTTTTTTCTTAGAAAACAAGATTTACACAGGGGTGTAGAAAAAAATGCAATTCTAAAATGTTTCATTTTGCACAATAATCACCGCACCCCAAATCGCTTCACTTAAAATATTATTTCTTATCCCCTTCTCTGAGAAGATATAGTGTTTCCCTGAAGACAAACCTTTTCACCTCTGTTTCTGAGATTTACACAAGGACAGATACGTGCAGAAAGAGCATTAACTGGAAGGAGATATGAAGATGATTTGGCGAGCTTAATCACAACATTTCATGAAGCAATCACAGATATTTTCACAAAAGCAATAGTGCAAGATAGAATTTAACAGTACTAGAAAGCACTGAAGGCAGTATCCTGGAGAATGTGACTTAGATGGTTTCATAGTATTGGTAGATTGTAGTTTTTTTTTGTATTCATTGTTTCTTACTGTTACCTGCATTTAAGGGGTACATAGGCCACATGTTAAATGTATACTTTAAATACACACACACACACACAATTGAAATTAAAGAGAACTGATATAGAATATTAATTGATAAGAGGCAATGACCTATGAACTTTTTGCCTCTTAATGACCATGCCAACAAACATCACCAACATATTCTGTTTTATTTGGATCACGAAATAATTAGGTAAGGGTTGCAATATTGGAGTCAACATATCATGATATTTTCCATAATTAATTCAAATGGCTTCTGAATTTTTAATGAGCTTTTTTAATGTTCTAGTAATTAAAATTAAGAAAAAAATGGTTGGCAGTAGGTTGCTACAGATGGAAAAGGGATATAGAACACTGCTCAACAAAATTAAAAGCAGCATCCATTAAGTCCCCTTAATTTTCCCTGATTATCTTCTGAATCCCCTACCTAGGCCCAGCACTCACCCTCTTGACAGGAAGCAGAATTAATTCTGACAGGCATTAATTAGTACATGTATTTCTCTGCAATGCGGTAATATTACAGCCATGAGTGAAGACACAATCAGTCCATGGAGAGCACAGATGTTGTGCAGAGTGCTACTTTTCAGAGCTGGGCTGCTGATGAACGATGGTCACTGCTGACTGCAAAAGCCAGCGTCCAAAAAATAAAATCACAATTTTAAAGGTTTGCTTTTCAAAAGATTTGAAACATTGCAAGATCATCCAAGTTTGCACTTTAAATCAATGCTGTGCAAAGTTTTTGACCACTCAATGGTTCCGTCCCTT
>JAODKN010000093.1:15402130-15413479 GCA_026774425.1 Petrocephalus zakoni | reverse complement strand
TCCAGCAGGATAATGCACCATGTCATAAAGCTCAAATCATCTCAGACTGGTTTCTTGAACATGACAATGAGTTCACTCTACTCAAATGGCCTCCACAGTCACCAGATCTCAATCCAATAGAGCACCTTTGGGATGTGGTGCAACAGGAGATTCGCATCATGGATGTGCAGCCGGCAAATATATATATATATATATTAGAAATTTGATGACACATAGGTATGCAGCAGATCTTCTGGTTGTGGAGATATTCATTGCATAAAAAACACTTTGGGAACCCCAGCTGTTTAAGAGACACTGAGTCTGTCATATGTGACTCCCTTCGGACACTGTCACACTTGGACACTATCTTGCTGGGATGAATTTCAGAATTTTACGATAACATATTCCCAACTTCCCAGAGACATATTTCTAGCTACAAAAACAAAAGAATGGCCTAATTTACATGAAAGTGACAGATGGCAGTTTATTTGATCAGTGATGTTTTTATGCCATGATTATAATATAGGGACATGAGTGCCTCCATTATTGTTTAATTTCCCCCAAATAGCCTGCAAATGAAGATGCTTCTAACATGTTAATTAAACAGCCCATATTGTTTGCTTACAGCTCTTTCCAAACCTGGAGAAAATGCAAATGAACACTGATGGTGATTTCAGAATAGCTGCAGGGGCATATAAAATAATCAGCATATCTGCATGCTGGCGTTCGAAGACAACGCGACGAGGAGTGATAAAATTAACTCTCGTGTTAAAACTATTGACAGCCTAATTTGCAAATTAACAGGTTGGGGAAATATTGAATTTCACAAGAAACCTATCAAGATTTATATGCCATCTGTGCACAATATATGTATTATTCGTGTATGCTTTATTTGCAATTTTAATTCAATGTATTATTCCTTAATAATAACGTGCATCATAAAAAGGAACAAAATAGGCTGAACCTGTAATTATATTAAAACTAGAGACATCGCACTTTTAATCCACAGAAGACTCTCTCTGTCCTCAAGACGCCTTTAGGAATTTGTACCATTTTCCAGGGCTACCTAACCTCTCCTAATTACTCATCATTTTTTTTGTCTCTATTCTCACAACCACAAGTCTTTGCATTTCCCATCCCTGGTCACACCCATTATGCCCTCCTAGTATCTATACTTTATTAAAACAAGTGACCTCTCCGCCCCCATGTCCTAAAATCCAATGATACAGGCACCATACTTTTTGGATGATCTGATGGTCACACCTGAAAAATAAGCTACCTTATCCATCCATCCCGTTGAATACCACCTCTTCAGGTCACATCTTGAACTCGTAAATAGATTTCACACTGATTTGCAATTTGCAAGTCGAGTAGATGAGTCGTGTGCATTTTCTCATGTTATATGTTTAAATTGGGCCTTTACTTATAATTCTTTCTACCTGTTGTTGCACAAGTGTTGCCCCATGCTGAACCTAATCAGATTACACTTCACTGAAGTGCAGTATTGTTGGTAAACAGGAATTGTGTTTATGTAGTCCATCCACTTGAAACTCCACAGTTACGTGCCGTTTTATGATAAATATACAAGTGTAACACTGTATAGTGTTTTGGGGCGAGGTTTTAAGAGCATAGTGAAACGAAACAAAATAAGTACAACAAATAAAAATAATGTATTCAGCCCAGGTAATGATTTCACTGAGAGAAATTAAGAAAAAATTAGCACATTTCATATAGCAACGGAACACTGACAAAAATAAAGGAGTAGAATATGATGCTCTATTTGCTTGGTCACTGTTTGGTTCTAAGAAACCTTGATCGTAAAACTGAAATTGAAATCTGAAATGAATGAATGAAATGCCTCTTTCTGGGGCTAAGTTTATGACAGTGACTCATGCTTCATACACTGTAAAGCTCAGTATATCTAGCAATTTTAGGCAATAATTGAGCAATTTAAATGAGAAACACTGAACCTCAGAAACAATCAAAGTGATTCTGTTTTTATGAAGTAAGCTTAGAATTACTAAACAGCTAGTTATTGGACAATTAAACATAATTTCTTACATGCAGATAATACATCTTTGTTATCATAAACAACATTCATGTTATTTTTACTGCATAAATTCCTGATATATGTTACTCAAATGTGTCGAAAAGTACATACTATCCAGTCACACTGTACATTAATGATTTAGGTTAATTTTGTCCTCGAAAATATAACACTTCAGCTGAAATTGTTCCAAGTTTGCACAGAATTCTGTTCAATATGCCTGTCACTGCAGGCTCAGGTTGGCTTCTCTCACTGACTGCCTGTGTAATTCAGCTGGATTTTATTTAGCATTCGTCTGTTAATACCCACTGAATCACTGCCTCCCGCAGACTTGGAAGGGAGCTGCTTGCTATCGATGCTTATGCCAGGCTTCTAATCAGCGCTTACTCTCCTGCCCTACAATGCGTAAAATGACCCGAGTCGATTGGAATGGATTCGATATCCCAAATCAGGGGAAAACAAAAGGGCATTTCAGACGTGGGGCTGGTGAGAGGCGCCGAAACGCTGCAAGGCCGAGCTTTTTGCATTTCCATAGCAATCAGTCACCAACCGTGTGCCTGCATCTGCTCCTGTTGAAGAAACCCAGCACAGATTTGGAGTAATTCGCCTGTTAGGGCTTTATAAAGGGTCAGACAGGTAGTGTGGGCAATTCCGGGGAACCGTGGAAGTGTGCACTCCTAGTGATGATTTTGGGTGCACCAGGGCTCCCTCAACCTTTTTGGGGCATTGTTGGCTGCCATTTATTTTCACTTGGGTACTTATCGTTACTGTTATGCTCGCCTCATGCCTTATACCTCTGACCTACTCACAGGGCAGAGCTCTGCCCTTCAACCTGTCACACCTGTAATAACAATAGATATTAATATGCAAAAAGGAAACGTCCGCTCCGGTCCTCCAGTCAATGCGTGACATCAGTGGCATCAAAGTGCAGTGTGGTCAGATGGTCTGTTTATCAGGCACATGGTAGCGCTTATTAGAGTGTGGCCTTATAATGCACAATGGGAACTTGAGGCTCATTACAGCTGATGCGGCCTCTTCCAGCAGCCCCGGCAGACGGATGTCTGTGCTGTGGCACAGTAAGATCCACGGCCCCAGCATGGCTCTGGCTTCCACTGCCTTTTATATTTGCAAGTGTGGAAGCTTTTTCAGAATGTGCCTCAGCCGGAGCCAGACTCACTAATAAGGGAGTGTAACACCTAGGCTTCTTTGAATGATGACCAGATCTACAGGACACAGTGATGGGAGGCAGGAACGAGGTGGCACCTTAGGAGTGTAACAGACAGAAAACTGAACAACATGTAACAGACTTCCCCACCTTTTGACTTGAGCACACAGGTAGGAAAACCTATAAAAGCCGGACCATTGCTTCTAGTCACTCTCAATTAACATGCAGTAACCTTTTTATAACCCTGAATAATTAATCATAGCTCAGAAGAGTGGCCAGTCCCTGGAGATTTCCCCTCCCTGAAACATCCACACCCTCCTCAAGTTTCATCAGGAGACAGATTTGTGTTGGTGGAGCAAAGGAGGAGCACAGCAGGACCAGGTGGAGGAAGACAGTGGGCAGATGTTTCCTCTGTGCTTGGTGTCTTACAGACAGTAAACTTCACTTCCAGGTCTGTTAAAACTGAAGCAGGGTAATGAAATATATCGAACCAACAGCTCTTCTCCTTTAAAGAGTGTCTGTCAGATAATAAAATTCTGGCAACCAATCCAGCATTTAAAGAATAACAGCCAGCTATGCAGGCCTCCCAGATACAGAAGATTGATGATAAGCTAAAGGGAAGTTAGCCATGTAGTTACCCACTCACAAACAGTGGAGAAATTACCTGACCTTTAAAAGATTCTCTTTACAGGTACCTGCAGAGAAAGGCTAGTGGGTTCTGGTTGAATAATTGATCATTATTCTTGATTAATGGCCTAACCATCAGGATTAATCGATCAATTTTTATTATACAACATTTTACAAGTGGGATGTCACGTAGCTTGTAACAGAAAACATCTCCTAGCAGGATTAAAAAAAAAAGAAAATGGGGCCAATTCATGAAAACCGGTAGGTTCTTCCCTGACCGCATAACGAGCTGTCATGTACATGTAGATGGTTGTGCACTGAGAGGTCAGTGTGGTATCTCTGACCGCATGGTCTCTGAGGATGTGAGGACGTCCTGTGCAGCGCATAGCCATGGCGGTGGAGGTGCTGCTGGCCTGCCAAGTGCTCATTGCTCAGATGGCAAGTCATGAAAGGAACAGAGTGAAAGATGGGGCAAAGTGGGGCTGGGGAGCGAGAACTGGAAAAACGAAATAGCTATAGGTATAACTGACAGCATACATAACGACCCTCAGATGGGCTGAGGTTATGAGGGTGACCAAGAACGCCACCAGGAACAGGACAAGAATGGATAACAGGATAAAAATGGATACTAGGTCTGGTATATATGGTGTTAGGAAAGGTATTTTTTATAACTGAATCACATGTCTCTCTTCTTATGGACAAAAAAACGAGGAAGGAAGAGCAGGCTATTCACATTTAAGCTCGATAATTTCACAGATAACCACTGAAATGCTGCTAAAACTGCTAGAAAAAATATGATTCCATTATTACCACATGTAAGCCTAGCTTGATTTTATTAAACCTGAACATTATGCACATAAGAATGAAATTAATTATAGTGTCTACAAACGGCAGTGCATGCCAGAGGTCCCCGTTATAAGCTGTTAGTGTTCATTGTGAAGTCATAACTTTAGCAACGTACGGCTGATTATACGGGGCAACGTTTAAATGGAAAGAAGTAAATGGGTTTAAAAGAGCTACGGTGACTCATAGTGCGTCCTGCTCCTCCATACAGGATAATGGACAGTGTGCTGAGCACCAGTGGTGGCACTACAGCTAACCCTCTGGCCTCCCACCATCCGAGCTGAGGGCTAACTTCCCTGCTTGTGTAGACGTTCCCAGGATCCAATGCTCTCTTTCCCAGAATGAAGATACAGGTTTAGATGGACTGGTGCCTATAAATTGTTTTTAGTGTGAGTATGTGAATGTCTGTGAGTATGTGAATGTCTGTGAGTATGTGAATATCTGTGAGTATGTGAATGTCTGTGAGTATGTGAATGTCTGTGAGTATGTGAATGTGAGCCGTGATGGAATGACATGCCATCCCTGTGTGTGCAGCTGTCTCGTGTTCCGAGGGTTTCCCCAGATCCAGGGCCTCCAGGGTTTCCGAGACCCAAAATAAGCAGTAATTGGATAAGCAGTTATGGAAAATGTATGGGTGCTGGTGATATCAGATGGCTTAAGCTTATGCAAGGCACTCTAAAATATATTCACATCACTATCACACCTTAGACTGCAGATAGTTCCGCATGGAATCGCCAACCATTCAGCTGAATACTAATGGACTGTTCTGGTCCCGGACTTCATGGACCTGCGCCACATCCCTTACTTACAAGGAATGTGGGCTGACTTTTGGTCTAGCTGCTGTTTCACCTCTTAGTTTATTTCTCATTTTCTACTTTGCATTGTCCCCCTGTACTCTGTTTGTTCCTGATCTAACCGCATCAGGCTTTCAACCTTGAACTTGGATACTATTTTGCCTTTTGCAATGAAACCCAACACCAGAATCTTCCATGACTGTCCTGAAACACAATCCACAATATGGTCACCAGCATCAGCATCAATCACACCAGCAACAATATAAGAATGAGTGCAAGAGAGTGCAGGATTGAGGACAAACACAGGGACTGATCACCAGCACTGCGATAACAGGGGCCTTAATCAATGACAACCCTGATTGCACCTAGTATTACCCTGGTAGGTGGAACAGCACTGGATTCTGCAGAGGAGGTAGAAGCAAGTTATAAATATGTGAAAAATATGCTTCACACCATTATATTTCATTTATGGGTACGTTGTACATTGATCCTTAACCTGTAAATTACTATAAGGGTAAATAAAACTCACAAAATGTCACGTTTATGGATTTTCTGTAAACCATTTAACATTGCAAGAATCCAGAGCTTTGGACTGGTGGTGTTGCTGTCAGGGCATTCATCTGTGATATAGGAGTTTGGGATGTAGAGCTAGGCAGAAATGTATACAGATTTTGTATAAGGACTTTTTTATAAGAAAATCTGCAGCGCCCAGTGTTTCACGGGCTCATTTTAACCCTGCATCGGATAACACAGCTTTCTTTATGATTCACAAATCAAATAGGTGAATCTTACAGTATTATTTGTGCTGAATTCAGGTATCTAAACAGAATTTACCTATCAGACAAGGATTTTGAGTGACACACAATTAAACCTTACACTATACGTATATTTTGTATAACTGCATGTTGCAAGTGACTCATCTAAAAGGTAGAAGTGTATGTTTTTCGGTTCTACTCGACCACAGAAACATCCCTCTTAAGCGTCCAGCAGAAGTCAGCAAGCAGACTGGAACTTCACTTGGCTTGATATAGTTTTTACATATCAGAGAGAGAGCAAGACCCTGTCTCAACATGCCCAAACATGGTACAGGCTGTCAACTCTGGCAAAACACACTAACAGTGCTTTGCTTCCTTCTGTAAAGTGCTAAAAATGTCCAGAAATAAGTCAAAAATTATTGTTCCTAAATTACTCTGAAACACGCCCATACCTTCTTCACAAGGAATTATATACTATCAATATAGCCAAAAAGTGGCATCACTGAAAAACTATGGGTGAGACCAAAATTTAGAACACATTTCCTAAATCAACATTTAAAAGTACATAAAAAAACATTTGTGCGATTTCTGTGATCAGCATCACAAAATCATCTCAATGATTTTTGGCACACCAAAAATGATAAAGGAAACAGAAACCTTGTAAACCAGAGTAAGCAGTCAATAAATAAAACTGATTATGATAAAGTTTCCACGTATTTTTTTATGTTTGTAATATAGACATGAGTAATGCACATTAAAAGAAGACTTTACATTTCAAATGAACATAAAAGTATCTGTGACAGAAGTTCATAAGAATACACAGTAAAACTCAGTTTTATGTCCGGGTTGCATCATAAATCGATTTGGCGCTGCGAGCCTTTAGGGCCACAATTTCACTACTATAAAAGTAAAAACTTTTTAATTAAAAATGTATTTTCATGAATTCTCTAATGTTGAACTTTTTATGATAAGCCATATATATGGCATATACATTGGAACATCAAGTCCAAACTGGGCATAACAAGTAACTAGGGCCATTCTATGGGAATATCATCTAGTATGTCACTGTATAAATACTGTATTGCTATATTCATAGCTATACCAGCATGTCTGATAAGACACAGGCATACCATTTTTGTTGTTCATTTACAAGTATTAGCTGGAGCATAGACACAGGCATGAGTAGTACAGTGAAACCTTCATTGTAAAAATAAATGTTTGGTTTTTCTTGTCAAAACCAAAACAATAAGCTTTTTTCCCCCATAGAGGATTACTGACAGCATCCCATTATGTGAAGTTACCAGGAAAGGGGATGCACCATGCCTACACTGAACTGTAAAATACTAGTTTCATTTCTGTTATGCTCCAGTGTATCCCAGTGGATATACGTTTACATCCATTGCTCACTTTTTCAGAGAGTGCCTGTACTTTTACTGTGCCCATTTTCTGTATAATAGGGGTTTTCAATGAACTACCTAGAAAACCAAAATCACTTGACCAAAAATGTCTTTTTCCCCCTAATCCCTCATTTGCTGCCTCACTTAATATCATGGAAGGTTAAAATAATTTACAGGGAACTCTTCGGGGTACTAACATATGGCTTGATTCCCTAACCATTTGTTCATTATTGAATACTTGTTTTAAGTGAATTTTGTGTTCAACTGAAAGGCTATAATTAATCCAAGAAGTTTAAAAATGCGATACAGTTCTGGGGAGTGATGCAGTCAAAGCCAGATCCAGGCGTAGACCAACTAGGCAGCCGCCTAGGGCCTGATCAGCACAATGGGGCCCAGTCAAAGTCATGAAAATAAATGATATATATTATATATAAATGGCCAACTCTAGCTGTAGGCAAGATAGACAATAGCCTAGGGCCTCCAAATTACCCGCCTTGCAGGCAGGTGAAATGATCATCAGTTTTCTGTCCGAGTGGCTCAGCGGGCTAAGTCTCTGTGCCTGTGATTGGAAGATTGCCGGTTTGAGCCCAGGCTTTGGCAGAAAAGTCACATGTCCATGGGCCCTTGAGCAAGGTTCTTAACCCCAAGCTCCAGGGGCAGTGGGTGTTGGCTGACCTTGTTACGTGACTCCTAAGCTATGGAGGGCTGAATGTGGTATATACTCTATAACTTTGTTGTGGGATTGGGAAAAAAAATTATTATATTTCAACTTTGGTTTGTTGACTCAGGACTTGACTCTTTTGACTCAAGACTTTACTTAGAACTTGAGTGGTAAAACTTCAGGTTTACTTGTTTCTTGAAAGGCAATGGCTTCTTCCCACCTCTGCATTTTATCATCATAGTAGAAAAAGTATCATTCATTCTCCAAAGACAATTTTCACAACACAGAAAAAAAATTCCCAAAACTTTTGACACCCTCTAAATACAGCTCCTGAAAAAGTCAAGAGACCACAGCACAATTTTTTGTTTCACTCTTTTCTCAATGTATGGTTATGCATCTGTGTTTTTTTTTTGCAAACTGCAGCCTGGTTCTTCTCTGTTTCTCTGTAATGAAGGGCTTCTTCCTTGCTTTATGGGATGTCAGTCCTGCTTCTAGGAGCCTGATACTAACTGTCCTAGCAGTGCATGTCACACCACTTAATGTTTCCCATTCCTTTGGAAGGTCCCTTGATGTCATCCTCCGATTCATGAGGCACTGCTGGACAAGATTACGGCCATCTCTAGCATTAGAAAGTCACTTCCCCCCTCTACCTGGCAGGGTTCTGGTCATTGCCAGTGTCTCCTGCTTCACCTTGTTCTTGTTACTGATCTCTTAGAAACTCTCAGCCTGGATGCAGCCTGCTACTCAGTGTAGCCTTCTGCCAGCAGAACCAGGGTTAAACCAGGATTTAACAATGCAGATTAAAAAAAAATATATAGAGAGGTCTCAATTTTTTTCCGGAGCTGAACTTCTAGTCAAAAAATATGGGACAAAAATAAAAATGCCTCTGTTGCATCAAAACTATAATGGTCCAAATCTACAGTATGCTCACCTTCTAAGACACCACAGCAAGTATATAAGTACAGTATATAAGACAGGTCTGGATGCTGTCCAATTAAATAGTTACTTCAGTATTAGTTCAAATAAGAGAACCATAGTTCTCTTGGCCATAGTTGAAAATTAGCAGGAGAAAATTTTAGTTGAGAAAAAACTTCTTTACACAGCGTGTAGTTAGAGCATGGAATAGTCTGCCTGTTAGTGTAGTGCAGGCTAAATCCTTGGGTTCCTTTAAGCGGAGCTAGATAAGATTTTAACATCTCTGAGCTACTAATGAAATTCTCCCCAAGCGAGCTCGATGGGCCGAATGGCCTCCTCTCATTTGTAAATATCTTATGTTCTTCTTCTGAAGGAAACTGAGTAGCAGGAACCCACCAGATTCTTTGTAACAATCACTCCCCAGCCAACCAAGTATATTCACATGGACATCTGCACTTGACTTTGTGTCATTTTAACCTTTTGGTGAATGATTATGAATGAACTGAACTGTGAACAAGTGCATGTCCAGACCAGTTTTCTTGGTGAGGGTTACATTAGAATCACACCAAGCAGATCAGCCCAAACCTCTCCAGCTCCTTTTGGGGCATCCCCAGGCATTCCCAAGCCAGCTGGGAGATATAGTTCCCCCAGCTTGTCCTGGATCAGCCCAAGTGGTGAACTTAAAATAGTACCTATGGGAATAAATAGCATTGTACTAATGGGATATTTTAGAGTGCAAGGCATGCACACAAAGGTGCAATGCCTAGCTCGTTTTTATCTAGTGAGAAACTGTTTAAGATAGTAAAGGAGGTAACAGTATTACAGAAGATACCTAAAAATATGGCTTTACAATGAGTAATACAATTTATCCAGTTGTATATAAGATATCCACTCTTCTCACATCTAGAATCAGGTAGGACCGGAGCTTGTGAGGAGTGCTGAAATAGCTTTGCTGTTCATCAGCAGCAAAGCTTCTCTGAGCTGAACCTCATTTTGATAAATGCACAGTATTATGGGTACAAAAAACTCACCACTACAAGATAGGGGGCTGTATCCTACTGTACCTATGTTTCTGAGGACCTGAGATGAAAGAATGCTTAATATATAGCCAGGCCTGTGCAGTAGATGGATAATTTATAAGCGTAATTAGAATAGCAGTCTGAGGCTGTGAATTATTTGAAGGGGTTGCATATACAGTATGCACGGACATCTGCCAGAAGGGAGATGCGACTGTCTTGGCAGGAATTAAGTAGGCCACATAAAACTTGGCCGTGCTTGACCCAATTAGAAAAGGCCACATGAAAGTACAAACTTGCTTAAATTAGGGTGAGGAGAAAGTAAAGTTAAAATGGTACATCAACAGCATTCCTCTTTGATCTGTGTCATTTCCTGTGCCATTCCTGGTTAGCGTTGTACTGTTTGGTTTGCTCAGGTGTTTAAGTCTCTGTGAAAGTGATTTGGTATTTTTATGAATTGTGAAACGTGTCATTCTAGCTGAAACTGGACTTCCTTTCTGAATGATCCTTGTGCCTATTTAAACTGTATAATTCATAAATAAAAGTGCTATTTATAATAATTAGTGGAGTTTAGAAGCTTAATTAGTGCAGCTTAGAAGGATAACAAAATGTCCTCTGTGATATAGTTAGTGAAATATCCTCATGGTTTCCCTGATAATTTAAATAAAAAAGATGTCTGTATTGTTACTCAATATTAAACAAATATCATTACCTGCCATTATCATTTGTATTACAAATAATGCAACACTAATGCAATATTGTAATTAATTGACAATCAATGAGGCATCTCACTGTTAAAACATTAGATACAGTGTGTAAACATTGGTCACATTGGCTGGATATTTTCAGACACTCATTTCAGGCTAAGCACCCCAGCAATGAGTGCAGCATCAGGTGTAGCTGGCAGGGGTCTCAGCCCACCCCAAACTGCTGCTGTCCGCACCAGCGCTCATTGCTTAACTGCTGTGCATCCACCAAGTCCTTCTTTCTAGAAGGGGTGTAGCAGCAAGGAATTCTGGGCCCCCTGACAAAACGTCACCTTGGGATCCCCCTTTGGTTTTTGTTGTTGGTGGGGGGGGGGGGGGGTTAGAAGAAGAGTTAGGGTATTGCATGGCCCCTTACCGTCCCGGGCCCAAAGAAAAAAGGAACC
>JAODKN010000093.1:15388624-15402030 GCA_026774425.1 Petrocephalus zakoni | reverse complement strand
CCCCCCCCCCCCCCCCCCCCCGCCCCCCCCCCCCCCCCCCCCCCCCCCCCCCCCCCCCCCCCCCCCCCCCCCCCCACTAGATCTGTAGATTCTGGGCCCCTTCCAGTCCAGGGCCCAAGAAAACATAGAACCACCCCCCCTAAGGTGAAGTGTATATCTGCTATGTTATCTGATAGTGAAAACAAAGATGACTGATTAAAGCATAATAAGATGTTTCAACATGTTTCTATTTATTCCATGCAAGAAAGACCCTGCTTATGTACTTATGTATAATTAATTAAATCTGTAATCTCTCTACAGAGGCAGGACTATGCACAATCCAACAATAAATGAAATCAGTCAGACTGATTCCTTAATTCATCCTGAATCAGGCTTTGTATTCTATGAAATATGTCTGTGGATGTTTGTGGGAAAGGTGAACAGAGATGATATGAATTAGCACCTGTAGTCTGATTCAGCTTTTATTTAGGCAACATTAATAGTTCCTATAGTTCAGTGTTCAAGTGTGGCTCCCTCTGGTTTTTCTTTAATGTATTGTTTGAGAAAGAAAAACAAAGGCTGATTTAGTCAAAATTCAAGGGGCAAAGGTTGTCTGAGTCTCTGTCAATGGACCACAGATGTGCTAAGATAAGAAGCAGCTTTTTCAAATAAACCTGAATAAATAGCTCCACTCTAACAAACCAATAAACACTAACAACAGTCGTGTCTCTGAGGCATTGATTTCCAAGCAGTCCACATGGGAAGCTGCATATCCATTTTAAGGCTAAATAACTGTTGAATTAAAAGTGGCTATAAACTTCTAAAAGTGATTTTTCGGTGACTAAGATAGACGAACCATAGCACTGCCTTCATCATTTCTGAAGTAAAATAACTAACCATCCTTATGCATGGAAACGCATGTGAATATGCAAATTTAACAGCAGTTAATTGCGGTATCTAATTTTATTGATGCCAATAATCATCTTAATCAAATATGAAATCATTATCACAAATAATACTATTATAATGATAATGGGAAATGATGAACCCAAGAAACATTATTATTTGTAATTATTTTATTGTATTTTATTGTCAAAACACTACAATATTTATATTACCACTAAAACATATGGATTCTTCAGTTGGACTCTTTTTTATACAAAGCTTGGACTGAGAAAATCCATCTTCCTGTCATTTACAGGGTCATAATGAGCCTGAAGCTTGTCCCAGGACACAAAGGGTTGGAGAAGGCCTGGAATGGAATGCTAACCCATCACAGAGCACACAGACTCATGCAGGTTCACCAAGTGCTTATTTTTGGACTGTGGTGGGAAACCAGAGTATCCAGTAGAAACCCACGCAGCACAGTCAAAGCATACAAACTGCACACACAGAGTGGTCCTGGGGGAACGTTATCTGGTGTCACTGTACACCGACACATGGATGGTGACAAAAAAGCCCACTTGACCTGACTTGTTCTTTGCTTTTTTCCTGCCTTGCTTTGACTTTCTTTGCTTTGGCTTGTGTGAGCTCGACTCGCCCTGACTCCCATGCCAGCCTCCTCCGCTAATAAAGGACAGAGATATTTTATTGTAGCTATAGCTGGACATGATTGATTTCCTCGAGCTCGCTTTGGTTCTGCCCATTGGCACACACTGTGTATTCACTTTTCTGTGTATTCACTTTCTCGTATTTGTGTAGAAGTACACATATCACAGTATCTCACAGCAGGCATGTCGGTTTTTACCAAACGATGAACAAGAAAAGATCCTTCAATGAAATCCAACAGTAGGTGGGCACAGGAACGTCCAATTTTAGGATTTTCCATAGGACTAGCTTAAAGAAAACTGTTTAAATGTCCTCGGTCTTTAAAAGGTTATTGGAATTTTAACGATTATTTATCTCGATTTGTTTTTTTTAAAGGTTACATAGCATAGAATGATTAAACGATGGAGTATAATATATGGTCCTGAATGCTAAGGCTTATAAGAAAATACTACAGGAAATACCATATGAATGGTGTTTTAGGCATCAAGCTCACATGAGTAATGCATATGCTTGGGTTAAATAACAGTATTTGTTCAGTGAAAACATTTGAAAATGTATCTACAGTGACCCCCAAAGAAAGGTGGGGTTCAGTATAATATTTAAACCATTAAAATGACATGAGTCCAAATCACTGCCTGGTTCCTGGGTTGACCACTGAACTCTCACATACCTGCTATTATCTAGGTGTTTTATCGGGTAATTACTTCCCTTTAATGATAACCATGCATTAGTTGTTAGGTAAATATTCTGCACAGCATGTTTGTAACATTATCTAATCAATCAGTCTGTAATGTTATCTAATCTGTCAGTCTATAATTAAAAATTGTGCCAGATTAGGTTACTCTAGATCAGTGTATCTGGACCCAGTCCTTAGGGTTCCCAGTCCTTGGGGGTCTTCTCAGCTCCCAGCACGCCTGTATCAGGCATTCTGTGTTCCTGATTGGCTGGGAGGTGGGAGGGAACAAAAACTGTCCTGTGTTGCTCAAGGACTGGATTGGGAAACACTGCTCTAGATAGCCAAGCAGACAAACTAGGATTTTTTTTATAGGAGTGAAGTCCCAGAACATTGTAATGAAAACCAATTAAATAATGTGATTAAAACAAATATTTTTCAGGTTTAGCAGGTAAATGACTAAACTGCAGCTTTAATGCTTTGTTTGGCCTGGCTTAACTCGTTTGAGAAGGAACAATAAAGGTGTTTTATAGAAAGCCTAAAGATTGAAAGAGGGGCAAGGGGAAAACTGTTAGCATTTAGAGAGAGAGAGATGGTGTCTCCACCATGCCTTTTCACCAAGATGATTGTCCTGCAGCATAGAATTAACTCTGGTTAAAATACTGATAGTAATCCTAATCTCGGGTTTGTGCATGAGAAGTTTGCATGCTCTCCCCTTGTTATGTAAAATGCATGTCCTGCCATCCCATCCAGGATGCCCTTTGCCCCCTGTCCCATGCTTCCTAACTCCTCATGACCCTGTACTGCTTTTACCAGCTCTGTAAAAATGTAGGATGCAAGAAGGATGGAAAGGAAGTAAAGCCTTCATATAATGTTTGAAAATAATTCCTCTATATACTTGAGAAAATCTGACAATAAAGACTCATGAGATTTGTATAATTTTTCTTATTTTTTCTTTTTTATTTGTCAAAGATCAAAATTCTGACAATATAACAATGACATTCAGACTGCTGATTAGTGTTACGCTCAGCCCCGCCCTTCGCGTTTTGTCCCGTTTTGCCCTCTGGCGGGGCTTGATTTGCCACACCTGACCCTCGTTGTGTTTGCCCAGTGTAATTTGCTCCGCTTGTTTCCCCTGACCAGCTGCCTCTCGTTTGACCCTTAATGTGCTGCCCTATTTTAGTCTGCCCTAGTCCAGTCTCCCCTGTCGGTCTTTGTCGATGTCTATTTGCACTTGCTATCACCTGCTGTCCACCCTGTTCACCCCAAATAAACGCCCTTTGGAAGGGCTCAACCCCACAGCTGCATCCATGGGTCGTTCCTCCCGCCGGAAGCGTGACCATTAGTAATTGTGATACTTTTGTGTACCCTCCAGCAATAAGTATAGCAGCATTTATATTTCATGTTAAACAATTTGATATTACATATTAGTGGTCAGCTTTTTTCCTGTAAAGTCTCAGTCACACAATGAAACTCCTGATTGCTGGTGCAATAAAACAAATGTTCTATTGATTGGCAAAGATTTTCCACATTTTACACTTTTTAACATGCTCCATTATCGATACCTTCATCCATATCAATCACAGGTATTCTATGATGGACTGGCGCCCCATCCAGGTTGTTCTTTGTGTTTCTTGGGATAAGATCCAGGCTTACCACAAGTGTACCAAGTATAAAAGATGGATGAAATATATAAATTGTACAGGACAATAGCAGATGAAATTTGAATTCTGAGTTGTTGCATATTGAAAGTTTTTTTTTTAGTTTTTTACTGCAAGTAAATTGTGGATAGAAACTTCCGGAATATGCTAGGAATTTAACTAATTTTTTAATTAATTGCTACATTACATTGGTATAATTTCACCTAGAGTCGCATTCTACTCAGTGAAAATACCATTATGCCTAATGCTTGGCATTAAAGTTGCATGTCATTATAACAGACAGACACCAGTTTGAAATGTGAAACTGTTCATGTTCAACTAGAAGTTCCTGAATGAGGATCTGCAGTAACAGACTTCTATGCTTCACAGTTAACTGTCAGCTGGACGCACAACCGCAGTAACTTTGATGTTGCCTCTGCCATCAGATGTTGCATGCACCAGATTAGAGAACCCTTCAGGATGGATGTCTTTCCAACCTGAAACTTAAGTCTTGTGATCAGAAAGGTGCTGCACTTCTCCTGCCTCTTCACAGCGTGGTGTCCTATGACCTGCTGTCTACAAAAAAAGAACAGGGCAGTGATTCCAGTTCTGTAGCACCAGAGGAATTTCAATTTCTGGGATAAGGTTAACTGATGTACATGAGATAGCAGCAAAATAATAATACACTGCAAACAAAATAATGCAGCATATTTAAATCTGTAGCATAGTTCAAGTTTACGTCGAGAACCCCAGCTGGCAGGTCCTGTCATCCAGAAAAGTTGCATGGTAATCACATGCCATTTCAACAATTTGTCTATGTGTATCCATCCATTTTATATATCTGATTATCCAGTATGGGGGACAGAGTAAGCTTGGAGTATGTCCCATGCACTAGGCAAGGGATGCCCTGCATGGGATTTCAGTCCATAACTGGCTACATACTCATCAGGGATATTGTAGGAGGGAATCTATGCAAACATGGGTGCAGGGACCGAACTACCATGGAGGAATGCAGCTGCAGTGCTACCCATAGCTCCATCGTGTCTTTCATTGACAATGAAACTGAAACACCTGATCCACAGTGTTTCAGTTATCATGCCGATATATATGCGGCCTGGTGGCCAGTCGTTGCTGACAGCACATTTCATCAGTAAGAGCAGAGTGTCAAGGTTGAATTAGCAGAGCAATAGCACAGCTGTACATAAAATATTGCAATCCACACAGCATAATGGGAGACATATCAGAGCAGAAGAGAAGAGGACAAATTGTGCGTCTCCCCAGCGCATCTGTGACCAGGACAGTAAATCTTTGTGGCGTATCAAGTGCCAAGAGAATCCAGGGTAATGCTGGCATAGCGTCACGAAAGACGGACCACACCCAATATGAGTAACTGGGGACACAAGAGGAAGCAGTAAGAAAAGGATGCTCGGGTATTAGCCAGGAATGTATCCAAAAACATAAAACCACAGCTGCCCAACTCACTGCAGAATTAAATGTGCAGCCCGACTCTCCTGGTTCCGCCAGAACTGTTCGTTAGTATCTCCACAAGGTCAATATTCATGGACGGACTGCTATATCCAGACCTTTGATCACTCATGCCAATGCCAAACGTTTGTTTCAATGATGCCAGCAGTTCAAATCTTGGGCTATGGTGAAGTGTTCGGTTTTCTATACTGTTTTTTCCCACTTCTGAGAGAGTTATGGTGTGGTGAATCCCCAAAGAGGCTTACTACCTGGACTGCTGCATACCCAGACTGCAGCATTGATGGTTTGGGCTGCAATATCATGGGAAAATTATTGCGGTCACTCCCCCCCCCCCCCCAGCTTGTATAATATTCAATACAATGCTTCACACATGAAATGCTGAAATGCTATTTCTAATTATTCTTTAAGTGAAGACCAGAGGTGTCAATTTTAGGTCCAAAAAGTAAAAATCCAGACCAGAATTTTTACTTTCTGGACCTGAAACTGACACCTCTGGTGAAGATAGAATATGTCTGTACCTTTAAGGTTTTTCCAAACGTTTCGTGATGACACCATTGTGCTTGCAATGAAAAAGAAGAAAGCTTCTATGTAGATCCTTTCTAAGTGTGGTGGCCTCAAGTGTACGAGTATATTTATTATTAACAAATAAAGCTACTTCATGTGCTTGCATACCAACAAGCAGTGTTACATGATAAGAGTATGAATAGAAAAAAATGCAAAAGACGAAAGGAGGAAACAAATATAGCAGCGAGAAACTGAACTCTAATGAGAAGGGCCAACTGCACAATGCTCCAGTGGTCCATACAGATTGGAAGACGTGCACTCTGTTAATTGTCCATTTACGCTACAGTTTTACGACAATGTGTGTGATTATTAAACCACTGTATATAGCAATTACACCTATTTCAACTCCATTTTATTAGGCCTAGTTCATTATAAGCCTCACTGTATTGTATTTGATTGTGACGTCATCAGCATTATTAGTAGAACTAAAATTGACATTATTCTTTTCATTAATACAATTCCCTTGTTATAAGTCTTCTCCTGAACAACTGTAGGGAGCAACAGTAGATCAGAGATCATTAAAAATAATTAGAAAAGGGCAGGTTTGCAAGACAAATTATTGCGTTTTAGACACATGATAAGGTCTAATGTGTAATTATGGAAATGTCATTTAGACTTTTTGGTTCTATATGCATTTAATTTTTTTATGTAAAAAAAGTCTGGGCCTTAACTAAAGGTGTAGTACCTGTGGAAAAGTCTGGCACCTGGGGTTATACTTCAATCTTCCAATCACTCAAATCTATTTCAAGCTGAACAGAGCACAAGGCTGAGGTATATCCCATATGGTAGGGGTAGTCAATCTTATCCAGAAAAGGCCACCGTGTATGCGAGTTTCCGCTGCAACTCCATAATTAGATAACTAATTAGAGGACAGATCGGTTAAAGACCAATCCTACACCTGAGTTTGAACAGCTGACGTAAAGGTTATCCCAAAAAGCTGCATACACACCAGCCCGTTGCAGATAAAATTGGCCATCCCTGTATGGGATAGAACACCATCACATGGGACATACCGACCTCCAGTCTCAATCTAGTGACACCAACTAGCACAAATGCATATCTTTGGACTATTGGAGGAAACCTAGGCAATACAGGTACAGGAGAACATGCAAACTCCCCAAATATAGAGAAGATGCAGGATTCAAACTACCAACCCTGGAAGTGGCAGAGAGTAATGCGACCCACAAAGACATCACTTCTCCCTTATCCGAAATCATACTCAGTACTATATCTTTAACCAGGCAGGACAGTTTACTAAGAAACAGCCATGTTGTATTGAGAATTGCATGATAACCTCATGTAAAATAAATGATTTCAATAGAATTATAGAAACCATATTCTTAAAACATCTAAATTTTAATATGAAAATACTGATTTATTTTTGGTTTGAATGACTATGCCATTCCCAGAATTCCCTTGTTCCATCACTGACATCCCAGGAAAGAGCTAGAAATTAACTAAAGACTCAATAGTTTTCAGCCTGGGATTTAAGATCAAAGGGCTGGTGCCAGGGAAGTGTGCTTAATACTCAGGAAAGTAATTTGCCTATGTCCACCTAGGGATTATATTTAATTAGTTATGAATTGAAAATTAGGAATTTCATTAAAAGCAAATTATTTGAAGATTTGTGTTGCAAAATATGTAGTAATTCAATTGATAAATCTGTTTGACGCTAACTTGTGATTGACTAAATATTATCAAAATCAGAAATAAAGAATTGTAAAAACAACCAGTAATTACTGCCTGTGCACAATCAATCACAAAACTAATTACTTGTCACAGCTCATGACAAATAGAAAATCAGTAACAAGAGTGAATAATTGAATGCTAATTGTATTGGCATTTAAAATCAAATCCGTATTTGTACAAAAGCATGCAACGTTAAAGTATTTTATGGCACCAAAAGAATTAAGAATGTCTCAAGTCAGTGAGTAAGCATTTGAGAAAAATCATCATAATGGGATTAAAGGTGAAGAATCATTAACCAGTCTACTTGTCCCATATTATCACAAACATTTCCCTTTATATAGTACTGTATTTGTATTTGTTTAGTAGGGGTCCAAGCATGCAGTGCTGGAACACTGTTATACTTGTTAGGATTTTTGTTATTATTCGTCTGTACTAAAACGATCTGCGGAGCAGTGAGCGCAAGGCGTGAAAACACCAAATTTGGTGGAGTGGTGCAGAATTCCCCCCACAACCCAGGCACGGAAAATCATACCTATCGGTCTGATGGTGGCTCTATAGCACAGTGTTTTACGTTTTGGCCTAGATCTTCGGTACCAGAAGTGATGGAAACAAAATTATTTTTTCCAGACATTCCCTGGCTCATACCAAAAAAAATATTGCAAATATGAAGCTCTGTCCACTTTTTTTTGCTAATTTGCATGTGAAAAATATACGTTTTCGGACTCGTCCTAGACCATTTACCTGAATCACAAAAAAAATTTACTTTAGCGCCTTAAGACCATGCATACAAAAAGCTGTCTTTTTTTTGGCTGATTTTGATCAGGTAAATCGTTTTGATGCTACAGACAAAAAATTTTTGAATGTGGCCCTTTTGTCAATAGAACAGCCGAATCTGTACAAACTTGCTATCGTCTAGTTGGTGTGACATTCCAAGACACCTCTCCGAATTTCATAAAAATCGACCAATGGGGGTGCTATACCTAAAAATAGCTTCTAACTTGGAAACCACTGGACATAAAAGGATTACATTTTGTATGCATGTTTGTGGCCAGATGTCCCAACAAACATGTAATAAAAGTTAATCTGCTCATCGAAAATGGCTGACAACAGTCAATCAAATTCTGGCAGACTATAACTAATTTATAGATATTCAAATTGAACAATTGATGTTAAATGTGGCCAAAGCATCTATTACAGCCATAGTGCTTAGACCTCATTAATCGCTGCCTGCATTATATTTATGTATAAAATTATATATATTTAAATTATTTGCTATGTTATCCTTATTCAGATACTTCATCCATCGAAACTGAAAATCAGATGCATTCATCTGTATTGAATTTGTTCCACTTGCCGTGACTCATCACAGGAAGCAGGCAGCAGTGCGGGCAGTGAAGTGGTCCCCGCACTCACGGTTGTGCACCGCTGCACACTCGGGAAGCTCTGAGAATATGGGCGGGCTGAGGAAGCACTAGCCAGCAGGGGGGAGCAGTGCTACCCTCCGCTCGCCTGAGTAATTTATGGAGAGGAGCTGTAGTCCGTGCTGGCAGGCTGTGACTGCCTGTGTGTGTGTGTGTGTGTGTGTGTGTGTGTGCGCACATCTTATTTTCCTGGCAGAGTACTCAGTTTTTCCGCAGCGGAATAATCAAAGGCTTCACGTGACTTAAGAAGGCTGAATTTGTATTGCCAATCCATATAATAAATGTGCGACTTCCATTGCTGGAGCCAAAGCAACTTGTTTTATCTGATTCTGTTTAAATATGACTAGATCATAGACCAATATAACCGTGATTGAACCATGAGAATTCAGCAGTGTAAGGTAACCTGTAATTTAAAACCTAAAATTAATAGCTACCATAAATTTCTTGCAGCAAATGACAGAATAATAATTTCATTATATTGGAAGGCCTATATGCTACAGTATAGCCTAAGAGCATATCAGAAGTCAGTTCTAATACCTTAAATTTTTTATATTAAATAAAATAAAAAACATCATCCTTATTATTTCCATCCTTAAGTGAAGTAATGTGATATTAACTAAACATTTTATGTTTTTATAGACACTTGGGTTAATTTAAATGAATTATCTTATTTGGATATGATCAATTGTCATTGCTGACACAGCACAGTCCTCAGCATTTAACATAGCAGTGGGCAGCTAATTCAGCAGAGCTTGGGGGGTGGATTTAAACCAGCACCATTTTAACTACAAGCTCACTTGCCTAACCATTAGACTACCACTGGCTCAACATACACTTAAATGCATAAAAAAAGTATATATTAAAAGTCAGGCATTACACATGTTTAAATTGTAGGAATAGTGCTTTTGTTGATCATGAAATTGAGGTCCATGTGACCCGGTCCTGAACTGCAAGTCGGTGCTTCATCTTTTGCACAGAACCTTGCTCAGGGACTTAGTCTCATCACTCTTTGAGAGTGAAACTCAGCACTTGGCTCTGCTGACTTGAATCCTGTTTGTGGGGCTGTTTTTATCCATATGCCTCTGGGTCTGTGCCACATGTTTGTTGCTATTTATTTTCCGGGTTTGTAGTTCTGTTACTGATGTCTTGGTTAGCTAGCGCCTTATTCCAGCTTTGCAGTCTTGGATAGCTGGGTCTGTTTCCTTGGTTATAGATCTCTGTTTGCCAAAGCCTCACTAGCATGGTGTCAGTTTCTGTCTCCTTTTCATTTTCTGGTGTCCTTGTTGCTTTTCTGTGGTCATCATGTCCAGCTCTTATTCCCAATTCCTCTACGTTTCTGTGTCTTAGTCATCTTCTCTTTACACCTTGTCATGGACCTGCCCGCTCAGTCAACAACCCCAAATCCCAACGGTCAACTCATTTCAGTAGACTCAGGGAGTGCGGGGTTGGAAAGCCTGTGAACGTGTTTGAGATGGCATTTATCACTTGTGGAAGTAAAACAAGTGTTTTTTATTTCTATGGCCTTCTCATGACACCTAGAAAGACCAGCACTGGTAAATTGAATGCTTGTTAACTCTGAGGCCGAGCAGGGAGGAATATCATCAGCCTATAGTGAGTGCTGACCTCAGAGATTTAGCCTCCCTGAATGTCTTACTGTGGAGTCCCCAGATAACTGGACACAGCCCCCACCTCTTTATTAAGCTGTAGCCCTATAATACATTTATGAGAGGCAGGTCATAACCAATTATTTTTGTTAATTGTCTCACGGCTTGTGGCTTTAATGTAGGTCATTTAATGGAAAGTTGTAAAGTCAATCATAAAACACTTACACATTTTTTCCCTTTTAGGTGGAACAAATTATACCAAAGGCTGAGTATAGAAAAGCTTTTTCTATGTTTTCAGCACTCATTAGCATTCAAGGCCAATTAGTTTTAAAAATAAGAAATGCCAGAATGTCCTATGGATTTTTTTGAGACACTGATGAGAATTTTTTAAAAAAAAAAGCTTTTTGCTTCTTTTTTAAGAGCTGCTTTGGAGCGAGGAGAGTGGCATTATAGTAATCAAGCTGTGATTCACTCCAGAAAGTTTAGCTATAAGGCAAGGCTATCATTTAAAGGAAAGGCTCATAGGAGATAGCCATGTCCGGACTCTATAGGGATGCAAGACAGCATTTATACTTCAGTGTATTAGTCAGAGCCTAAGAGACGGCGTGCAGGCTGATTCTGAATGAACAAAAGCACCATAACGCAATGAACAGAACCATACTGCCAAAGAAAATGTCAGTGTTTTTGTAGAGCATCATGCTTACTGTAGTTGTTTTAAAATACTTTTCTTTGTATTAGGTGATATTTATATTTTATTGGTTTTACATTATATGAATTAAACGTACATTTCATGAACTAATTATATCACAAATAAAATTAATTTCATGAGGTTGTGCAATTGTAGACCATTATTATTTAAGACGACATTTAAATACTGTGTGTACTCAAGGTGTGCTTGAGAGAGGTCTTTATTTTAAGACATATTTCACAGTAGAGTAAACAAATATACAAACCCTTTGCACAACTTGTTAAACCACTTTTACAAATGCACTTGAATAACCGGACAGCATTAATAAATGGATAAGCATAAATTCAACCTGCCTCCATTTCACTGTCATCCAGTGCGCAGTGTTTCTCTGCTTTGTGCCTCATGCTTCCCTGGACAGGCTCACCATATATTATGGACCTATATTATGGACCTATATTATGGACTTTAGTTACGGAAGATGGATATATGGCTGGATAGATTATTCCATTTAGAAGCATGTTTTGGGCTTCTTTGAATATTACTCACCTTTTGTATAAACCTATGTTGTATGTGATCAGCACAGTCGGCTTGTTTGCAGAGAATATGAAGGATAAAATTCATCATTTGTTTCATTCATTTTTCTATCCTCGATTATAGGTTTCTGCTGAATTATTCTCTCACTGAAAAGTCACAATTACACCTTTATTGCCAGTCTGCTTCATTCATTTTATATCGGTTAACTAATGAAGTCATGAAAATCCCAGCGGTTTAGTCATGTTATGGTTTGAGACAGAACTAGCACAAGCTGAGAAGTTAAAGGCTCTTCAGTCAGAAACCTTTGGGTATTTAAACCAGCCCTTTAATTGGGGACGCTGTCATCGAGGAAGACTCCACTCACGCCAGGGCAGAAATGCATCCACGCAACAACGAAATGTGTCCTCTGCATTTAACCCATGTGAAACTGTGACACAGCAGGGGGCAGCTACATGAGCACCCGGGGAGCAGTGCTTGGGGACCGTACCTTGCTCAGGGTACCTCAGCGGTACTTGCGGGTCGGGGACTCAAACCGGAAATCTTTAAATTACATGGTTGCGTCCCTAAGCACTACATCACCATGGGATAAATTTGGATCAGTATACACCTTGTCTTATGTGGGCTTGGATGGACCACTCAGGAGACCTGTGTCTAAGTGAGCCTCCTTGAACTTGGAGCCTCCTGAACTTGGATTCCTCGTACTACATTCATGGCGAACTAAGATTCAAAGCAGAAGTTGGATTATTGGCCATGTGCAACAAGTGTGATGGAAGGCAATACATGATAGATGTACAGTAATTCGCTAAAAATAAGTAACACACATTACATTTCACATAAAGAGCAGGTGGAAGTAATATTGCAATAGTCCCATTTTAGTTTTTGATAATGCAAATAGCTTGGGGGAAGAAAGTGTTCTTGAATCTGGTAGTCAGTGTAGTGATGTTGCAGATCTTTCTATGAGACTCCAGGGGTAGGAGTAACTTGCAGCCTGGGACCCTATAATATACTCCCTGCTTTGTTGCTGCACTAGTTGCTATGTATCCAGACGATGGATGGAAATTTGACCACAATCTACTGGACTGACCTCACAACCTTTTGTACGAGTCTCTGCCTCAGCTGTGGCTCCGTTACACCATGCCATACCATACCATGGCGTACCATACCATCCCATGCCATACCATACCATGGCATACCATACCATCCCATGCCATACCATACCATGGCATACCATACCATACCATGGCATACCATACCATGGCATACCATACCATGGCATACCATACCATCCCATACCATACCATACCATACCATGGCATACCATACCATCCCATACCATACCATGCCATGGCATACCATACCATACCATGGCATACCATACCATCCCATGCCATACCATACCGTACCATGCCATACCATACCATACCATACCATGCCATGGCATATTTTCAATTTATTTTTTTATATATAGCGCCATTCACAACAGGGTTATCCCAGGGCGCTTTACATACATTGATGTACATTGATCAAATACACAGAATTAAAGCAGACAAAACAGAGAGAAAAGACAGAAAAGCCAATTGA
>JAODKN010000093.1:15342820-15362023 GCA_026774425.1 Petrocephalus zakoni | reverse complement strand
GCACAGCTAGGACAGTTAGTATCAGGCTCCTAGAAGCAGGACTGAAGTTCCATAAAGCAAGGAAGAAGCCCTTCATTCCAGAGAAACAGAGAAGAACCAGGCTGCAGTCTGCAAAAAAAATGTATATTTTACACAGATGCATAACCATAAATTGAGAAATAAGTGAAACAAAAAATTGTGCTGTGATCTCTTGACTTTTCCTGTATATATATACTGTGTGTGTGTATATATACGTATATATACTTCATAAAGTGTAAATGTAAAGTTAGAGGGAAAAGCATATATAGTTTTTATATTTATAATCTATATATGCTTTTCCCTCTACCCTTACATTTACACTTTATCCGCGCTTAGACGAACATAGAACTACAGTATATGTAGAAGGGTCCAGGTCAATTTCAACGGAGGTCTCAAAACGTATAAAAACAGAATTTTGTGAGAGAGTGAGTGTCGCCAAGGCCGCCACCCACCTTTCAACTGCAGCCAGAACAAAAATATAGAAGGAATATTTGTAGGTGCAACTGCCCAAGCTGAGCTAAAAATAAACAAAAGGGGGAAAACAGGAAGCAGCCTCCAACTGTAAGCTACAGTGGTAGCTTATTACAGACACCACTGCGCCCTATGTCACTGGCCGGAAGAACAGAGAAAAGAGCACTATTTATACGTGTTACTCCCGGCTAACCGCTGTTATTCACAGCCTTCCAAATTAGGCTTTGCGACAAGGCATATAGGTTTCTCTCTCATTCTATAACCACATCATCAGATTACGGCAATGTATCATAATCTAGGTGTCAGGGGTCGTTTGCATCTCCATTCCTCAAAATACAACTTCAGGAAACTGGCTTACTCTAAAACAATAGCATGTTTGACTGAGGAAACTGTATAGGTAAGAGAATGCCTTAGTACTGTTAGTACTGTTTGTTAGGGGAAAGCATTTAAAACGGAGAGAATGACAAAAACTAAAGTAATAAAAAGCATAGATGTCACTGCTGGCAAACAACAGCCAAAGAAAGGCTCCTCCTCCCCTGTGATTCAGCCCTGAACTTTATCAGGTGTCTGAATGGGCATCTTTGTTAGACAGGTATTATTAGCAGTGTAAACGTACACAAGGCTGAACAGAAAGCGGAAGATACACCCAAAAGCCACCAAATCCCACACGAGGTCCATGTCCCACCCTCCCGGTTGTTTGTACATTCATACATTAAACGAAGAGTATACTGAGGTAAGCCGCACACCGGCCCTTTTTAAAATGTGCGTAACGAAACGGAAGTCCTAGGGCATAAAATATAACCCCAAATCTCGGAGCGTGTGACACTGCCACTTGAACTGATTGGCCCACAGCTGGGACGAATAGTGTGCAATCAGTCTGTTTACATTCGCTTTGGTTCCAGGATTCGGAGCCTCGTCTTAGTTAAACAGTTTCCGAGCCAGGGCCCCTCACACTTGACCGCAAACCAGCTAAGCCAATCCACGTTCTAACCATTTTCAGTCTGTTTACACATGGGCAATTAGGTCTATACATCCATCATTTTTTGATAAATTCCAAAACTTGTATTATTTTGTGATATTAATGACTAATTTCACTAAATGGTAGTATGTATATATATATATATATATATATATATATATATATATATATATTGTTTGTATGTTTAACGTAAAAAATGTAGGTGACAATCAGTGGTCCTATGACAAAATAGCATAATTCATTTTACAGTCAACCTTAAATATTCAATTACTGATTTTGATGAAATTGATTAATTTGCATTATTCAATCAACTGTTCCACCTTGGTAAACAAAAATCTTCTTATCAATCTGTGTAAAAAAGCAGAATGTTGTACATTAATGCTATTTGTTAAGTAATTATTTATTAAGTAAGTCCTGAAAATCTATATTGCAATGAAGCATTTCAAAATACATTTAGGATTCACACTAGATAAGAAAAAGGTGAACAACTGTGCTCTTACAATTCTTGTGTATGTGTATGCCCTAGATAAAGAAGAAGTTCCCATTAAAATGCCACAACACATTTTTACTGGACATGACAGTGAACAGATAACTAGCCAATGAAACCCTTGGAAGATGTTTTTATTGTCTGAAAGCTGACCTGCCATCACAGAGGTCCCTACTTGTTTGTGCCAATTCAGGTGGCAATTACACACAGGCCATGAGCTGAAAACCTGTGTTCCCAGAGAACACTGCAAAACTAACCTTGGAGCAAGGCCTACTGGGACCGACAGAGGGCGATGGTATCGGAAGTACCCATTTACTTCACAATTATATCAGATGCAATTGGTATACCAGCGGAAATGAGTTTTACGGCATGGCTGTTCAATTTAATCCAAGTTATATCACCACAGATTTGTACAGAGGTCACTCTTAGATGATACTTTACAAGCACAATGCTTTTAACCTAATTGTGCATTGGGGAATAAGATCACTTTTTCATAGTGGAGAGATCAGAGGACCTCTATTTTGACCTTGACATTCAGCTTCTATTTTCTGAGATGCGTTCTTTTCATTTAATGTAACACTGCACAATCCACAGGGCCCAGTTCTTACAGTGCAATCTATACATAACACCCCCCCCCAAAAAAAAACCCAGAAAACTTACCACTAAAGCAATTTTTTAATTGATTAACACAATAATTTGTGCTTCAGGTAAACATACTGGAAAGATTGCCCTGTTTGGATCATCATATGGCACAGAGGTCCGTCCTGTGCTCGTCTACAAGGAGGCAAAACAGAAATTAGCTCCTGCAGGCCTCACCTTTAACATTCTTCATGCACTATTTATAATTTTCTAATATCAATAAAAGAAAAAAACACACAATACCGGTCTGATTTATTCCAATTCCAAAATTCACAGGACACTCCAATTGCAGCATTAATGTAAACGGTTTGATACAGAGTAGGTATTTTACAGCTCTGAGTCTGCCAGGCCAGATTACAGATGTCATTTTTAATGCCCTCATTAAACAGAGTTCATGATTAATATGTGGATAAGCAGTGGCCTTCTAAGTATATTACTCTGCTTAATATCAGTATAAATGGAAATCATTAACACATATAATATCTGGTGATCTATTTAAAGTATGCAAAATATATGGTAAATATTCCAAGACGACAGCGACTGACTAGTGGGTGCCCTGTATTCATCTGTTATCGAGTGCAGGTTACCGCGGTGCCCGGGTCGAGAGGTCGGTGTAAATCCGCTACAAGATTCAACCGCTGCTAAAGCTAACGCTCATTCACGGACACAAGGACATATAGAAAATCCAGCTGTAATGGTCTACTGCAGATGAGAGATAAGCAAGGTCACACACAAGCAGAGTATTGTCCCGGTGAAATCTATATCAGTGTCACCAAACACCAAAGTATTTCTGCCCCCACTGAAACCGCACCTCTTAATTAGCCTTCATTTTTTCCGCAGCACCGCCAGTCAATGCCCATGCTGACGTATCTATTCGAGGAGATGCCTGCTTAAAGAAGCACGAGCTGTGTCTTTCCGCGGAGCCAACAATGGAACAATTTACTATAACACAACTCCTGTCACTTGCTTTGTAAAAGATACAAGTTTCAAACATACGTTCAGAAAATAGCTCTGCCGTTGTTTGACAAGGCCCATATTTAAGAACTTCCCGCTAAAACATCAATCAATTTCCATTAATGTGAAGTCTCTGTAAATGGGCTGCTTGTGTCTATACTCGAACTGTAACTATTTCAGGACATGCTGAAAATCCACATTGGTCTGAAGAAAGCAGTGCATAAAGCTAGAGTATTCAGAGACACCGATGTGCTTCGACCTCTAAAAGATACGTCACTCTCTATAGCCCTTGTGCAGACAACATAATCCCAAGGCTATAAGGTCCATCACATCCACACATGAGCCATTCATTACTGCTGTTTCTTTTGGCTTACAACTCCTTATGTCTTTTCAGATTAATTGGCCGTCCCTGGGCGGACCTGTAATTTTCCATTTACCACTATAAATATTGTTCAGCCTCCCTACTTACCATGAAGACTTCACACCTGTGTGTGAGGTCAGTGATAGAAAATGAATGTGGCCCCAGGCACATTCAGACTGTTCAGAAAATCATACAAATGACTCTGAATTGGATGCAAATTGTGAACAATCATCCTGATAACTATATACACTGTATAATTTATGTAGGAAGACCTCTAGATATCATCTCAATTACTTTGCGAGGATGACCAATTCAAATAATCTGCAGTAATATTTTAATGAGTTATTTTTAGAGGATCAGCAGGACTTAAATGGGATGTTTACTCAGTTCAGCATTATGACTTTACAACAGTTCAGTGTGCAGAGTTATGCTCTTATGATTTTAATGAGCATTTCAAAATAATGTAACAGAATGACCCTTACATGCAAAATTCATTACTGAATCTCCCTTAAGCTGATGATTTGTACAGACAAAATGAGGGTATTCTGAGCCCACTGCATTTTCAATGTCTTCTGACATGTGTATGCTTAAGAGTTCAAAGAAGCGCTGAAGGCATACAGAGACGTTTTGTGCGAGACATTTCTTTGTTTGCTCTCCCTAGTTCTTGCACTGGATTGATGAGATCTCAGTCTTTCAAACTATAGAGCCTATACTGTTGAGCAGTTAAGAAACAGATTTAAAAAGCAAATTTCAGTTAGATGCCTTGTATGACAGCTGCATGAAATGTACATATACGTGCATTTTTTGTGTGTGGTTGTGTACTTTGTTGCACTTGCAGTAGTACACATAATAGTAGAGAATACACAAATATTAAATTTTACTTAATTAACATTTTTCTTTGGTTGATCTATGGAAGCTACTTCAGTTTTGATCCCAGGTATGATCAGGTATGAATTACTTCAGGTATGGTCCCGGATGAGCTCCCTTTATTCAGGGCAGACAGTGATGTAATGGTTAGGGACACGACTGTGTAAGGTTGCCAGTCCCCGACCCACAAGTACTGCTGAAGTACCCTGAGCAAGGTTATATGCAGAGGACACATTTTGTTGTGGTGTGTCTACAATAACAATTAATCACTTTCAGGTGAGTAATCTTTGTCATATACTTGCATTTAGCAACAGTGATGCAAATGAATGCCTAAGTACAGTTCTGAGTACAAATCAAACACAGTTGTGTAAAAAACATAGGAGATTATTTACTTGATTGATATACAGTACAGTCGTTCCTCACCACTTCGACTTTCACAGCTTGACTGTATCGCGTTTTTTTCAAATACAGTACCATGTTCATTAAAGTATATACAGTACTGTATATTCATTTAAAAGTTTATCGAGACAATGAAAATGATACAGCGCGCTTGGTTGTCTGAGTCAGTTATATCCTCTTACTATCCTGGCCACTGACTGGCTCAGCCTCACACAAGTCAGTTTCTCTCATACGCGCTTCTACGTCGCTACGCATCGGGAGCATCTTTCTTTGCGATTTCTGAAAACTTTTATCTAAGCCCCACGATGGCTCCTAAACATGCTGCTTCTTTTAATTTTCATAGGTTAATGGTTCTGTGTAAGAACTGTGTGAGTGTGTGTAATTAAATGCACAATAATAATAATAATAATAATATGATATTTGTAACGTCTAATATGTCTTATTTTCTCTTATTTTGTCCAATATATTGGGTAATACAAGTGTAATGGTGACAAAGGGTGTTGTTTCATGTCTAGAGGGCTCTAGTAATGTTAAACACTGTATTTAGAAAGTCGGAAATAGGTTTTCTATGCTCTAACTACGAAAATATTTGATTTATAAATAAAGAATCCTACTTCGCGGAAATTCACTTATCGCATTAGAGTCTGGAACTGATTAACCGCGATAAACTAGGGCCGATATCGTATTGGATCAACTCATTTCAAAGATGACTAGAGATTAGTTTGGGCTCTTAAGACATTACTTATTATTAGCTACAAGACACTTATTTTTGTATTCGTTGGACTTCCATTATTAGGCCATCTATAACAACATTCTTTCAGCAATGTGAACCATGCCCCCCCCCCCCCAAGTCACTCTGAATTGTACTAAATATTAATCCTCTGAACTGCTTTCCACACACTATTTGTTTGTGCCAGAGTTGGGGACACAGTTATGTGCTCTGTGTCACAACTCATCTCAGAGAAGCAACGAGCCAAGACAATAAATTCTGATCCAGTCGTTGTGTATTCTGTTACTGCTGTCCTCCCACTGGCTGGCCTGTACAGACGACTGCCTAGACACTTTGAAATCCAGTTGTCTGAAGGACAGTCGTATGACCGCTCAGTCCAAAATCTGGGCCCTGATGTAATGCAGCCATAAGCCTGGAACTTGAGAGCACACACCACACTGCTCCTAAAAACTAAAAACAATTATGACTTAAAATAAGTTATTGCATCATTTTATTGTAGAAGAGTAACGTTATTATTTTATATAATTATTACTTATATTAACCTACCACAGTCTGTGTGGTCCTTATTGCCAGTTCCTGCAATCAGTAGCCTATCATTTCAAAAGGTAAAAACCCCTTAGCGTACGTGATGAATAACTGGTATTACGGAGCAAATAACCAGGTAATCTATGCAGGCTAAAAACACTAGTCTGTTCTCAAACGTTTAAACAATGGTTTAAAAATTGGCAAATCCCTATAGGTTTGATTTGACTTTTTCAATACACTGTTAACATCCTCGCAGCGTGAACTTAATGTTATAAACTCTATATTTCCATAGAGACTGGCCTGCCCTTCGTACTCTTATACGATATTCTTATAGGCAGCGTATGGAATTACATTAAGATTTGACATAAATATTGTAGTTTATGAGTATTTTGTACAATGTAAAAGGAAACAGGCGAGTAGTCCATCTTCCCAGAAATGTCAGTGAGAATGTCAGCTATTCTGAGGACTGAAAGCAAGTTAGATACTCGTGCGCTGGACTTCGCGATACGCACTATAAATCTAATCGCATTCCCTGATAAAACAGCATACCTGCTGCTTTTTCAGTTTACAAATGCACTTAATAAGCGGAGCCGCTGCCCCCCGCTTCGGGTGACGGCGCCGCAGCGGAGCAGGGACCTCTCAAACATGTGGCCACCATTTTACGCGTGTACTTTCTTTTGGTGCCATATCAAAATGAATATGCGGGAGGCTCCGACGGAAAGAAATGATTTCCGGTGCGATATAAAGGCCAATTTTGAAAATGCGACCCCGGCGCCGCCGCAGTATTTTTCCCTGCTGTACATGTACGTTTTCTCGCTTTGCCCGCACTATAGTCATTGTGCGACGCCCCCTTGCTGCCGTACCCGGGACTGCAGGCGGGGTGGCTCCGGGGGAGACGGCGTACAGTCCCAGACAGTTACAGCCTTTTTTATGCCACTATCGCAGCCTGCATGAGCATCCAGCCAATCTCGACCCTGTGACGTTGAGCAAAGGCTGGATTTAGAAGGGCCCATCATAATATTTAACACACCCACCCAGCTTTAAACAGCGAAAGCACTAGTTCGCCAGCGTTGTGGGGTGGTGCAGCTTCTAGGCGAAAGCAAAAGAAAATATCTGCACCTGCTGAAACGTCTCTGGATTTTATTATTTTAGAGCTTTATACCTGTATAGTTTGTTGTACATTCAGTGTGCGTCCTGGTTTCGTAGTTGGGATGGGTGGATCTTTTTTCTGCTATTAAAGCAGCCAGCGCGTTCAGATTTCGCCCTTATCGCGTCTCCGTGTAGCGCAGTGATTTCTGATTTTGGTATGTTTTGTACAATATTTACGTGGACTTTCGGCAAGACGGCGGCGTCCTCGCGGCGCCTCGTGCATCCATCTGACCCATTTGAAGAATAATCCGTTTTCCTAACATATGCTTTCTGCTCAACTGCGGCTTGGACAATTGCCTTTGGAGTGTTCGGGCGAAATGAGAAGGTCTCTCCGGCACTGCAGTGCACAGGTTTTGAAGATGGAGCGCAGCTATCAAGACCAAGAGAATATATTTTATGGATATTTTTGCTAAAAAAAAAAATATATATATACAATAATTCATCCTCGGTGCCGGTTATCCCGTGCATTTTAGTCGGCACTGGGCAAAAATATAAGCATTAAGTTATTTAGGTCAGGAGTTCGTGGTGAATCTTCCCCGGCGTTGCATTGATATAGCCTTATATCTATCATACCTGACAGCATCTGTTTTTTTTTTTCCAAAGAAAAAATAAAAGCACCGCCTTTCGCTTTACATGGATCACTAAATTATGCGGCGGATTATTCCGGAGTCGAACGCTGATACCTTTATCCAGCCCCGCAAATGAAGACGGCGAGCGTTTTAACTGGCATTCCGGTCCGATCGCGGGTAGTCTAATAGACGGGGCTTGTGATGTACTGAGCCTCCTCATCTACGCCTCGCTCCGGGTAAATCGCCGCTCGCGTTTGCCGAGACTGCTGACTATGAAGATGATCCTGTTCCGCAAATTCCGCGTGCTGATCCTGATGGTGTTCCTGGTCGCCTGCACCATGCACATCATGATTGACTTGTTACCAAAGTTGGAGAGACGAGCGGCCGGACCCAGCGCCGGCGGCAGCGCCTGCTCATGCTCCCACCGACCGAGCGAAGAACCGCAGAGTTGGGGTAAGCAGCGGCTCAGACCGGGAGCCGAATCGGGCTGGCCTAATAAGCATACTTTAAGGATACTGCAAGATTTCAGTAACGAGCCCAGTTCCAATCTTACCTCGCATTCCTTAGAAAAGATCACGGGGCCCGGGGATAAAACTGAGACTTTTAAAAGGCTGGAGCAATACGCACGAAACGAAGGGAGCAAGAAGCGCTTCATCCAGAACGCGGGGGCCGAGGGTGTACCTGTCGGGGGCTTCTCTAGACTGTCGTCCCTCTTTGAGCAACCTTTGTACAAGATCCCCCTGCCGCCGCTGACAGACGAAGACACGCTGTTTAACGTCAATACAGACATCAGGTTCAACCCGAAAGCTGCCGAGGACCCAGAATGGTAAGGATGGATCACTTGTCCCTTATAGCTGTTAAATTGTATCACCGCTATTGAACTGATGTTGAACTGCTAAATAATAACAAAACTGTAACTTAGGGGACATTTTAAATGTGTGATCAAGGTGCACGCAGTGGGGGGACCATGCCTGTTCCGACTGATTTAATCAGTCGTTACATTTACTGTCCTTTTTGTAGAAGAAGGAACTTTGCTCAAATGATGCACTGCCTGAAATATTATTTGCCGCCATTAATAAGAAAACAAACTACTTGTAACAATAGCAAAACACCTAACACTTGTAACATGAGTATATATTTCGGTAAATAGTCGTTCGATAGTTTGTCTTGATTAGACGCTGGAAATAATTTATAAGCGTTAAATCCTTCGACAGATGTCAGCACGATGACGAAGATAATGGATAATGCTGATCGTGAACATCTGTGTAATGTTATTTATGGAGGTGCAAACCTGCTATTCCACTTTTGTTTGTCCAGTTTGTATGCATTCTGATTTAAATGTTTTTTTTTTCCAGTCTTTCATAATCGCATATTGACTAAAAAAAAAGTTGTTGTTTTTTTTGTAATCAAAAACAGTATCCTTGTCTGACGACCAAATTTTATATTTTCAGACTTAGATTACAAGTTCCATATCTTCACGTGGGCTTTGATGCTATGAGAATGAAATGTCCCAGCGCTGCTGAAATTGCCTCGAGATACAACTCAAATTTTTATTTCATGTTAGGTTACATATTCTTGCCTTTGTCCTGCTCGTAAGTAATTTCTTCTTCCTTCTGTGTTTTCAGGCAGAATGAAGGGCACAAAGAAGAATTTAGCCCTACTGGGGAGTCCTCTGTAGACACTTATCCAAACTGGCTGAGATTCCACATTGGAATTAATCGGTATGAACTTTATGCTAGGCATAGCCCGGTCATGGATGCTTTGCTGAATGATCTGGTCACTCAGAGAATCACCAGTGTCGGTAAGTTTTCTACGGTGAAGTCTGATCAAGGCCTTTCTTCCCTTTTCCTTCAGTTTGTTAGATTCTTTATACAGTATGTAACAGACAGTTTAGCTACTGTTTTTCTCATGTGCAAATCCTGTGAACTGTAAATAAACAAACAATATCAGTACATTCCAATTCTGCAAGGTTTCAGTTCAGCATAATCATGCATATATTTCTTTTTTTTTTTTTTATATTTTGCGTACCTATTTCAAGACGTCACATTTCACGCCAGATCTGTAGGAGAGGACCAGGCAATAAAACCAATCAGGATGAAGCAGCTTGTAGTGTTACAATGATCTTTTATCATGTCACTTGCTACGCAGGCTTCACAGGCAGGAATATGACCATTAGCTCTACCCATGAGGATATTCTCAATGGCCACAGATCAGTATTAGATTTCAGCCTGTCGTTTTATGCATATCATCTTCAAATTTGTTCTGAAGCTCATTTTTTCTGTGCTTTTTCTGTCAATTAACTGTAAGTGCTGTGAGTAAATTAATGTACTGTATTCTGGGGTGATGATATTTACAACAGCTGTTCTAAGGTCTGAATTGTGCCTGCAATGCGTATCATAAATACGTAGCACAAACATGACACAGTGGACATCTGGTTTTATGAATAATTGGCCAAAATGCTATATGTATTACATATCAGCAAGCACACTGCCTCTTACTCTGGACTCCAGAACTCAAAGCAGATTTATTTTAATGTCCCTATTAAAAAGAAAGAACAAGGTAAAGAGAGATGGCTTTCAGGTTGGAAGTACCATAATTGGCCCGGCTCCATGAAGATTGGCGGAGATGGGAATGTAGGCGCTTTGGTTGATGCATCGTTTCGAGCTGAATCATGAAGTCACCTTGTGCACTCATATATATGCAGTAATTTCCTTGCATATATGTTATAGTTTATTTTTTAGGCTTTTAGTGGTTCAGGTCATTATATAATTTTGATTTATAATTATATGGTGCTAGTAGCAATAATTACATTGTAGATATATGTTTTAAGAATATGTTCATAGTAATACTAATAGTTAAGGTGTTTATATTTGTTATAGTGGTGAGTCTGCTTGATGGTCTGTGAATTCAGATAAGCCAATAAATAGCTACTGCCTAATGACATTGAGAATAAGAAATTGAAAGGGTGGTGATGTGCACCTACTAAATTATAATTTCCTGCTGTCTTCATCAAAGAAATCATGAAATTAATTCCATCTATTGTGAGACAAACCTATATGAAAAATATTAATTTCAAAAGCACGATGCATATATACTGCATGTCACTTAAAAATTGTATAACACCAGAGCTGCATAGCATCCTGTACTGTATATTATGCAACTGTTACTCTTGCAATACACAATGCACCAGTTTTGCAGAAGTAAAAACATTAAAAAAAAGCTGAAGCAATGTACCATGGTGGCCATTAATTATTATCAATTATATGCTGAGTGTAATTAACTTTAAGAAAATGGACCACAAATGGATTTATTTTGTTTGTCTTTTCTGAATGTGTTTTTTGGAGTTCTTTGATGACCTGTATTTACAGTGCTTAATTAAAAGCACAATGCAAAGCGTACATATTTATGCTGTAAAAACAGAGAAAGCCAGGACGGTGAGTGAATTATCCAAAAATGAAACATAACAATAATGTACTCACTTGAGTAAAATTATGCCTAGTTTGTGGTGCCAACCAATTTAAAACAGCACTAGTAACAACAGAGAGGTTAGTAATGACTGCACATAGAGATCTGCAGGAGTATATGCACTGCTGATGTATGGAATGAGAGAATGGACCATTACCTCACTTTCTTTCAAGGTCACTGACCTGGGGTATTCTAGGTCAATGGTCAGATATCCCCTTAAGGTCTCTCAAACAATGGGTCTTTGCTGAAGCCTGTTCATAAATTGAGGACAAAGGGTTGTTTCAGTTCAGTGCATGTTCCCTGCGTCTCCATCACGCTCAGGATTGAAGCACAGGGTTATCATTACAGTGTCGTTGCAAATAACTTCAGTGTCCTCTATGAGTAAAAAAGACATTTATATTGGTCAAAAAAATGCCATATTTATTTCCTGCAAGTAAAAAACAAAACAAAAAAAAAATATTTCAAAATCTCCCTAAAGTGTTTTTTCGAAGCAGGGTAATTTTCACTGTAAGATCATAATTCCAGTCTTGCAGTTAGTAATGACAAGCCATATATGAAAATTTAAGCATTCAGCCAGAAGATTTCATTTAAATTTCTTTATAAATATATCAGTTGTAGGTAAAAACATATATATACTTTGATACGTATTGTGGCTGATACCTCAAACTAATTGTCCTGCAAAGCAGTTTACCTATTTGTGGGCTTGGCACCTTTTTCAGTGTCTCCAAAAAGCCCAGGATACAGACAAGGGCAGAGAGCTGCTTGCTAAGTCCTCGCCATCAGTGTTCTGCTGCACCCTTTGGCCAACAATACCCAAAATGAATCATTTTATAAAACCTCATGTTATGTTCATAACAGCCATACTTACAGTATATAGCTGATGCTTTTATCGAAAGCAGTATGCTTTGTTTTAAGCAAACTAAAACAGACAGTTCCTGCAGCAGTTGTGGGGGTGGGTGGTGGGGGGGGGGGACATGACTCTTCTAACCAGGGGACTTGAAATGGTGACCTTCTGATTACAGGCATAGCTGAGCCATACACCCCCCCTATCATTATGGCTGGTCAGCAGTTTCTAAGGCCTGATAAGATGACAAGGAACTTAGGATGAGTAAGAGAGAAAGAGGAGGCCCGTAACAGGGATGTCATCGTCCCTGTGACGCTTCTGTGATGAGACGCACACTAGATCAGTAAACTCTTTATAACACGCTACTTCATGCTTTGTTTGAAAGATGTTAAATTGTGGTTTTGTCCTTTTATGCAGCAAACAAAATCCTTTCTGAAAAAAATAGCATGTTATTTGTAAGTATTTAACATATGGCTTTATAAGTAAGAATGATTTATTCCACATGGATTATCTGGAGTACTTCCAGCTGAAGCTAGTAAAGTGGATGGATCGCATGCCAGTAAAAAAAAACATATAATTGTCTTGAGCAATGAAACTAATGATGAGCTGTACGAAGCTGATGAGCTCAAACTGTACTTACACGTATAGAGATTACATTTGTTGCAGAAGTTTACATACCGATTTCTTATTTCCTGAAATTGTTTGTGTGAAGGTGAGAGGAGAGATCTGCTGCCTTTATTTATGTGTTTAACATGTACTATTTATGACAGCTTTTTTTTTTTTGCTTTGGCTTATTTGACTTGTATATGAGGCTTACCCGTTTTGTGAAAAAATGTCAATATGCTATTTGCAAGGTGATGGGAGCCCAAGTGAGATGTACAAAGGAGCCTGAGAATATTGGAGGCTGGATCTTGACCCAACTGCCCTGCCTTATAACGGGACTCACACGTCTCTTTAATGAAGGCTATTGTCAGCAGTGTTATATCACCATCTCATTCAGTTATAAGCACACTGCTATCTTTAACTGGCCCTTGCTTTTCACTGTTTATCCATCAATTTTATTTCATTTTCTGTTCTGGTGCACGTGTGAGAATTTGGAACACAGAACCGCTAGGTGTAAAAATGTAACCGATCCGCACATTTATGTTTATTTAATTTACACTCTGTGCAGCTTGAATTTTCATAGATATTTGCATATTACTAAAAAAAGATGTGCGTGACCCCAAATATTAGTGATTCTTTTGGGTTTCTGTCAGTTCTCTGGCAAGAGCTTCTTTATATTAAAGCATTTGAAGCAGTGTTCCAGGATTTGCGCATGGAGGTGTAGGAAGAAAACAGTGCAAAGCCTACCCTGACGCGTGGCATCACCACCTTTACTTTCACACATTCATCCCTGGGGGGGAGCATGCTGTCTTGTATTACCCCAGGGTTAAAAATAAGCAGCCCCCAACAGTCCTGCTGGAAAACTGATCCTCACTACATAAACTCACACCCCATGCCAGCCAGTGTAAATATGGGCCCTCAGAGATCAACCCAGTGGTCAGAGCAGCCGGACAATAGTAGCCCAAAAGTCAATCACTAACTACTGTAAATCAATGCAGCATTTCTATCTGAAGCTTAAAAACATAGATGCCATCCTGAAAACCAGTAAAGTTTCATCGAGACCAGTATATTGTATAGAGTATATGGCCAACGCCCTGCAAATATAATAACTGCTATGGCATCATTAAATTTAATTACTGCTCATTTTATGAGTTGTGTAATATATGAACTTATGAAGGGTTGTTCCACACTGAACGGGAGACCTGAAATGTATATTTTATATAAAACTTTTAAAAGGTGTATTTTAATTGCATACTTTGCATAATCATGTCTAAAATGGATCATTTTAACATCAATTGAGTTTTAGGCCCCTATCATGATAATTGATTATTTGGACAGCAGATAGAATATTGGACTTGGGATTTGACTTCTGCAAATTAAATTATCGTAACAGTATAATCCATGTAAAGTGCTTAATCTCTTTTAATTCTTGAAATTGTAATCGCTTAATATTTTACTATGCATTGTTTTCTGTAGTGTTTTCTTTATCTAAAAACACTGGCACAAGCAGTTGCCTTTAGTAAACCAGCGTAAACTTGACGTCAAGCTCCTGTATAGCTTTACTGTCTGTGCTCGCTCTGTCGATATTTATTTCAGTGACTGAGTTCATGCACTGCGTCTCCTCGACAGTCACTGCCAATACCGCTTGTTTGCCGTTTTGCATGCTGCCGCGTTCACCTTTAATGTCCGCGCACGCACGTCGTAGCTGAGACGTGGGAAGATCCGACAGACTGCTGTCAGCCTGACGGTTTGCGTTTAAAGTTGTATAAACCCTGACACCTCTCCATCCACGTCAGCGAAATAAGCCTAGATAGCATGAATGCGAGCAGCCCACGTGAAACAACCTTCGAAGGCCGCACTGACATCGCTGCCTTGTTTGGCACCATCATTATAAGGTGATGTACCATGTCATATGTAAAATATGTACAACGCAATAATACCTTAAAGCACTGAGCCACACCTCTGTGTACAGAGACCTGTGCTCATGTGGCTGCAATGTGTGTCAATGGCTTGAATAAGGGCCTTTTTGTGTGATTTTTTTTCTAAAAGATGTGTCAGGCATCTGGACTACATATGAACCGGATAGTTTGGTTTCATCCATCTGCTCACTGTGTGATGTGCTATGTTTGGATCGGCGACTCACTCCTGCTGATGCATGCCTTTCGTTTCAAACTGTGTTTCACGTATGTGATGCATTAGGGTAATTAATAGTGCTGTGTAACATACTGTCATGTGAAAGTGCATGGGTGGTACCTTTAACCCTTTTGTAATACAGGGTGATATTTGGTGAGGTTTGGTGCTTGTGACTAGTCACATGCTGAGGAAGAGGCCGTGAAGTGCTAGGTTGAGTTATGTTGTGCAGAGTTGAGGACATCAAAGATTGTGATGTTAGAAGGTGGGATTACACTTCATTCGTCATTAGCTATACAGGCAAGAGTCCCTGGCACATAGCTGAGGTATTCATTGTAGCTAAGGAGCCAGAAAATACATTGATCTGTCCATTCATCCATCCATCCATTTTTCATAATTTCCTATAGGGTCACAGTGAGCTCAGGGCCTACCCCACCTTTTCTTTGTTTTTATATTGTGAGTTATGATAGCTATATGTGGTTTTGTGTTGTTGATCTTCTGTTAGATGGCTAAATGTTCACGGGTCAGGACTGGGACAGTGCATTACTCTTAACTTCTGTCTTTGGCATTTTCGGGGCTGGTAATAATGTCAGCCGTGCTGCAGTTTGCAGTAACTGCAATTCCAAGGAAGTGTGAAATGCTGAGTCCTAGAAGCTCATTAAGCATAGATTGGTCACTGGCAGTAGAAAGTCTGTTTGTCATGGGGCACAGATGACAGTACCTAAACTTCAGGGAGAGTCAAAAGCAGGCTCACTTGTTTTTTTTCCTGGAATGGGACAGACCCAGCAGAGCACTCGTTCCTTTCTTGTACATCATTGTTATCAGACTTAAACAGGAACAAAAGAAGTTCTCATTTTACAGTGGTCTTTGCTTGCATCTCACACAGTTGTTAAAAAAGTAGCGTTTTGCTGTGCTGTACTGCCCTTGGGTCTGCTCCTGCTCCTCTCTCTGTGCAAACAGCCAGAAGGTGCCTTACATGCCCTCTTTAAAGTCACTTTGTTTACCTGGAAGTTAGCAGTGGCCAGATCCGTTTGTGATGAACCATCTGCCTTCCGTTTCTTCTCTTTTATTACCTACCCAGTTTCCCAGTTTACCCAGTTATGCCCCGAACTCTCAGCATCATAAACGTTGAATCACTGTCTTAATTAAGTTTAAATAGGCAGGAGTTAAAAAGAGAATTACATTTGCAGTGAGCACAGTACTGCGGAAAAAAAGGATCGCGTTGTGCTCTGCGTTCTGTGTCAACAAAGCCGGTATGTGAAGTTCCAGATCCCCTCTCCACCATGCTGAAAATGAAGGCAGAACAGAAGGTCCAAAGGTCGACATCAGCATGACAGAGATAAAATAAATTTGGACTGCTCAAGCATGAGCGCTGACCTTTGGTCTGAAACATGTTAGTGTGTGTTTAGGTTACCTATAGGCAAATTCTGCCCAGCTTGTTTTTATTAGTGGTGTTGATTAGAAAAGTTAATAGCACAGTGGCTAACCTTTAGTAAGCCTTTTTCCTTATTGGTATCCCAGTCCGCAAGTAAAGGAAAGTCTAATGTTATTAGGACATTGCGTCAGTATATTAAGTTTATGTAGTTTTGTAGCCTTTAATTTTATTTATGCTTTTATTTTTGTATAGAGCTTAATAGTGTGTAGAAAACTGCTTAGGGCTTAAGGTCCTGGAGCCATGCCATCCACTCAACTGTTTTTCATGCTAACATAATCTCATGTCATATTCATAAGTTTAATAGCTAATCAGTGTGACGTTCCGTCGACTTTAGCAATGGGGATTGTGTTGCCATATTTCTGTTAATTGCATCACTGCGCGTTTACTGTTGGCCCGCTGTCTCATTTGTGATGACAAGCCTAGCTTTGTGCGTTCGCCGTTATTGCACAGTACCTCCTTTCTTAATCTGTAACACGTTGTGCATAAAAAAAAAAACAGAATTATGGCGCAAGGCGACAATCCCAAAGGATATCTAGATAGCACGGTGGCCTTGCAGAAGTAGGAAGCCATGAGTCAACATCCAAGTCAATAGTCTTAAAAGTGAGAATCAACTATGCGAACTGCATTATCAAGATTCATGTGGATAAATTAAGAAAACGAAGCAAGGACTTTTCCAGTGAAGTAGCTTCTTTTTAATTGTAGATTGACTTGACTGTGCGTTGCAGTAAAAAGTCCACGTGCTCTTGTCCCCCAACAGCCATGAAGTCTGGAGGCACCCAGCTGAAGCTCATCATGACTTTCCAGAACTATGGCCAGGCCCTGTTCAAGCCCATGAAGTGAGTACTTCTGTTTATAATGGCATGGATGCCTTTGTAATTGGCATATTCACCTTATTTATAGGTACCTATGCATATGTAGTCAACAATATAAGGGCACCTAGTTGAAACCTGCTGTTTTACTCCTTGAAAACACTTAACCTTTCATTATGTTTACTTTATGTTCACTTTATGGATAATAATAAATGAACTGCATTTAAAAAAATCTACTTAAAATAAAATAAGAGATCTCGTAAATTAACGTGACGATGACCCAAACCTAGGGGGTTTATGTCGAAAGACACAGTTAGTCAAAAATCTGAAGTGCTGTCCACCTTTGACTAGATGCATTTCCCTTGTTTAGAAACCATGCGTGGTACGCAGTGTGTCTTTGTGCTTGTGATCAGAAGGTTGCTAGTCTGAGCCCCAGCGTTGGCAGAATAGTGACTGGTCTGTGGGCCCTTAACCCCCCATTTAGCCCCCCACTTAGCCCCCCACTGACCCTGTGCTGTGACCGCCCCCCCCCCCGCCAAAGCTTGCTCTCACCTGTCTATATCTCATGGAAAGCAAGATGGGGTACATCAAAAGAGAACTTCCACATAGAGATTTATAAAGTGTCACTGATCCAGTAGTTGATGGTATGAGGACATTTCAGATTTCCCTGGGTACCAAATGGACGTGCTTTGGCCACGATATTGTAAACAGGCTGCTGTTTAAATGACCAGCACTAGCTTGCACTTTCAGTGAGAGCTGACTTTGCCACAATCGGACCGGGATCACCTCTTTTTACAGTAGTGTAGTTTTTGGTGTTCGATGGCAGGTCAGTGATGCCTCATTAAGTGAAGCTTCAGCTTCAGGGTTATGCATGTTAACCTTCTAATGGATGCTTCAGGGTTTTTCAGTGTCTAAGCAGTATTAATAGACCAGTTTTAATTTTAACAATTAGTTTTTTAGGCATTTAGATTCAATCAAAGCAAATCGATAGATTTGTAAGAAAATATTGTATAAGAAACAATGTACTAAGAAACTAAGTAATGCAATCTTAATTATGTGTATATATGTGTATATGTATGTATATATATATATATATATATATATATATGTTGTGCCTTACACAATCAGTATTAGTTTATAATGAGGAATTGATTTTTGCTTGTCAAATTGTAGGCTGTATTTTAAAGGTTATTCAGGTGCATTGAGGTGGCAATTTCAAAATATCCTAATTTATGGTAAAGAAATGTGTGACCCACAAAGGAAAAACACCCATGGGATATTAAGAAACGGCACAGTGCAGTAATCTTTTTTTTTACAGAAAATTAGCTCTAAACTCATGTTCAAAGTGCAGAGTTGGATACCTCGCAAATGTTTCTCCCCTCCACCTGCTCCTCTATGACTGTACAGAAATACTGCCCCCGCCAGTGTTTTGCTGAGACAAAAGCTCGAATGCGCAGCACCATGTAATGACTCCAGCACCTGCTGTTTCAATAGACTCCCTGCTGACTGCTGAAGTTCTGGGATTCAGAAACGTAACGCCGTATTGATCCCACAGCTGTCTCCCCGAGATCGGCGCCTACTCGGCTCAGAAATGTATTGCCACGTGCGGTGGGGCTCCTCCTCGTGATGGTGTGACGGAGAGAACGCGCGGGGGGGGGGGGGGGGTTAATACTCAGGAAGACGGAGGGGGTAAAAGCCGCATAAGGGGGGGGTTATGAGGCACAAGAAGGTGGTTGTGAAATTAGAGGATGAACAGCCTACTGAACAAC
>JAODKN010000093.1:15320885-15338727 GCA_026774425.1 Petrocephalus zakoni | reverse complement strand
CGTAGCACGAGGGTGTGGCAGAGACAGGCATTGGCATATAGCTCATTAAAATTTAATGCATTTAATATTCACTGAGGAATAATTCAGAATGTCGTTCCATTGTTTTTGCTTCATGCTCAGAAAGGGTAGTTATGCCTAATTTATTTCGGGTCTGCAGTCACAGAAAAGCAGCATGCATTCTTACCTTGGGATATTAACCAGGCTTTGAAGTACATACAGTACACATATAGATGCATATATTTAATTAGTAGTTTTCCATTTCCATTCTCTTTACCAGTATTCCAGGTTTGGTACAATATTCTTTTTCATTCTATGACATATATGTTTTATGTGTATTGAATATATAGTGGATTAAAGAATAATGTTAGTTTACTAGATACACAGCAGTCCAGGCAGCTAAGGCCCAAAAGAATCCTCAGACTGGACCCTAAAAATATATAATACACACTGTAATAGTCAAGTTTTGTAGTGGGTGTTATTAGCTGCCCCCCAGTGTTTACTGCAAATGGCTTATATTGTGATTTGAAGCTGCTTTACCACTTGTCCATGGTATAGTTATAGCCTAGTTAGAGAGACCAACAGTGCAATGAATATGAGGGTGTATTGCACATAAAGAGTGTGTACATCTTTATTAGACAGTTTCAGATGTAGTAAAATCTACTGAAGTGTTGAGGTTGCTTTCTGCTAATAAGGGCTCAATGTAAACGACAGAGTGTATTGGGTGTGCCTTATTTGTTACCTAAAGTATACATGAGCATACACGCGTCTTAGCCTTTGCATGTATGCATTATATTATATACCCTCACTCTGGCTGTTTATGCTGCCTTTTCCAGTGCTGATGAATACCGGGAAATTTTATTGAAAGTGAAAACAGGTTCCGTCTCCTTCATTCCGAGACAAAGGGACAGACGCTGCAGCCACTCCAGCCTCGTCCTTAACAGCTATTGCTGCAGTCGCCTGCAGTGGGATTTCTGCAAAAGTCAATTCCTCTTTCTCACCGTGTCAGGTCCTATCAGGAGCAAGTCCCCTGGCGTAGGCAGGCATGCTCATTCGCTGCCAAGAAACGAGGGCGCTCACGGTAGCTTGTCTGTGTGCATCTAGCATTGATTTGTCAGGCCATTCTACACTAGCCACGCTATTCTGTGAGCAGGTCTCCTTCAACACCAGACTCTGTCTTTGTAAACACTGTCAGGATAAGAAGCTGTTCGCTTTTTAGTAGCGGGACCCTGAAAGGAAGCTGTGAAGGGCAAGGATCAAATTTGGACACCATTCGCACCTTAATATCTGATATGTTTTTTAATATTATGATTGTTATTATTAAATGAGTGAAAATTTGCAGCAAAACGTGTTTTTCTGTGTTGGAAATGTGTAAGGAAGCCTCTGAGGACATGGTCAAAACTGGGACTATTACACCTAAATAGCTTGTCATATTTTTATATTATTATTTTTATTATTAATATGTATGTACCCCATTTTGGATTATTCACTGCCTTGTACCTGTAGCTTTCGGGTTAGGCTCAGGACCCCTGTGGCCCTGCACAGGACAAGTGGGTATAGAGGATGGATGGATGGATGGATGGATGGATGGATGGATGTTATTCAGTCAGTGAAAATGGCAGCAAAGGTTTATTTGATGGCCATTTTAAGAAAGTATTTTTGGTTCATTTATGCTTCCTCCGTCTTTATTTCCCGACACGTTGAAGGCTTACTGCTGCAGAGCTGTTCCTGGCTCCGGGTTGGCCTTCCTTGGGAAGACCAACCTCATACCCCCTTTGTTGCTTCACTGTGCTGTGTCTCAGCAACAGCGCCCCCTAATGCTCAGACGGGGAACATAAGCCCACAGCTGTGGGTCATTCTAGGGCGCAGGTCGTCCTGTTCTCAGTCAGCCTTCCTGCAGGAACATGCCTCCCACTCTCGGTGCCGGCCGCACTCCATGTGGGTTGGCCATTACGCACTTTGAAATATCAAAACAGGAGGGCTTCCGCGTTGTTATTTACAGAACCTCCCCCACTTCTGACGACCCATGTGCGGAAGCCAACCTCCGCAAAAGAGAGGCCCTCCGTCACCAAATGGGGGCTCCCATTCGCACATCGTGTGTGTTTATCGTGACAGAATGGCGTCAAGTTGTACAAGTTATGCATATGCTGAATAATGTAATACATAGTATACACTGTAACATATCTATAATATATATATACATATATATATATATATATATGTTTATGTATATTTACAGAAGTAACAGCAAGTAATGAATATGACATCAGCAAATCGAGGAGGCAGGCAGCTAATAAATCATAGTCAGAACCTGCTGTATACAGTGGAAAGATTCATCTGTTATAAAGGAAACGTTTGTTCTTTGTGGAAAAGGGAAGGATGTCCCATGAGGTTTTTGTGTGCGGTAACTGAAGATGCAGCAGCATTTTTGCATTTTAATGTGTTAGCGAAGTGTATGTGGGTGTGTGTGTGCGTGTGTGTGTGTGTGTGTGTGTGGGGATTCTTGCATGTTTTGCTTTTGGAAGCGCACTGTGGTCCATACATATTCTGTACATACATATTCCGGGATAGAGGTGAGGGAGTTCAGGAAAAATGTAGCCATGTTCCTCTCGGAGTGCTGGAGGTCTCAGAAGCAGGCCCGCTCGGGTATATGAGAGTCAGTGGGGGGAATGGGATTCATTGTATGGGAGACACCACCATATTTACAGCCTTATTTACCGTTTAACGTGATATTACCTACTAATTGTTATATACAGGTTGTGTTATTTATTATTTCATTTCTTCTCTTCCTGTGGAGGGGCACTATGTGGCTCAGTGGGTTAAGCCTGTGCCTGTGATCGGAGTCACAGGCCCAAGCCTGGCCCTGGCACGTCTGTGGGCCCGTAAATGACGCCCCTGCCCCCAGGCACTGCAGGAGGTGGCTGCCACCCATGGTCTCGCTTACTACAAGATTGGAGGGGCTGACAAGAGAATTTCCCCTGGGGCATCAGTGTAGTATCAGTTATTAATCTTATTAGCACAATTGCTGTTTGCCGGTTTGACATTTCGCCTCCATGTCACCCTCCTAGCGGTGCTTTTTTCATCATTTTAAATTCTGAACATAATGTCTTCTTGTGGCTATAATTGTGTATCATCATCTCTCAAGCCACCTGACAAAAATTTACTTTTCCCTTTTCAACTTTTGTCTTTATTATCTATTTTATTGTTTTTCAGCAGAAGGGTTGTTTCTTTTCCACAGAGCCAGGAAAAGTGAGCACTTCCAGTTATTGGCGAGGGCAGTGTTTGTTTTCCCTGTTTTCCTACAAAGTGTTTTTTTTTTTTTTTTTTTTAAATCTTTCTCCAATAAAGTGTCTCAGACGGTTTTTATAAATGTTTTACAAGGTCAGTTCCAGCCTTAGTTTCCACAGCATATCCGGATGGAATGCTGCCTTCAGGATTGCTTCATAGTATTTGACTTGAGCTTCTGTGGCCGTGCTTTCAGGACATCTTAATTGGGTTTGCATCGCGAGTCTACGTCTCGTCCATTGCAGTGTCTCCGTTGGTGTTTAATTATACATGTAGTCATCATTTACAGTTTGCCTAATAGAGATTCCGGATAACCTTGAGCAAAGACGTGGCTGGGGGGGGTGCCTATCAGATCTGTACATGCATTAGTCTCTCTACACAAGAAAGTGGAGATACTCTTAAGGAATGGATTAGCTAAAAAGATACTGATGCAATAGTCTAGTGATTCTGATATATATGCTCATGTATATTAGGGCTGTCACTATTGATTTGATAAATCAATAATTGAGTAATCTGTCGATTTAATCGGACAGTTAATTGAGTAATCGTTTATATGATATAATATTATATAATACAATAAAAACATGTCAATTGGCAAGAGGCAGGTACCAACAAAATATTGCAGGGTGCACACATCAAGGTCAGCTTAGGCACTCCAGTTCATTTAAGTTCCATGTATCTGCACAGTGAAAAGAAAGCAGAGAACCTGCCGAATGCCAAGCACACACAAGGTGAACACGCGACTCCACACAGACATAAAAAGCGGCACTGTGCTGCGACGACCCCGCCCACTGCGCCACCCTCAGCACTAGGCTTCCGCAAAGTGCCATGTCAGTATCGACATGGCATTTCATGGACATGCATGCATGTCACCTGGGCTCACTTCAGAACAACAACAAGTTGTGAACATTTTTGTCATAGCCCATAATAAAATATTTGCGGTTGGTCGTAGGAAACAAAATTAAAATTTTTCAATTTTTATGATGATTCCTCTTTTTTCCCCAGCATGATCTAGTATATGTAAATAAATGAAGCAGTCTCCAGTTTACCACTTTTGCACGAGCTCTGCGTGTGCTCTCTGAGACAGTCCTAATCATTCTTCTCCTTGCCATTTCATTCACCGCGGCATGCAAAAATGAGAGAAGAGGAGATAAGTGAACAAGAACTGCACGGTCACGAAAAGACATCCATCTTCCGCTGCATGGAAATATTTTGTATTCCATAGAGACGATATTGAGCAGAAGCAAGTGATTTGTCGGTACTGCTTTGTGCCTGTTGGCACAGCTAATGGCAATACCACCAATTTATTTGACAGACTTTGTTGGTAGATAAATTCTGTTTGGCTATGTAGTTAATATGTACATATCACAAAAACTTTAAGTATCGCAATTTAAGTATGGCGTGAACTTTTTCCAATATCGTTCAGCCCTACTCAAAAACGGAACCTGTCACATTAAATCTGTGAATGCTTTCAAATAACTAAAAATGCCTAAAGTCTTCTATTTTGTTTTGTTTGATAACTTATGGTTAAGGTTAGGGATGGGTAGGGGTTAAGATTGTCATGTTGGGATTAGGGATTTTCATATACAAAGATAGGAATACAAACATTGTGTGTGTGTGTGTGTGTGTGTGTGTTTTCTGGGAGAATAGAGTGTTTGTATATGGGTGTCTATATAATTGATTTTCGCTAAAATTTCTCTGTTTGATGGAATCTCTATAAATAAGAAAACATATTTTCAAACGTTCTATCTTGTTAAATTCTTCAAAGGCCCCATACTTTTTAAAGAATTTCTGTGGGATAAGTGTGTGGCTCATTGGGTCAGGATGCTGTACCTGTAATTAAATGTTTGTGAGTTCATATCTCTGGGCTAGCAGAGTGAATATGAGCAAGGTTCCAAACTCCCAGCTGCTCCTGGGATTGGCTGACTCTTCTTTCTCAAAAAAAAGAAAAAACAATGTAGCATTGGATAAAAAAATGGACTAAATAAATAAAATATAATCTCTAATTTATGTTCCTTTGTTCATTCCATTACTCAATGACACAGCTGTGAGTATGTAAGGGGGCATCCAGCTGGTATCCACACCCCGTTACTATGGTACCTGCTAATTTCACCATAGCTTTCAAGTCAAATTAAAAAGATGGATTTGAAAAACACAGAGAATCGGTTCCATATTTAATCCCTGGTGGTCACACGGTTAACAGGGAGACGCTGTTAATGCGCTTTTTAAGTTTGCAACACCATTATATTCTCGTTAACCTGGGGACTCTCATGCCAGAGTGCTAGACGTATTGTTTTTGCGGTTTGATTTGTGTGGATGGTGCAAACAAGTTGCTTAACACACACATGTTGGGTCTTGCCTGTCGAGCAGCATAGAGATTTTGACGGTCTGTTACCACACAATTTCCCATATTGTTGCTGTAGTAATTTTCTGTCCTGGTTTGCAAGAAGAATGTTAATTATACACACCCATGCCAACCAAATTAACACGAGAGATTATTTTTTTTATCATAAATGATATAGTAGAGGATTATTAATGTACCTAAAACCTAAAAAAAACATTACTCAGAATGGAAGAAGTCACAGTGTCTTGAGTTATTTTTTTTTGTGAAATAGTGAACAACGGAAAAGTTTTTATCCCCGGAATTTTTCTTTGTAAAGTTATACATCGTATGATTCCTAGGTCCTGACAAAAAGGCTCTGAGCACATCATTCTTTTCGTGTATTATGTTGTTCACAATTTGTCATTGAATGTTATTATATTACGATGATCAGGTCATTATCATACAAGGAAATCCCAGCATCTAGGCCTCTGAAGCTCCTTCATAACTGTCTAGTAATGAAGTAACTAGTAATAAAATCATTATTGCAATTTAGGACTTCCTCTGAAATCTCTCTTGTGGATGTTGTTATATAGATTGGTATATAGATTACACATGCTTAAAGATATTGGTATATAGATTGCACATAGACAAACTTTTGATCAATATTGTTTAACCTGAATAGTGTTAAGCTAAAACGATCTGAGAAACATGTAATTGCCATGGGGAAAAATAATTCCTTTTACAATGGAAATCAACTAGCTTCATCCTTGTTCTTTCCTTGGCCAAGACCTTGGCAGGTATTCCGTGAGGAGGTCAGGTGCTACTGAGCGGGGGCACAAGAAATCTGATTCCCCAGATATTTCCCTCCTTAGTTTCTTTTGGCTCATATGAGTGCAAACAGAAGAGTCTCTGTTTGGGAGTCGTGCACTGCTGTTGCCTATTGTCTGCTTTGGAGCACAGCTGAGCCGTAAGCAATAGAGGTTTGGGGACAGGTTCTATGCTTGTTAGTGGGAAATGCATGGAAATGGAAAAAAAAAACACAGAGCAGCTAACATTACAAGCAAAGTAAAGGGCCTTAGTGGGCAAGATGAAGCAGAGGCAGGAAAGTGCAGGTATGAATTCCTCTTCTTCTGATGTGCTGCTAAGAGTGTGCTATACATTTCCTGCACAGTGTTCTGTAGTGCAGCTTGATGGCAAGGAAACCGCAGTGAAGTTTCTACAGACTAAAATGCTGCCCATTCTACTCTACACAGATAATGCTGATTAAAGTACACTAAGAAATATGACAGAAATTAATATGTAAAAGTGTTATTTTCCTACCATGTGACTATTCTCTATCCTTATGTTACCCCCCGCAAAAATATGAATCGGTTTCTTGGCTGTCATTCTGTGGCCTTAGCTCATGACCCTTGCCTCTGACTTGGTGTGTATGCTCAGAATGTACATTAAAGGGTAAATCACATGAATCAGAAACAGATATTGTAATGATAAGCGCTGTCATTGGCAGTGAGTTGAGTGATCTAAACCTGGGGGGGATAACAGCACTTATAAAGACAGCCTTCAGTGTTTAGTTTGACCTTTTTTGTTGGGTCTCCCTTCAGAGAACCTTCTTATAAAGTGTATTGATCCGACATCACTTTTGAGAAAACGGTCCTTCTTGCTGTCAGAAGCAAATGGGCCGAAAGGCAGCTGATTCATCTACGTGGTCTTTATTAATACTGCATCAGTACAGCGGCCGAGAGTGAAAAGGTCTCCCTCATCAACATGCCGGAGTGTTCTTGCCCTTAAAAAATGTTTTTTCTCTGGTGTGTCATAAATATATAAAGACTGCCAAAAGAATGCATTGTTTTTGAAAATTTAACTCTAGAATTGGCAAAATGATAGGGACTGCAAAATGGGAGAGATTTTCTAAATGAATGTAGCTGATTCAAAAGGGGTGGTTAAAGTTGTTCTGATGCAAAGCTAATGCAAATCTCAAAAGAATAATTTTCGCAGTATTTAGACACAGAGATCCAACCCCACGATGTATTAAAGTTATACATATTTTTTGCGATGTATCCTGCTACCCGTTATGTCCAGTTCTGGTTTCTGAAGAAGCCAGTTTGAAGGTGGAAGTTCTCTGTAATGGCCATGGCTTTGGTGTACTGGTCTCACCGCAGATTGCGCCATGGGGACCCACCATGAATCTGAAGTTGACTCACCCTTCATGTTGTTGCCTGACAAGAAACTATCGTCATTACTGCCTCCACAGTCTATAGTTCTATTACTCTGCCTGATAGGTCCCTTTTTTATTATGTATAGTTAGTGTCACAGTCAAATGTTACCACAAACACCTATCAATTTTCATGAAGTTTTACCAGTTTCAAGCAGACATTATTTTCTTGTTTTGAGTAAATAATAAATTGAGAATGAGCTTTATGTGTAAACATCCCTGCACAAACAGCACCTTTTCCACTGATTGGTAAGTTCGATTGTATTATCCATAGACAATAACTGACAATAACTGAATGGGATTTTTCAAGATTTTACGTTTTTTTCTGTCATAACTGTCTTTTATGTAATCGGGAGGTGCTACATTTTTTAAGAGGAAATATAATTTGCATATCAACCAGCTAGGTTTTTCTATCCTGTCATGATGTTTCAGCCCTTTGTTGAAGCAAACGCTGGGTGATTAAGTAGCCTCCTGCCCCAGATAGGCTCCATCAGTGGTTCCTCAGTCTGGCATGACTGGCCAGTCTGTAGCCACCACATTAAATTGGGCACCAGTTCCAGGAGCCTGTACATCAAGCCGTGTGATTCATATGCACATTGCAGCTTGACACTACCGGATCCTGAAGAGCGCGTCTGGAAAATGTGAATCAAACTGGAGTTTATACAGCAGGCAAAGAGCTACACTTAAGATAGCACCACTGTAACTGTGCAACTGGATGGACATAACAGCCTAATATTTCAGGGTGTTTTTGGCCGGAAGGCTTTCTTTAAACAGTACTTAATGGACTGATGGGTGTGTAGATATGACCCGTGGTTGTGTTTCTGATTATAGCCCGATACTCACTGTCGGTTCCTAAACTCCACTAAAAAAATTTATTGAAACAGGAAATGCATATACTTAATTCAGACAGTTTCCTAAAATTATCTTTCCATTTCCACCCTCTCTGTGGTGAAGTAGAACTTCAGAATTAAAAGTAGTATTTTCCACCTAACCATGTTCACATTTCAGAGTGAACTCCAGGCACAGACAATGTGTGTGTGTGTGTGTGTGCGCAGCTCATTGCTGGTTCCTGTTCTTTTTAAGAGGTGCATGTATGAGTGTCGTGACTCTAAAAATGTGATGTGAGGGGGCATCACTCAGTAAAATAGGGGGGGTAATTTAGTTGTCACCAAAAAATAACTGAAGATGTCACCTGTGCCGCACACATGGTAAGTAACAGTGTTATTGCATGCTGTCAGCGTGGATATGCGCTGTGTAACTAATTGCCTTCTTTCATCGCGGCCATTTCCAAACGGAAGATTTCTAAGGCTTACTAATATCCTTATCTCTTCTTCAGAGTCAAAAAATCTGATTTTGGAGTATTTAATGGGGCTTATTATAAATGTGCATCCCACGCATTACAGGTTATGAGCATGGTTTTGCATTTTATTTAACTGTTCAAATTACCACTGAGTATTAAAGACTGCAGATGCGTGACGACCACAAGGGAAGGTCTCTCAAAATGTTGTGGTTTTGCCTCACTCTAAGAATAAATACCCCATGTCCTGTAAATGATAGGGATAAGTTAGAGTCATCTTGAAATCTTTTAAGTCATGAGTTTAAAAAAAAAAATTACAACTTTCAGATAGGCTTTGGGTGCATTTCCTCTGCAACAGATGTCAGAAAGATAAAGTTGCAGAGTAGCACAGTCTTCACTTTTTCCAAATCCCTGCACTGTCTTTGGGGACCTTTTTCTTCCCTTCTTTAGTTATCCCACGTTTTTCACTAGCATTCAGAGCGTGCTTCATGGAAGCAGACCTCCGGGGCTTGTCCAGGCCAAGCACGTGTGGGCCGTTGGTCTTACAGTAAGTGTGGTGATCAGTGTGCTGCATTTCGCCGAGCTCTGCCGCTGAAAGCATGACATCAGAGAGGTAATGTCGGCTGTCCTTAGTTTTTGATGCCAAATGTGGCACTTAACCGTGGCTCCGCCTCCCTTATCCGCACTCGAGCCCGCAGGCACACGGGGAATCAGGACTGCATGCAATGGGCCCCGGCTTCTCCAAAGAAGATTAATTCAATCTCTTCCGCTTTGTAGACTATTGCTTTGGATCTGTCCATTAAGCTGCGTGCAGCATCTTTGTAATAAGAAGGAATGGACTGCCCCTGGCTTTCTGACATTCAGAGTGTGTCATCATTATCTGGTTTCCTGTAATAGTCTGGCTATGTGGCTCCGCACTATGGGCCGGCTTTTATTGCAAGGCTGAGGATATAACTCAAAAGGCACAAATCGTATGCTTTAGTTATTTTTTTTTTTAAGAAGAACTACAGGTTATTCCATCAAGACACAGGATAAGGGTAGCCAAGTGAATGATATGCTGGCCTTGATAGACATTAAAATCCCTGGGTAAGCCTGAAAGAGCTGTAAGATGTAGCAGACCAAACTTTGGTTTCTGTTTGGTTCAACGACCCAATATGCATTCTCAGTTTGCTTTCTGATTATATCTTAAAAGACTTTGTAACTGAGTTACATGGGGCAAATATTCCCTGTACACCAATAAAATTTTATGTGAACACAGACACAGGCACGCGTGCGCCCGGCATTTTGGCCAGCTTTCACCCTGTCTTTCTCCCAGGCCCTGGTTCTCCTTAGCATTTGTGGTGCATTTCAGGGTAACGTCAAACCCCAAATAACATCAGCACTCACTTCCCGCAATGCACACGTAATGACCAAAACATTTATCTTGGGAAATAACACCCAGAAAACTTGATATTCATTTTAGCCAGACTTGTTTGTAGTAACAGGCAGGCTTGTTTGCCAGTTGGAGATGCTTGATTTGGGGTTATAGCATGGTACTTATGTTAATATGTTATGTTTAGCTGCAAAGCAATTCCTATTCCCCAGCATTATAAAATAATAATTAGCTGGCTCACTGTTAAAGAACTATTTCCAAAAGAACTACATTGCTGTTCTGTAGTTTGTTTTAAACAAACATCTGTTATTGTACATTGTCTTGCCATACTCTGATGATTAATGGGGAGAGAAGGAGCTTGAGAGAGTGCTATTAATGGCATCTACAAAATCCATTTACTTTGGCGAGAGCTGGGTAGGAGCTACAGTATGCTGAGACCCCTGCTCAAGAGAGACAGCCATAACCTCAAGCACTGTGTTAGCAAGGGGGATATTTGGGCTGAAGTAGTTATGCTCTCAGTGAAATTCACATCATTCTAAGGAGCAAAAGATTAGACAGGCAGGTGTTTTTTTTTTTATATATATATATATTTTGCCGTGAGACTGTAATAAGTTTGTCTCATTACAACTTGTATGTTTTTGTAAATGAAAGACAGTAAACTGATGATACATAGTGTCGTGCAATTGCATACTCGGGGTAAAATGATTTGGCTTGAGAGAAGTAATCATGCATTTATTCACTAAAGTACAAGCATTGAAAATGCCTATAGAAAATGAACCGGGGGAGGGTTTAATTGTAATGATTTACTGACATACTTTGGGGAAGCAGCAGTTTCTAGTTTCGCTCAATTCATACAACTGTTGTTCACTTGTGGAAATTTTATCTTCAAATAGCAGATTTTATAGCAGCGGCATGCTGCATTTCATGCACTGGAGAGGTCACCATGAAGTTGTACGGCAATGTCAAAGACCTTGCTTCTTTTTACTTTTTTGGAACGTGCCAAATCATTAAAAGTTCAGTCAGCAATACTCTGTTTAATGTTTCGCTCTCCAGAGTGATCTTTTTATATCCAAAAGTTTTTTTTCCCCTTACGACCAAAGAACTTAAAGTGTGACTATATAAACACGCTCATCCTTAGGTCAAACTTGCTTTGAATACCACTGAAGAGCACTGGCTGCAACGGAATAGAAGACTGTCGATCTTCTAGATGTCTGGTTTTTCAATGTCTGTAAATTCTAGACATTCTAGACTAGATCTAAAAGTGAAAATCATATTCCTGAAGTACTCTCCAGAAGAATCCGCTTGTGATTCTGAGAATTCCTTGGAGCATAAGTTTAAAGAATGCATTAGAGACAGTGTCAGTCTCAGCCAAAATTGAAGGTTTCTATGAGTGGGGGAGGAAAATAATCTATCTCCAGTGAACATCACCCGACCTGAGGTCACTTCCAATTAAGAGCTGACAATGGCTTCATTTGTCTTTACTCTGCAGTATAATTACTGTGATAATTTTGTCTATTTGAATTATGCTGATGTGATTACTGTCCTGTTACACAGTAATAACAATACATTTTACATTCTATTTCTGTACTATATTTCAAACTTAATTAAAAATATTTGTGGTGTAAGTGTCCTCATAAACATGTGGAATGTTCACGTATGCAAGATCTGCTCGTACCTGGATGGCACACCTGTGCCTCGTGTTGTCCTTCATCGTGTGCAGGATGCATGTAAGCCCAGAAGGATGGCTTTTTCACATACAGTAAGTGTCTTGTGAGTAATACTCATGTTGTATTCTTGACTCTTATCAACACTGGGCTTTAATATTTGATGATCACCTTGGGGGTGCAGTATGTCGAAGCTCCAGGTTCTGTGGCTAGACATGGATTTACTGCATTTAAAAAGGTAATTCATGTGTATTGCCTGTATGACAAGAGCATAAGTTAATTGGGTATATTAATATTCAGCTAGGTTGTTTTACCCTGTTGTCATTACTTATGTCATCTTCTCGAATAAAGAGCAGCTACAAAGTCTTCCAAGGTCTCGCAGTCTTTGAAATGGACGTGTCAGGTGCCGCCTGCCCCTCTTCTGCAGGTTCTTTGCCTGGCATGCTAATATATTTCATATACCGAGGTACCCAGGCCAGTGTTTTGAATTCCTAGTAGCGTTCCAGTTGGAGGAATGTTAGTCAAGGACATTTTAATTAAGCCTGATAGAGTAAAATGTATCGCTGGTTTGGTTTAGACCAGATTTGATGATACTGCAAAGAAGCGTGCTGGGAAATGATTGGATCTGGCAGAAAAATCTTTAAAGTTTACTGTGATTTGTTGCAAGTTCCTGGGTTAAAACAAAAGTATCTAAAGCCTAAAAATATGGCATATTTCTCCTTGTCAGCTGAATGGTTGGATGGATGGATGGATGGATGCATAGACAGATCGATTGTACAGTTCATTACATACTGTGTATGTATATGCATATATATATATATAGCTTTTTTTTGTTCATTGAGACATTATGATACTGCCCTATGAGGGAAGGTTGGAGTTCTTTCATAAAAGCAATATTTAACATTCCTCCCACAGGCTTACTTGAACCCTTTAAGCTCGTACAAGACACGCAGTCGTGTTTCTCGGTATTGTCCTTTACATAGAGTTTTACAAATGAGGCATAAAATGCCAGGATGAGAAGACTTATATCTGACCTATTTACTCACCCGGTGAGACCTGGTTTTTATTCACAGAAGGATAAACGGCTGTGGAATGTGTTGACAAAGATCGGCACTGTCATATCACTCTTTGGGTCGTCTCCCGCCAGATCTTTCCATGATCCCCGGAGCACAAGATCAGATCGATGCGTCAGATGGAATGGACTTTAAATCTGCCAGGGATTGTATGTGTAGGGATGGCTTTCTCCATGTTCACCCCTTCCTGTGTTTATCAGGCTGGAATATTTATAGGATGCGATTACAGGGTCTGTGGGAGTGGGGGGGACGGTCGTATGCCGATACCGGGGGCCGCCTGACAGCTTATCTGGACTGTCTCCGGTTTGCGTCTCGCTGCTATAGGGCTTCCGGAACGGTACTCCATTTAAACACACGCCACGCCGTCATCACTCCTGCTGTCAGATCAAAAGTCATGCTCTACTACTGACTTTCATGTAGTAATAGCCGCCAATGATAAGCACATGTTGCCAGTGCGTTCTGGGGAGACGCAGAAGGTCTCCTCATCTTACAGGACGGGAACCTGCCCGTCTGTCATCACACCAATCATGTCCTTCCATTTCATTTCCAGTTCCTGCAAGCTCAGTTGAGCTCTGTGTGTGAGATTCTGAGTGGGGAGGAGGGTGCAGCATTTGGATTTTTAAATTATTTTTTAACTAATGCTTGTTCTTTAAATTTAAGCTTAATTCCATTTGAGAAACTTATAAGGATCGATAAATTCATCTTGAAGAGCCATCGGCCTGTGAATAACAGATAATTATTCCCGCAGAGCTATCGATATCCCAGGCCGGCAGCTGTGTGTAGCTACCGCTGCATCCAAGCATCCACGACCTCGTTTATCTTTTCTTTTCTCCACGTTCCACTTAACAAATGCTATGATTTTGGGAAGATGTTGATAAGCGAATATCTTCTGGAAAAAGCCTGCCTAGCAGGGAACAGATGAGAAATGTGTTTTGTCGGTAGAAAAAAAACGACGTGTCGCCAGTGGCTAGAGCTCCCCCTTGTGGCCATGAGCTACCCCTACCTTCCTGTTCTGGGGCTAACAGCTGGCCTGGGGGGGGCTACATGTGAATATTACAGAAACAGGACTGCTTTGCAGGTGTACTAGCACCTGGAACTGGTGTGTGTGTGTAAGTGTGTCGGGTTAGTGTGTAGGTTTAAAGGATGTCATGATTGAGATTTTTTCCTACATAAATGAATGGATGGTCCTCAGTAAAACAGGAATACAAACGTGTGTGTGTGTGTGTGTGTGTGTGTGTGTCACAGTAACTGTAAGCGGAGAAACAGTGGAATTCTCCAGTGGTATTTCTCCTGCACCATTAAGCATCATCCTCACATAAACAAGAGCTCCGGCTCAGACTTGGAGCCTAAGTCCGCCAACTATTTCCAGCCCGGTTCTTCCTGCCAGGCAGCAGCGGCCTTCTCTCTAAGACAGAGCGCTAAATAATTGTTATCCGCTCTGGCTGCTCGGAACACTAGGTGAGCTACCATGTCACATACCCCGTGTTGTTCCTGCCTACCTTTTCTCTTCTGTCTTTTCGAGACGGGGAGCTCCTCCATTGTAACAGAGGATCTTAAAATGACCCGCAACAGCTCGATTCCCAGTCCATGTCTGCCTGCTCGTAACAAAACAAAAAGCCGGCGCGGAGCGGCCTTTTGTGATGAAGGATGGGGGACAAAGCGGCACTCTGTGAAAAGCAGGGGTGTGAAAATGAGGCGAGCCCGTGTGCTGTTTCATGTTTTATGCTCACTTAGAGACTGCATTCTGAGGCGGCTTTACTGTTAGAGCAGCGGCCGCTGTGCTAATCTCGAAAACTACCCGGTTTTGTTGCTCTCTCTTTCCTGGTAAAATCTGCTTTGGGCCATGGCTAAACAGCGCCTCCTTGTGGTACGGAGAATTTACAGAAAAAAGCACATCCAAGATCGTTGTCAAAAAATAAAACCCAGTCTGCAACTGGCCTACGTCTTTGACAAATGCTGTAATAGGACTGGACTTTTTAGGTCAGCTTTCTCTATTTTAAGCATTCTAGATCTGGTCGTATTAAAATGTGGCTTGAAGTCTGTCTACAGCCCACTCAATGTATTTGTATAGCTCAAGTTCGGGAACCTACAAAGAGCACCGACAAGCCCTCTAGTTAGTAAAATAGAAAATGGTGTATTTACTCTGCCTGCGTTTTCAAGCAAATAGCCAGCTCAACATTTTGTATTTTCAAAGAAGTACTGGGGCCTTATCTGGGAAAGTCATGGTGAGCCCCAGCTTTGGCACCATATTGTCATCCCCCCATGAGCCTCAAGTGCCACTTCACCATGACCAACGTAATGCCCTCTGCTACCTGCCTGCCATTGACTTTGTTACAATTCATGAAATGGAGGTATTTTCTTAAAGACTGCGATGGTGCCCTGGGTTATTCCATGCCTTGCACAGGATAGACTCTGGACCCCTACAGACCTGCATAGGTCAGGTGGGTTTAGAAAATGGATGCATCAATTTTTATTTAGCTACAGTATGTATATATTAATAATGATCATTATTTTTCTCGCTTACCCCACAAAAGCAATCTGTGCGATTGTCGCCGAACAGTATAATATAACAATATTATTTTGAATACGATACCTATAATTGCGTTCGTGTTGCGTGTTAATACGTGGCCAGATTCCCGGCGAGTTATTATCATGCCTCCAGCCTCCAGGAGCCTCATCTGTCCAGCCAGCTGACAGTAGACGACAGGATTCTCCTCAGCCTCAAAGCCCTGGTGAATAATATCGAGGTCCCGACAGCTATATTGCCATTAAATCAGGTGTATATTGTCGTACTCGCCTTCTCTAAGGGCCTAACATCTTTCCCTCAACAGACATGCAACGGCAGTGAGTTCGTGTACGCCCCCCCACACACACACACAGCATGAGCGAGACTGGGCCCAAGGCCTCTGGGGTCACAGTGGTAGGCGTGGTGGGAGCTCAGTCTGGCAGTGACGGGGAGGCCACTTCCTGCTAGGGCTCTGATGCGGGTTAGAGGCCTGGATTTGGCAGGGTAATGGCCTCGGAGGCGTGAGGGTAGCGGGGAGTGAGTGGTTAGGGGGCTGATGGCTTTTGGGAGGCTGACAGCACCACCCCTCCCCACCCAATTCCGACCTGCATATAAACGCAGCTGTTGTCCGTTTCACTTGGGGGACTTTCCAGAATTGCCCTAGTTGTTGGCCGTGTCACGCGTAATATTTTTCAGGTGAATGTTGCCAATTCAGTTTTGGATATAAGCTTTTCAGGAAGAGATGTGTCTGCTGGGCTGGACACTTAGAAAAAGTGTATGCTCGCTGTGTGTCTGTGTGTGTGTGCGCGCCTGGTCATGTATATATTATCCCACAAGGGGAAACCCAATTTTAGGAAAGTTTGTGACTGCAATCAAAAAAGGAAAATAACAAAAATATTGCACTTTGTTTTGGCTACTTAGGCTTAGGGCTTGGTAGGGCTTAAGGCTGTCATAGTTGGGATTATGGTCATACCCATAAAAATGAAGGGTGAGTCCCCACAAAGATATTGAAACCTAATCGGTGTGTGTGTGTGTGTGTGTGTGTGTGCGGGGGGGGAATAAAAGAGGTGCTCACTCCTCTATGCTCAAGCCCGGACAGGAATTCGCTGTAGCTGGGAATCCTGACTCCCGTGCCACTATGGGTACGGTTAGTATGTTACAGACATGTATTGCGGCGTGCTGCATACCGCTTCACACTGGCTTGCAGGGACTCGTCCGATACGTCACGCAGTGAGACATCCAGCTTGGCCGTCGTATCAGGGCACTTCCGTCTGTGTTTTTAATTGCTGCTTAATTTACAGCTGAATCTGTATCATTTCCTTGCAAATCCATGTACCGATTTTCGGTAGATATTAACAGTAACGGAAGTTATCGGTGTAGTGGTGTAAGTCGGCCTTCCTGTTTCCTTTTAATTATAGTGGTCTCTGAAGAGAGGCAGAAGGAGGAGATGCCATGTGCTGCTTTGGGGGGGCCCGCGGGGGGGGGCGGAGCTGCTGAATGAGGTGGCGGCTTGCCGGCTTCCACGCTGAGTTTTTAATGATCGGTGCATATGTCAGATCCACTGCGGTGGCAGGGGGGGGGCAATTATAGCCAGCTGAAGAATGGGGTTCGAGCGACCCGCCCTGACAAGATTACGATCTGTTTCCATTCCAAGCCTGTCTCGGTTCCTCCGTCTACCATAGATAACGCGATAAATGGCTAAAGTATCACCGGATGGGAGCCTGGTGACCAACCCCTTCGGCTGGCTAAACTCGTTTCGCTGACTTGCTAGTAATGAAAGTTCTTGAAACTGGCAGATTTGTCAAGTATTTTCGGAACACTTAATTTCTTACAGCAGGGCTGGTTATTTATATTGTAGGATTTGGACCACAGATGGTGTTGTGGGAATTGAAACTGGATGAAAGGTTTATTATTTGGTGTGTTAAAGATGCTTAAATGCACCTTTCTGCATATATATTAATTTATATTGCAGACAAATTTGGCTCTTTCATCATTGTTGGGCCAGCTCCTTACCATTGCTGTCATGAATTACATGGAAGGAATCGGCTTTAACCAAGGAATATGCAAATGGATGCACCAATTTCTCTAGGGGCGGGGGGGGGGGGCGGCGCGG
>JAODKN010000093.1:15296479-15320875 GCA_026774425.1 Petrocephalus zakoni | reverse complement strand
ACAAATTTTTATCGCCCCCCCCCCCCCCCCCCCCATTAATGAAAAAGGCATTCTTCTGCCACTCTGCCACTTGTGGATTCTTTTTTTTTATCTCCATGAAGTCATCATCAAAGTTTTCCTGAGAATTCTGATGCATTTTTAGCATTCTGTACCTAATACAAAAACAAATACCCCAGTGTGTCCATCTGCTGCTTCAAACCATTACATAACAAGCTGTTGTGATGATATTCACATAATTTCTGTTGTTTTTCAGGACTCCTTATATAAGCTCTGCATTTTTGGACCCGGTGTACATAATCCTAATTTAAACAGTGCTCTTCCTCACCCCGAGAGGCGTCTCTGAACCCTCATCTGCCTTTTTGTTCATCTGCCTTGGTCTTGGTTGGCTTTGTGGTGACACCCCTGTTCATCAAAGGGGCTGACGCTGCCTTGTGACCTTTCCCTCGCAGGCAGACCCGGGAGCAGGAGACCCCACCCGACTTTTTCTACTTCTCCGACTTTGAGAGGCACAACGCTGAGATCGCAGCCTTTCATCTGGACAGGTAAATGTCACACCTGCATCTCTAAATGTCAGCCCGAGTCTGGACGCCCGGGAGACCTGTGTGCTCGCCGTAAATGATGCAAATGCGCGGAGATGAGATGCAGCTGACGCAACAGTGGCACACGGCGCACACCTCCATACTGTAACCTCCGATTACTCAAAGATGCTGGCGATTAAACCCTTTGCCGAAATGCGAGCGAAATTGAATATTATAATGGGATGTAATTAGGTGCAATTACAGTACAAGCAGCTGATTTCAAGCAGCTGATGTTACATATTGGTAAACAGAACATCCTCACGCAAAAAAAAACCCTGAACTTAAAACAGACCAAGTGAGTCATTGAGCAGATAGACGGGGGTTGTCTCAGAAACGCCCTCATTTTCGACTGTGCCCATATTCAGAAGTGCGTGCAGCTCCTAAATTGGCCCCATCCCAGCTTTAGTCACCTGAAATGTGGAGAATGTATCCCAGAGGCCCAGGGTCGACGTACGCCAGTGTAATGTCTGCCAGAGACTTTAGCCCATCTGGTCAAGTGAAATATCCGGTTGGCGCGCTGGCATGCCTGTGGGCAGGGCGAGAGGAGACCAAAGGCATGCAAAGCCTGCACTGCTTCTAAATATAAGGCCCAGAGGTTCACCACAATGGACAGGTTTTGCTTCTGTTACAAATTAAGGCGAGGTTCTGGCGAGGTCTCAGTAATCCAGCCTTTTTAGCAACACCGACCCAAAAGCCTTCATTATTTCATCGAGCTGAGGACAGGAGCTCTTGCAGAACGGCTGTTATCTCTAGCAAAGGGAGTAGCGGCAGTGGAGGTGATTCGGTGAGACGGCTGCCTTTAAGGCCAGATACGCTGGGCCACCGCCCTTTAAGAATGCGCAGCGTGAGGGGAGGACGATTCGGGGCGAGAGTGCCATAGCCGGGAACGCGGGATTCCGGCCTGTTCCTTAGCTTTTGCTCATTTGGGGCTTTTTTGGTCTTTCTGGACGTATCCTTAACAGAGGTGTGAGGAGGATCGTAAAACTGACAGGTGGCAGGGCAGCTCGGCTGGGACTTTTAAGCCCCCACGCTGGGGCCCTTTGATCCTCCCCGGGGCCTGGCTCGGCGTCATGTCACAAACGGATGAATTATTCATGCGGCCGCGTGCACAGGAAAGCGAGCGGGGATGTCAGGGATGCGCCTACACTCCTGCACTTTTTTTGTGGTACACTCCGTGCTTCATTTTACAGGGTATTAGTTACATTTTTCTTTAGTTTCATATAGGATTGATGTGTTTTGTTTAGCCATCTTTTTTAGTATATGGGTTATTGTATCATATTTCAGTGCAGAATTCTTTCCATAAAAGCCTTCAAAATATCATCAGCAATACATTAGCATGCTGTTTTTGATTTAGTCATAATGACCTGGGTCCTAGTGCCCCCTTTTGGTCTTTGTTAGAAATTACATGACTTTCCCCTTACCTTGCCTTGTGGCTTATGTGAAACTGCTTGTGCCGACTTTAGAGCCTGAAATCATCCGAATTGATGCATACATTAACCTAATCCAAATCCAAATAAGCTACATTTATAACCATAATTTTAACAGTACTAAAGTATCAAGCTAAAAGCTATGTTATGGGCCATTCTTTCAGCAGGCCTTTCTCAGCCTTTCCAGCCTGTCTTTATTCTGTTAGCTGACCAGTGGTTCATTTGCAATAACATCGTATCCACTTAATGAGGGAGTAATATCCTGTCTCACATTATCACGGTCTCGCATAAACACAGTTGCATGCCCCCACTTTGTCTCCCCCCAGTGGCAAGGGAAGCAAGAGGGCAGATCTAATTAGACTGGGGGGGTCACATTTGATTTTAATTAAATTCCCTTAATGTAATAAACATGAATACATTTGCATGTGTCTGTGTTTGAAAGACCTTCACTGTCTGCGTCCATCAGAGGACATTTTTATGAGCGTGAGGTGGACCCCACCGGGTACCGATCCAGTGGCTGATGCATGATGGGGCGTGACGCCAAGAAGGAGATGCCAGTGATCGAGGGAGGTGGAATCCAGTGCGTCACAGCACCTCTCAGTGGTCAACCAAAGACTAGCATGCAGCTCTGGAGCTAGGGGCCGCGGAGGGTTAATTAGCACGATTGTGGCCAGCAGCCAGGTTCTGGTCCCTCACTAATGACACTGTGCACACTTATGGCAGGATCCTGGACTTCCGTCGTGTCCCTCCTGTGGCCGGCCGCCTGGTCAACATGACAAAGGAAATCAGAGACGTGACCCGGGACAAGAAGCTGTGGAAAACCTTCTTCATATCGCCAGGTGCGGACCCCCCCCCTCCCCCCCCACCCGACTCCACGGGCACCATGGGGCTGTCCATGGGGGTGCCCCGGGAACTATAAAGGCCGGGGCAGAGCCGACGTCCACTGAGGCGGCTGTGGAAGGCCTTTGTGTGCCACGTTAGACAGGCCACCACACTGACAGGGGATTCCAGCTCCCACGTCAGCCCCATTCATTACAAAGTTCACAAAGACAAGAGGGCGTTTGTGCGGCTTCAGATGTTCCCTAATAGTTCTTACGTGAATAGTGACTTAAATGAATCTGTATGCTGCACGAAAGCAAGGAGACACTTTAAAGGTCGTTCGTCTGAAACACCTGTCTGTTCCTGGAGCAATGAGGGCGAGATGAAGGCTTGAAAGGCCAGCATGGCACCTCGATCCCACAGCTGTGATCCCTTCCCTGTTTAAGGCGTGCCTAAGCTCGGCACAGAGACGGCAATGCACTCATGTTCCTTTTCCTTTTCTCATGCTCCTCAGCCAACAACATCTGTTTTTATGGCGAATGCTCCTACTACTGCTCCACGGAGCACGCTCTGTGCGGGAAGCCCGATCAGATCGAGGGCTCCCTGGCCGCCTTCCTCCCTGACCTGGCCCTGGCGAAGCGCAAGACCTGGAGAAACCCGTGGCGGCGATCCTACCATAAACGGAAGAAGGCAGAGTAAGGGCCGGAACCGTCCCAGCAGGGGGCAGCTTCATTAAAAACTCACACTTTTGATTTATGCAGTGAATTCCCTTCATATACTCACAATTTAAAAAATACCATTGACTAATTATGTGGTTGGCCCACCTGAGTGAATTATAGTATGGTCGCTTTTAAGCTACCCACCTTAAAAAGTCCTTGCTTTGCCTCAGCTTTGCTGGCTGTTTGGAAAGGGGGCGTAGGAACAGTAGCAATAGCACCAGGCCCGGCCAGAGCTTTTAAAGACAGGTGGGACTGGGGAGGGGGCAAGATTATGACAGGGTGGTCCAAGCCTATGATTGGGTGATCCAGATACACCCTGCCCTCCCCTGTAAAACCGGACCTGATCAGCATGGTCTACAGCTCAACACAACTAGAACTGGAACAGATGTCCGTATCCCTGCATCGTTACCTTTAAATAACAGAAAAATATTTTTAAAGAAAACTCACAATACCAGAATCTTATTACAGGTGATTATCATTGAACCCCATATACTGTCTGCAAGGAAAACATTTTTTAAAAGTTATTTATTCTTATTCCATTTTATAACATTTGTTTTGTCCGAAATCAGAACACATAGAATTGAGTATAATGATAATAAATAAAACTACAAATGAGTGACAATACAGACGTTCCCCCATACAGAGTGATTTAGGAGCTCATTGCTTCCGAAAGAGCCATAAAGTACCTCTTTCATCGTCTGTTTTTTAATTGCACCAGGAAATTAGGCGGTTGGGATAATATGATTCCTCACGCTGCCTGAAATTGAAATTTAAAAATGAAGTAATGGATTCGCTGGCGCAGAACAGCATGAGAAGCAGTGCAATACGAATAATTAAGTACAAAGTCATTAGATGGGCTTGAATGGACACTGAATCAAGGAAGTGAAGGCAGTGTTGTATTTATGTTACTTGGAAATAGATTATAAACCCAGTTCCCCTGCTTTTGCTGTGGGCTTGGACAATGTCGGGCCACATTGATGTATCTTTCAATTATCTTTCATGGTGTTTGTTGGATTTTGTGACTTGGTGTATCAAGCTTTTGGATCACGTGGTTGGTTACCATAGGTTACTGTAATGAACCCGAGCTGAACTACACTTTCAGCAAAGACATAATTCTAGCATCATTGCTTTATTAATACGTAGTACTTTGTCTCTAGGGTATAACAAAACGCTCTGACCTAATTGGAGAATTATTCCAAAGGTAACCCTTGGTTCCCATTATGCAGTGCTGTGCAGCCTGTGAGGGTTTACATTGTAAAGTAGTTCTCTTTGCATCGTGTTTGTCCCAGAGTGACGTGCTTTACAATACAGTTATTGACAGCAGCATTCAAATCTCTGATCTGTTAAACAGCAACAGCATAAAGTTATATACAGTATAATAATATAATGACACTTCAACACGGCTAAGACTAGGATAAGCTGCTGATGGATGTTTGGACGGATGCTACACTATTTTGACAAACGTATTGGGACACCCCTCCAAATAATTGAATTCAGGAGTTCCAATCGCTTCCATGGCCACAGGTGTATAAAATGAAGCACCTGGGCATGCAGACTGCTTCTACAAGCATTTGTGGAACAATGGGTCGCTCTCAGGAGCTCAGTAAATTCAAGCGTGGTACCATGATAGGATGCCACCTGTGCAATAAGTCCATTTGTGAAATTTCCTAGCTAGTAAATATTCCACAGTCAACTGTTAGTGGTATTATAACAAAGTGGAAGCAACTGGGAACAACAGCTTCTCAGCCACAAAGTGGTAGGCCACGAAATCGCGGAGCGGGGACAGTGCATGCTGAGGTACACAGTGTGCAGATAGCTATAGACCTCCAAACTTTATATGGCCTTCAGATTAGCTCAAGAACAGTGCCTAGAGAGCTTCATGGAATGGGTTTCCAGCTGCATCCAAGCCTTACGTCACCAAGTGCAATGCAAAGTGTCAGATGCTGTGGTGTAAAGCACACCGCCTCTGGACTCCGTGGAGACGTGTCCTCTGGAGTGATGAATCACACTTCCCCTGGCAATCCGATGGTCGTTTGGGGTTTGGCGGTTGCCAGGAGAACAGTATTTGCCTGACTGCATTGTGCCAAGTGTAAGTTTGGTGAGGGGGGGATCATGGTATGGGGTAGTTTTTCAGGGGTTGGACTTGGCCCCTTAGTTCCAGTGAAAGGAACTCTTAATGCTTCAGCATACAAAGCCGTTTTGGACAATTTCATGCTCCCAACTTTGTGGGAACATTTTGGGGATGGCCCCTTCCTGTTCCAACAGGACTGTGCACCAGTGCACAAAGCATGGATGAGCGATTTTGGTGTGGAGGGGGCCTGCACAGAGCCCTGTCCCGACAGAACACCTTCGGGATGAAATAGAGTGGAGACTGTGAGCCAGGCCTTCTCATCTAGCATCAGTGCCTAACCTCACAAATGGTCAGAAATTCCCACAAACACACTCCTAAACTTGTGGAAAGCCTTCCCAGATGAGTCGAAGCGTTATAGCTGCAAAGGGTGGGCCAGCTGCATATTAAAGCCTATGTATTAAGAATGGGATGTCAGAATGGGAAGCTCATGTGTGCGTAATGGGGGGCGTCCCAATACTTTTGGCTCTATAGTGTATTATGTATCTAATGTTATACTCAGGATCATGCGATAGCAGTTGACCTTTCTTTTCCTCAAATTTTAAACCGTAGACTTGAGCTTTCTCCCCCCTCTTTTATTCGCTATTCACGTACATCCTTGTTAGCCCAAAGTGTTGCATGTCAGTGAGTGACACAGTTGGCTGATCCTGTTGTGCCCTTGCGATAACTGTGCCAGGAAGTACTGTAGAGGAATGATTTGAATCCTGAAACTTGAAAAATAAACAGAGCAGAAGATGGTTTGATGGATAGAAGGATAGATGTTGGAAAGAAATGCTTTCATAGCAAGATAATGTGCTGCAGAAGTATTTGGTAACTATGAAGTAGTTGTACATTCTAATTATACATTATACAGAGTGATGCACATTCATAAAAGCATCAAGCCAGGAGAATCCCCACCCCCTTTGAAATATGTGCAAAGTAACTAGCCTCCTGTATACATTCAACATGATAGTCAAACAATCTCACAGTACTTATAAGTGAGAAAACAGTCTTTTTCTGATTTCGGTGTTCACTCCATGTTCTCGACTCCTACGTGATGCCATTTTCGCTCTTCCCCGGGGCCACCTCAGATCTCATAGGGCCCGTTCAGCTATCCTCTCCCCAGCCGTGCAGAAGGTACGCTCTGCGCGGACAGATACCTGTACTACATTCCTCAGGAAGGCAGCCAATCAGAAAGCTGTTACACCCGATGGGTGAATCGGCATCATTGCTGTCAGGGAGACTGTGTGCTGCGGTTATTTTTGAGTATGAATCCAGAGAGTGGCACTTGGTTATTTCCTGCCAAGCCAATGTAGAGTGCTGTAGAATGGGAACAGACACACCTGCAAGCAGAGAGAGGCAGACAGATGCCGGCCCCTTGCGATCTGCCATGAATTAGGTGCACCGGTTACTGAAGGATCATTAATAAAAGATGATGGCAGTGGAATCTGGCTGGTAAATGCATTTGAAACCCCAGACAGGGAATAAGGACACTGTCCTGTGGAAACATCAGATGTTGTCTCCCGCCAGATGGGAGGTTGACCCCGATTACTGCGAGGAGGTCAAGCAGACCCCACCCTATGACAGCGGCACGCGGCTCCTGGACATCATGGACATGACCATCTTTGACTTTCTCATGGGTGAGATGTTTCAAAAAGCCTTCAGAAGCTTCTTCTAGATATTAGCGGTGCTGAAAGAGTACTTGAGACCTGTAGCACAGAATCCAGTGACCTTCTAGAGGTGGGGAACCTGATCCATGGAGGGCCGGTGTGGGTGCGGGTTTTTGGGATGACCTCTCAGTCAGCCAATAATAAAGCATTGGTTATCAGCTCCAGTCCTGAGGACCCAGTCTTATTGGCTGATTGAAAGCTCATCCCAAAAGCCCGTACCCACATTGGCCCTCCATGGATCAGGTTCCCCACCCCTGTTCTAGATGGAGAGATTGGATGTGGTTTCAGCTGTTAAGTATCTGCGCCTTAAAGGATTTAATGTGCTTGTGTCACACAGGTAATATGGATCGCCATCATTACGAGACGTTTGAGAAGTTTGGCAATGACACGTTTATCATCCATTTGGATAACGGGAGAGGGTAAGGAGGCACTACCTTATTACTAAGATCACATTTTGGAAATATTTTAATTAGCTAGTACCAGTGTGTGCAAATCAGCACTGCAAGATCTCATATGGAACTTTTTGTGTAAATAAAATGTGAAAATGTCTTTTTAGTCAGTTTCCCATTAGTATTGTATAGGACTATGACACAGCAATGTGCTGTAAATTAAGGGATTAAAGGGCTCCGTGGTTTATGTTATTATAATAAATAAAAAACATAGTATTGTGTAAGCATGTTGTGTAAGAAAGATCATGGTAATGGTAATTTCTCCGAATATTAGTCAGCAAGAACAGTTTTATAGGATATAACTAACATGTTCATCTATTTATGCTTAGGGATATTTTTAAGCCTCACACAATTATATCGATCCATTCTATAAATATCACAGTGTGCAGGTGGTGACCTAATAAGGTTGAATTTGTCTATTACATTTTTCCCAAGGTTTGGGAAACACTCCCATGATGAAGTGTCAATTCTTGTGCCTTTAAGCCAATGTTGCAGGTGAGTCAGCCATTTTTTAAATGTGTCACTGTGCTATAGATCTATCCTCCTTGACGGATTTGTATATTCAGGTTTTATTTTCAAAGCAAACATACTTGCATAATGCAGAGGAAAAGTGGTTGCATTACTTTAACTATCTTTGTTACCACCAGCAGCTTATTTAAACTTAGAACCTGACAAATGCAGAATGCCTTGATTTTCTCTTAATCTCAGGCTTGTAAATGTAGAGCCAGTAGGATCGCATATCTTTTTGAAATCATTCAGCCGTTGTAACATTGTATAATGTTCTAATATTGTGCACTAAAGTATTCCGGAGTAATCCTCTGCAAAATGAGGCGCATATTTGAAACATTTTCCACCAAAACGCACCCCGGAAAACAAATTGCATATTCACTTCTGCGATGGTCCAAGAACTACCAGCTATTGTCAGAACAGTAAATATAAACTAAATTAATGCATGTTACTCCTAAAAGTATTTGTTTTGGGCTAAGGTGTGCATTTGCTTGTTTTTGTGTGCTTGTGGGGGACGTGTATATTTGTGGGAAAGTATGTATGTATTTCAATTTCTTTCACCTTATAAAGTAATAAAAATATTTATATATATATATATATATATATATAAAAGCATGCATTGCAATCTATGAAATGGATGCAAAATCAAAGCTATTAATTTCCTCCTGGCATTAGTCATGTATTCCTTCACAATACTAAGCAATAGAAAGGTCCCCAATGAAAATCCTACATTCCCACATCACAGAGTCTCTGATCTCAACATTAAGATTATATTTGTAGTACCTGCAAATGTTTAAATTAGATGAGACTAAAACACAAGTAGTTTTTCCTCATAAAAAAGCACACTATCAGCATTTACACATCAAATTATGACATATGAGTTGCCCAGAATGTCCTGAGAACAAAAACATAAAGCTCATGTACAAACAATGTAATAACCCTAAAATCAAAGGGAGAGAAAAACACAAGAAAGGTTCTAAGGGTTAAATGTGCAAAATGACAGTAATTTAACTTGATATAACAATATTCTATGCACATTTTTATGGTGCATACTATGTACAGTATATTGTCTTTATCACTAAATGTTGTTCTTGTTTTAATGTCGATAAGATGAAACATTATATTATATATATTATATTAGGACATACGTTTTTGGTTATGATTTTCGGCTACTTATTAGCATCACTGCAGCAGTGTTGCTCCGTAATACAGTATAGGTCCCATACCCTTTTGTTTGGAACAATATCTATAAAAGTATTTCATGTATACCTGTGTTGTTTTCTGTATGCAAAATTTTCTAAAATGTATTCGTATATATTCATAACAAAAAATGCATTCATAATTTTGAAAGACTGTATGCAGGTTAATTCACTTCAAGTGTTACTCTCGATCACATTAAGTGCAGGCAAGAAAAATGTGGCCTGGTAATCATCCGGTAAATTATAAAAGGACAAATGCTTTCGCATTAATGTAGAACAAAGGGCAGGGTTATTCAGGGGGAGCACAGCGAAAGATTTGGGCTGGTTTGGGAAATTACAGCTCCCCGCATGCTGCCCCCTCCGCCCCAGGGTGAAGAAATCGACCCACCTTCGCCTCCAGCTGCTGGCCAGGGAGGAGTCCAAGCTGAGCTTGTTGATGGTGGAGTCCCTGCATCGGGACCGCCTGACACCCGTGCTCATCCAGCCCCACCTGGAGGCCATGGACCGTCGGCTGCGCCTGGTGCTCAAGGTGCTGTCCGACTGCATCGAGAAGGAGGGCTTCACAGCCGTGGTGGAGGATGACCTGGAGGGGGGGAGCACCCACACGGCCTCCCGGGAGAGGTAGTAGGCCAGGACTGGAGGGAGTTTCCCCCCTGCACCCCCAAATCTCACCCCCCTAGTCCTCCAAAGTCTTGCAAGAGACGCTCCTATTTACGCAACTTTTTGAATTCAGTGAATTCCAAAACTTGTTTATTTCTCAATCTCTCTTGTATGTGCGTTTGTATAATAAGTGTGTGTATATAAGCTTATACAAGCTTGTGTGCAAGTACATGCATAAGGGAGCTGATAGACATGGTCTTGTTAAATAAAAAGGTTTTATTGCTCATATCTGACAGCGTGTCAACAAGAACCATTGTTCTCTGTTGTGGTCCCTCATGTAATTTTAAAAAAGGTTTCTTTTTAATCAGAGGCACCGATTGGAGTGCTGGCTTGCTCCAACGCGTGTTTATTTTCTCCTGCCAGCCTCAATTGGCCTTAAATTATTTATTGAGTTCCATATTTTTTATTTTTATTTTTTAAGTACGCAAAAGGGAATATGACCGGTTTGGTTGAAGTGTATTATTGTGAAATTTGGATACATAGGGAAGGACAGGCTTTACTACTCATCTTCACCATGCGCGAGCGTGGAGGGGTGGCTGTCCGGGGAGCCTGTGCGCGGGCGTGGAGGGGTGGCTGTCCCGGGAGCCTGTGCGCGGGCGTGGAGGGGTGGCTGTCCCGGGACGGCAGGCATGCATGTTCTTAGGTACCTCTGCGCATCCATAGCTAGAGCTCATATTTATATATCGGTTTAAAAATCAAATTCTGTATTTTTTTGGTGTTTGTTTATGGTCATTCATTCATTCAGTTTTTCATGTTTACATTACCTAAACATGGAGCAGTGCACACATGATAAATGTTACATTGTGTTGTTTTACAGGACAACTAAGGGTCCTAATAAATCCTAATATTAATTCTGTGTATAAACAGCCGAGGTGGGCCAGCTTTGTGTTTGACATTTGATAAACACTGCTCAGACACACTCGTTAAACTTTGGGTTACGATCACATGCTTTGTACTTGAGAGGTGTTTTGCAGGCCTTCTGTTGGGCACTCTTCATTCCAGGACGGTTCGCATATATCAAAGTGCTGCGTGCTTTCACTTCGCAAAAAGCTGCCAAACTCAGATTTACATTCTTATTAAGTTATTGATTTTCCTAGGTACTAGGTTTCTGATGTCTATACAAGTGCATCCATACATCTGTTTTTACTAAATTACGCTAGTTTTAAAGCACAAGAGGCCATAATGTAAACAACTGAGCCAATTTCACATTTTACCACCAGTATGATAACATGTGTGTTTATAATGAACACCATAAAGTCTATATCTATAATATGCTACACTAGTCCAAGTTAATAAAAACATTGAAATCCAGGCTAAATATTTTAAAAAGTGCTCATTACATTAAAAAGTCTTATATTTTATATCTTATATTTTCACCAGATTGCTAAGTCCTTCCCAAACCTTTGTGTTTAGTTTAGTCTGAAAGGCTGTTGCAAAAGGGAGAAAGCTTCTGTTTTCTTGATTAAATCAATTCTGATATTGCAAGTCGTCTGTAGGAATGACAAAATGTTTCATGCGCATTTTAAAATGGGACTTCAGATTCTGAGACCAGACTTGTGATGAAATTGAATTTCATTCCTTTATCACTCTGGTTTATTTCTATACATTCCAGGAGAACTGGAGATCAAGACAAGTTCTGTGATGTGGTCTGATTCTGCACTAATCTTGTAGGTTTTTTTTGTGTGTGTAAATTGGGGTACTATGGTAAAATAAAATTATGAAGTAATATAATAATCTGTTACTGAAATACTCTTTTAAGTGGAGCTTCAGTTGCAAAACTTGGGTCTCTGATGTCGTTGCCTCGTGTTCTGTATCATGCTGTATCACTCTGTGGTCCAAACAGCGCATCATGTTTGTCCTCTAAGCTTTTTGTATGAAGCACTTTTCGACTCATGACCAAAACTCGAGAGATCCCACGCCTCTAAGAAGCCGTGGGAATAAACTGTCAGCAGAATGATTATGGCTTTCAGATACTGTACGCATCCAGCCTTCCCATGGGCTACGTGGCGGATCAAGGACTACCTCCTTGAATAGTGCAATAGCATGAAGTGTATTGTAAATATTACATCTCACTGAATATTCAACAGGAGCAGAGCAATTTAAATCCACTTTAAAACAGCAAGGGAAACCCGGCTCTATTTATATATAATGCTTTCTTTTCCATTTGAAAAACTTCTACTTAATATCGGAGCACAGCAGATTGCACAATGGAAACCAATTCTCGCACACTGACCGCAGGTTAGCGGGGTGGCAGAAGGCCTCTGAGCTGGATGAAGACTCATGTCTTTATGAAGCAAAACAGCAACTCTCAGTGTGGCTGTTGTCCAGATACATGTCCTGACTATAGACTGGGCAGTAAGCATTTATTACTGTAAATAGATGAAATGCTGCATTATTCAATGCATCTTGAACATACATTTTAATGCTAGCATAATTATCCATTAGGAGAAAATCCTTTTGTACACAGTGCCTAATGTATAAAGACTTGTGTTACTTCCTTGTGTCCTTGTGTGAGGTTGTGTTCGTCTGAAGAAATATACACAATGATCACAGTGGCAATGCAGTGGAAAGAATATATTTAAAAACCATAACCGTTATGGTAGGTCCACTGACTGTTCCGGAGAGAAGCAGCAGCCCAGTAGTCTGCTGGAAACGTGCGGGATTTTTGCTGTATCACAACTCATATACCAGGGTGTAACCTCCTTCGTTACATAGGATATACACTATGGCATATCCTCCATAGACTAATAATGGTTTACCTTCTCATTTTTATTTACTGAAATCTAACTTAGAAAATTAAATGACGCGTAAATTAAAGGGAAGAGTAGTTTCTGATTTCTTGTCAGGATCGTGGGTACTTAAACGTGATGTGCTGATGTCTGTCTTATGCTGACAGTGGAGTTGGGGTGTGGGCATCATTCACTGTCAGCAGAGTGCAATGGTAGAGTGGCTATGTAAACTACAGTAGAATGAATTGGATTTAATCCAGTGCCTGTGCAATGATAGGAATACTTGAATATTTGGTTTTGCTATTTAAAAAAAGACTTACTTTGCACCTGGATTCCAGAAGAAGCGCAGTCAGGGCGTGTGTCCATCATGTCCTGACGGTGGTGAAAAAGGCACTATTTTTTATCTTTCCTTTCTCACATGTAAATAAGTATAAGTACTTTGCCAGCCTAAAAAGCTGTGACTTTGCGGCAAAAAGCTTCTTTTACTTTCATGCATTGTTTGTGTGGAGTTTGTTTGCAAAATGTGCAATAAAACGAAAACAAAAAACAAGTGTGTTGCTTGTTAGACCCAAAGTGATTGTTAATGGAAATATATCTGAAGATTATATGCTGATGTTTAGAAAACAATTTAATCTGAAGACAATTGTAAAAGATGGAGTGCAAAATGGCACTTATACAAACTTTTTACAACAATTAGTCGGTGCTGTTAAGCGATTGTACCCAGTTACTTCTTCCTTTCTTGATCCATCCATTTTCAATTATCCTGTTCTGGGTCTCAAGGGGTCCGGAGTCTATCGCAATTGGGCAGGGAACAACCTAGGATGGGGCACCAGCCCACCACAGGGCACACTTCATACACCACTCATTCACACAAGCACTTGTTCTAATTTTTGTTTTAATTTTTATTTCATCAGTTCCAGATAGTGTAGCAGGGCATTTAGCAGGACATCATTCCTCGACATATTGTATCCACATATTTTTTCTCTGACTAGTTAATGTGATAATGATTCCTACACACATGTCATTATGTGACGGGCCACTGGGTGGCAGTGCAAACAAAGAAAAACATAATAGTCTTTAGCGTCTAGGTACCCCTGATTTACTGAAATGGTGCATTACACTCAGGCATTATAAATAGCTTTAAATGAGGGATCAATTAACTCATGCATGCATGAACATACAAACTATGGACATTTCAGGGGTCCCATTTCACCAAATGCATTTGGATTTCAGAGCCAGTTTCTTAAAAACTGCCACGTAGGCGATGTGAGGCTGAAAAGTGTCCCACTGAACCACACCTTTCAGCAACTGCACATTTACATTAAACATATCTAGAGGAAATAATTAAAATGTTGATTTCATTAAGTGATGATGAGGCATTCTGCTTAAGCTGCACTGTCCACTATTGATTAAAACACTTCCCAAAACAATAGCTGGATACCCAATGTGTATCATCTAAAGGTATGAAGGAAAATTAAATAATATTAAATATGTATGAACTGTAAAACCTGTATATGACTGCTTAGAAATAGAAATATTATTAATAACACCACTCAACAAGGACTTTATCACAAACAGGTGACTTTTGTGTACTTTTCATGTTGATTCAGAATGGCACTCAGAATTTTGCCCAGAATGTTTGAATGACATAATTTTAGGCTTTAATACTATATTAACATTTACATTTATAGCATTTGGCAGACGCCCTTAGCCAGAGTGACTTACGTAAGTGCTTAAAGACTCCTTTAGTGAATAGTAATTCCTAATTAAGAATGTATGGGTATTTTAAAGTTTAATTTAGGAAAAAATATTTTATTTCTAATTTGAACACCTTTAACACTTTTCAGGAGGGCAAATTGCACTGTAAGTCTGTTTTGCCAGAGTTTACAGGCCGTAATATTTGCACACATCAGCAGTGTGACCGAGCAGTCTAGGGTGCTGGCTTTTAGGCTCCAGTCTCTCTGGTCTCGTGGGTTCGATCTGGAGGCCAAGCGCAGTAGAAGATCATACACTTCTACCTCTTAGAAGACTCATTTCCACCTTGCGCATACATTGTAAATAGATGCAAAGCCTAAGTTTTGATGGTGTCCTTGCATGATAGGGAAATCCTGAGATTTACAGATTTACAAAAAGAAAAATTTTTGGTGTGTAATCTTTCCTGTGAATTTTGTAAACAGTTTTAAAATACTTGGATCATGCATCTTAGTATAACCAGTTACCCTGTTTTTAAATCTGCGTGGGAATCTTTTTTACATCTAAATGGTATTGACATTTACACTAATAAAGCGTCACAAAAGTAAAATTTATTTTCAGAAAGATTTTTAGTAATTATATCCATTTTCTAAAATAGTTTTCCATTTTAGCAAGGCGGCATTCGGTAGTCGATGTAATTATACTGATCATTAGTTTTGTTTTGATAACCTTCACATACTCTTTTCAGCCAGCTAACAAACAGGCTTAAATATCCCTTTTATGAATGAAGGAAACGAACTTCAGACAAACATCTGGGGGGACAGAGACCACAAAACAGAGTGCTGCAATCAGGCGCCCCAGACAGCCCACCGGAGGAAATGTTGTCATGGGAATGCACTAAGCCTCCTATGGGATTGTTATCTGATTGGCTGCTAGTGGGGAGGCCACTCTATCCAAGACGCGATATTCTGTCTCACCATTTTGTCTTCTGTTCCCAAAACAGCACCATTACAAGTAAAGTAACATTCCAAACACCTGGGTTTATGTAAGTAAAATGTTGAATAGAGGATCATAAATAAACAGATTAATACTTCAGAAAGGTACCTATGAACACTATTTTCCAAACAGACTTGCAATTATTAGTGCTACCAGACGCAAATTATCTTAATTATTTCCTATGGAAAAAAGGCACGATAAATGTTTTGTAAAATATCATTTTTTCCTTTTCTATAGGAAGTCCCTCGTCATCTTCTTCATCAGCTGGTTTAGTTCCATTTAAAAGTACTATATTTAAGTCCATTTGAGATACGACTTAATTTAATCAAACTGCAGGTGAATACATTTAATTGTAATGTATAACATAGCATTATCTGTACACGTGAAATAACATTTTTACATTACATTAACAAAGCATTGTATCAATCCATCTTCTAAGTACTTATGGAGGTTAGATTTGCAGGTCTGGAGCCTATCCCAGGGAGCAGCCTGTCCATGACAAAGCCTGTCAGCCTGTCCATGACAAAGTACATAAACACACAATCTTACACCATGGGCAATTTAGAGATTCCCATTAGCCTAACTTTATATCTCTGAACTCCATAGTACACAGAGAACACACACAGACACACCACACACACAGAGCAGAGAGGCAGCATTCAAACCCTCAGCCCCAGAGGTATGAGGCAGACACCCAATGAGCCGCCCCTCAAGTAGCACATGAATAATAGTATTCAATCATCAGACGTATTTAATTCCTTGCTGCTTTCTAAGTACCTTCTGCTTGTAGGTTTCCAGACTCAAGCCCACCTCAGACAACAAGCCTGGGGTCCACCCTGGACAGCATGATATTCTTCTTAATTATACTTTAACATTTTTTATGACATAAATAGCACATAGTCTATGGTTTGACAATCACTTCAATGTACCAAACTTATTTTAAAACTAGAAATATATCAAAATTGCTTATCCTGTACAAGGGCGCAGAGCACCTGAAGATCATTCTGGAAAACAGAGGAATGTTCTGGACGAGAAAGCACAGAAACCCCTACACACACACACACACACACACACACATACGCGTTTGTATTCATATCTTTGTGGGGGCCGTCCATTCATTTATATGGGCATAACCCGCAGTGTAACAACCTTAACCCCTACCCAGCCCTAACCTTAACCATAAGTAACCAAACAAAACACAAGACTTTTAGCATTTTTACTTTTTTGATTGCAGTCACAGATTTTTATAACATTCAATTTCCCTTTGTGGTGATTGAAAAAATGGTCCCCAAAGTAACAAAGTGGCAGGTGTCTATCATTTGGTCCCCACAATGTAATATATATATTTATTATATATTACATAACCCACACACACATCCATAACCCTGAAGGGATAGGCCACCATGCAGTGAGGGTTTCAAAACACATAAATGAAAAATTTGAATCACTCCTACGTAAGCTTCTAGAGTCCACTTTCAGAAGAGTAAAACTGGACTTAGTTATATAACGCTGCTGTTGCTGAAAACATTCCTCCTTGAAACAGCACGATTAGGTACACTCCAAAAGTATAGCAGCTCTCAAAGCCAGCTTGTAACAACAAACACCATTGGCCCAGAACCCAGAACTGTATACCATTCTGTGATTAGACATATTGCTCAGACAGAATTCTTGTAATGTTACAGCCAAACTTACCAAATTCTTGTGGCTTATGCTTTCTGGACATTTTTTTGTAAGTAAAATGCTCAAACTTTGACTACGTTGTGATTTCATCATCACTTAATAAAATCTACATTTTAATTCTTTGCCAAAGAAATGTTTTTGTCCAATCTATACATCCTTAGTTTATATTTTATAATTTTGTATAATTTGATACAATGGCCATGATTTTCTCAGTTTATGGGCATCAGGGGGAAAAAAAAACAGATTAAGCTGATGTAGCGGCGGCGATTCACGTGAAGCCCGGACTTCCACATCGCCGAAGCCCACACACGCAGGCCCGACGCCCTGAGCTATTTCTCTCGGTCTCCGCCTGCCTGACAGTAGTCCCTAAAATGCCCTGTTTAGGGACCCTTTGAACACACATCTTCCCCTTTTAGTCACGGAAAGACAATTTATGCCCATTATACCGCATTATAGATAAGATCTGCGGAACTCGCATTGCAGGCTGCAACTTCTCTATGTTCAGGAAGCGACACACACACAAAAAAACTGAGATGTCGACTTTTGAATATAAGGACTATTTAGATGGAAACATAAATGCTACATTTCGTGTTTTTGTGTCAGGGGACAGCTGTCTCTGTGTGACATATGTGACTATAACAGGAAATAAATAAATAAGTGCTCTGGCGGCTCTCCGTGTGCAGGACCACCCAGAGTCGGAGCGAGTGAGACCGCTTAGCCACAAATTGATGACGCCCCGGGTTCAGAGGTTCATGCAAGCAAGTGGGAGCTAAGCCATTTAGTCCGTTATCTGCACTTAGGTACCAAGGGACCCGCACGCCGTCCTTCGGAACGGGCTGTTCTGAGGCACCGGCCCGGTTGCTGTCAGTGGAGTTAGACTTCGTTTGGAGAGCCACAGTGGCGAACAGCTGCACACATCTGGCCGGCAACCGCGGGCGTCGCACCACTTTGACGAGCAAGTCAGCTGCGCGTCCGTCCTATAGGCATATGTGACAGTTGTAACACTGTCACTCTGTAAGTGACATATTTAAACAATGTTTGATAATTCGCAATATCCGTACAACTGCTTCAATTACGACGGTGACGGCTACCCTACCTGTAGTACAGATGAAGAGAAAAAAATGTGTCGACCAGCCTACAGGTATTATTATTATTATTATTATTATTATTGTTATTGTTATTATTCTGTTATTATTGTTGTTATTAATTATTATTAGTTGTTATTGCTAAACTTATTAACGTACCCATGTTTAAGAGATATATTTTTGGAGTATTTTCGATACATTTTAACTAATTTTACTGTCATATGCCGTTATTTCTTCCTTTTTAATTATTCGAATTGCCCTTAATCATTATACTTAATTTATGTATTATTGACTTAAGATGAACAGCTGGCGTTGAGCGTTTGTGGTAACTTCCATTGTGGCTCTTTAATCTGAAAACGCTGTTTTATTGCAAAGTATTGATCTGAATCTATCTATCTAATCTAAATACTTGATCTATCAAGTTTTGATTGATATAAAAGTTTAAGCGTGAGATAGCATATTACCATTGCTAGGTTTTACATAAAAATAAAGGATTTGATTAATGTTTTTTTCCAAAATTAAAAAAACAGAGCTCTGATGATTGGTCTAGAATAGGCTATATGACCTGCAGCTGCAAATTTGGAATAATTGCTATATACAAAAAATTTCGCTCTCTTTTTTTTAGTTATATTGCACTAATAGCAATGGCCATTCAGCAAAGTCCAGATAACAGAGTCACCCTGTCTGGGATCTACGAGTTCATCATGAAGCGATTTCCCTACTATCGCTCCAACCAGAGAGCCTGGCAGAACTCAATACGACACAACCTGTCTCTCAACAGCTGTTTCATTAAGGTAAAGTACCTGCCTGTCCGTCGCATATGCCAGGAAAGCGGCGAGTTAGGCATGTAACGTTATGCCGCTGCTACGCTTTTACTGCGTCTCTTAAAACAATTGATCATGTAACATAATTGTGATTTTATTGTTTTTTTTTTAAGAATTTAGTTTCTTTTTTCACAGCATGACTTTATCTTGCATAGATCCCATGCAATGTAGAAAATATTGCAGTGTATATGTAGAATAATAATTATGATATTATTATTACTGTTACTATAATACAATATTACTATATGATTATTATTATTATTATTATTATTATTATTATTATTATTATTATTATTATTATTATCATTCTTCTTCTTGTTCTTGTTAGAATTTGGATCCATTATAGAGGTGTACTCTAGTACTCTACGGGGCACTTCACATCCACTTTAGGCACAGAAAAAAATGTCAAATCTGAAATAATCATTTAAAATAAAAAATGTAGATTATCTGTTATTATATTATTATATATATATATACTGATTTGAATTAACAATTAACTATAGTTTGAATTAACCATTGTGAATACCCGCTAACTTATTTTTTTCCTATTGACCACATTGCAAAATAATGTTTCCCCAGTTTTAAGCATGCTGAGAATTCGGAGATTTCCCGTTTCAGGTCACTATTTTCAGTAACGTCATCCAGGTGACATACATTGGTCATAGAGTCTATTAAAAGCCGTGTAACTTGCATTGCAGGTTCCGAGGACAGAGGGCAATGATAAGGGGAAAGGGAATTACTGGACGTTTGCTACGGGCTGCGAATCTATGCTGGACCTTTTCGAGAACGGTAACTACCGCAGACGCCGGCGCAGGCGAAACATCAAGATGGGCTTTCGGGAACCGGCCGAAGCCTTCCTGCCCATGGACGGCCCAGACGAGAGCGCCGAGAGGCGGCTGGATTCCAGTGCCTTTTGCCCCATCGACCCCACCAACAGACAACCCCCGCTCAACCCCCCCTCCCTGGGAAAACCCGAATCCGAAATCAAGTTCAGCATCGACTACATCCTGTCCACTCCGGACCCCCTGCCTGGCTTCCGCCCCCCTCCGTGTGGGGCCACGGGGCCCCCAGTTCACCTTCTGGAGCCCCAGCACCTCAATCTTCATTTTTGGACAATGTGACTATCCAATGATAGACAGCTGACAGCAGTAAGTAGTCTTATGAGTCTGAATGTGCCGCCTTCCTCATATTGTCTTTGCTGAATGGCAATTGCATCTGCAGCATGAATGACACTTGCATTCTTAGGCAGGACGATGCTGCTACTTCTCCCAGCACGTTTGCCATCGTGGCCTCCATAGCTTCTATTATCTGTACATGTAGTTCAATCCAGATCAATCAGTTTCGTCCTGTAAAGTCATTCGCTTGCTGCTGACTCTGTGAACCCCCCCGGCGAGATGAATCGCTCCAAGCATCTAAAGCTGCTCCACACAGCAAAGTCTTATGTGATGACAAAGCTGTGCTACCTGCAAGCACAAGTCTGGAAGACCCCGGAACTTCTGGCCCAGCCCACAAACTGTTTACCAAACTTAAGCCCAGAAGACATGTCGTCCAAAATGCCTGTTATTGTCTGTTTTACTGCTTGCTGGCAGAAATGTAGTACTGTGTATTAAAGCCTAAATAGACATATGCCGCCGATGAGGAGAATAAAAATACATGGTGCAATCTCATCCTCGCACATACAGTTCCTACCAAAGTCAAGAAACTTAATAAAGTAAAGTAAAGTAAAAGCAAAAAAGTAAAGTAAAGTAAAGGTGTAGGTGGCAGGGTAGCAGACAGGAACAGTATCTTTACACTCATGCGGAACCATATCACACAGGTTGGGGTGACGCTATGTTTTATGGGTGAATTTAGGGACTTTGTAGAGTTCAGGAATGGAAAAATCGAGCAATCCAGCTGGAGCTGGGAACTGCTTGGAACGCAGCTGCGAAAACTGAGTGATGTTCCAGCATAAACTTAGATAGCTGAAGGTACTATGTTTGGGGGAGAACAATACTTATACGGAAGCTAAGCTCCGTTAGCATGGATGGTATTTCTAATCACTCGGAGGGAAACACCAATTTATTGTCATACTGCTGATCATTACGAAGTATTATTATATTAGAATAATATTATATTATTATTAGTGTTATTATATTAGAATTAAATCCAAAATGTGGTGTGATGTATTTGAATATTTAAAAAGTATAATGATATGTGAATTATTAAATGAAAACTGCTATAGCAATTATCAGTTTAAATATTTCTTTTTATTTCAATGAAATTGCACTTGTAAATGTGATAGAATATAAAAAAAAAAATCATGAAAAATACCACAATAGCATACATAAGCCGTGTTCTGTGCGGGGAGTTTGCATGTTCTCCCCGTGTGCTGCAGGTTTCTGCTTAGTACTCCAGTTTCCTCCCACAGTCCAAAGACACGCAGTTAGGTGAATTGGCATCTGTAAATTGCCCTTCGAGTGTGTGTATGTGTGTGGGTCATGTATAGATTGTATTGTGGGGACCAAATGTGCCCATAATGTGATAAAAACCTGTTATTTTGATGTTGTGGGGAGCATTTCTCCGTTACAGAGCAGGGAAAACTCTATTTCATAAAAATCTATAACAGCAATTAAGAAATGCCAAAAGTCTTATATTTTACATTACTTAGGGTTAGGGTTAGGGCTGGGTAGGGGTTAAGGCTGTCATAGCTGGAATTAGGGTTTTTCCCATGGAAATAAAAGGAGAGTCCCCACAAAGATATGGGTACAAACATGCGCATATGTGTGCACGTGGACCCTGAGGTTGGTCTGCCATCCCATGCAGACTTGTTACAGTTTGTTGTAATACTATTAAGCTTCTTCTTAACTGCTCTTTTTCTTTGTTGGTCTTTCATAACACAGTCTGCATACCCAGCCCCTAACACAGTCTGCATGCCCAGCCCCTAACACAGTCTGCATGCCCATCACCTAACATAGTCTGCATACCCAGCCCCTAACACAGTCTGCATGCCCAGCACCTAACACAGTCTGCATGCCCAGCCCCTAACACAGTCTGCATACCCAGCACCTAACACAGTCTGCATGCCCATCACCTAACACAGTCTGCATACCCAGCCCCTAACACAGTCTGCATGCCCAGCACCTAACACAGTCTGCATACCCAGCCCCTAACACAGTCTGCATGCCCAGCCCCTAACACAGTCTGCATGCCCAGCACCTAACACAGTCTGCATACCCATCCACTTGACCTTTTAAATTTCAGTCAAACTGCAACATTCAAAATATAATCAGAAAAATCCACATTTTCATGTAATAAATACATTTTATTCATAGAGGTACAAGTTACGAACTGGGGTCTGTTAACATTTATTTCCCTTACAAGGGATATCAATCATCACAGGTGTTTTCTGCTGGTGAAGGGACATTTTTCAATTTAACCTTTATATTATGCTGTGCCTACATCAGGAAGGTTTCAGTGCACTTAACATGAGTGGCATTTAATATAACACAACACTTGCAAGGTGAGCCGGAGATGTGACCTTATTCAAATCCCGCTGCCATTACAGCGTTACTCCTTGCGCAATTATAATTAAACACCTCTTGCTTTCTTGCAAATCCCCTGATCGATCATTGATATTAACATTAATGCCGCGCTGCCCCCCAGCAAACAGCTACCACTGGAACTGTTATGGATCAGCAAGCTTCCATTAACAAAGTTGTTGGTGTTGTGCTGAGAATATATTTAGGTAAATTAACTTGGCATGGAATGCTCCGAGGCTGAATCCTGGAAAGAGGGAGAATCGCTTTCGAAAAGGTCCTTTTTCCCCCCAAATATAACATTTACAGATTATTTAATAAACTGCATAACACTTCTTCCTGTGATTTATTTGATGCACGTCATACAGAAAAAGATGCCCAGCATGCCAGGGACATGCACACACACAGTCTCTTCCTAGTGTATATTGCTTATAATCTCCGTGAGCTCCTTCCGGTACAATGTATAGTCTTGTAAAATAAGAAAGCTCAAGGCAAAATTCAGGTTGAAATGAGGAACTCACTGATGTGCAAATTTAATAAAACCCATATCATAAACAAAATAGGTCATTGAATTTAAAATATTTATTTTTTATTTGATTTCGATTTGTAATTGCTTGCCGGCACCATATTTTCGGGCTGTACTTTGGTGCAATTGTGTGTCGTTTATGAGGGGGGGCATTCTCCATCAGGGTGTGGGGGGCGAGCGTCACAGTTGACTGGAGTCGCCCCCCGAGTGGAACGTGACTGTGTGTGTGAGTGTGTGTGGATACAGGCAGCTTGATAGGCCCACTGATGGAAATAACTGAGGGCGAAGGAGCACGGAGGTGTTGCGTTTACAATGTGTCCTTTACAGCTTCTGAGAAGCCATGCCCTTCAGTGGGGTTCTGTGCAAAGCCCCCCCCCCCATCAAGCTGCCGCCATTGCCTTTTTGCCTGGGAGCCTCACGTGTGGAGTGTGAAGGTGTAGATTCCAAAGAACCATCAATTCCATCAGTATGGCCGCTACTCACAGCTCAGTGGACAGAGGGGAGCAGTGGATGAGTTAGGGTGCATATTACTCGGGCAAGGGTAGAATGTTTAGTCCAGTGAAATAACTGTTGACAATAACTAGGCTGAAATATTGAAAATGTGGAGAAGTCTATTATTACGATAATTAGCTTGGAACTGTAGCTGACAGATTAATTTTACATAGTACAGTGAAAATATTTTTGGATTAGTTATTTTCTCTTTCACAATATTATGCATTTAATAAGTACTATTGTGTTACCTTTTAAAATTTGATAAATCTGAAGAAGCCTTTGTTTTCACACTGATCTGCAAATTACTTAAATTGCGTTATGTTCAAAATGTAGTTACTGACCTTACCTTAATTTTTTTTATGTCAGTAATGTGTCCAAGATCTTTGGGACAACTGTATCAGGGAGACTGTTATATAAAATTTAACTGAACTGAAGTTAATTGAAGTGAATTGTAAAAAGAAATGTCAAAACTCTCTAAAGCCCCTCTTAGTGCCCTGGAGATGTTGAATTTTGGAACTGAAGCCCACTACAATGAGCTCATAAAGGACAGGTACATGTACCTGTTAAGATTGGACAGAGCATGTATGCTAATTTTGGTGTGATTTTTCTATTTTGTTTTTCCATCAGATTATTCAGACTGAAATTACAATTACGGTGGTGTTCAGTGGAACATATTGTGACTTCAATTCCCAGCATGCACTGCAGCCCTAAACTCTTTATGA
>JAODKN010000093.1:15277285-15291112 GCA_026774425.1 Petrocephalus zakoni | reverse complement strand
CCCCGTACCCCCACGCCCCCCCCTCCACCCTACACAGAACATGGCAGCAAATGGAGAGAGAACGGCGAGCTAGAGCGAACGAGGAGGCTGGGAGTACCGCTGGCATTTTCACCTCGCGGGAGGCTCTGGTCCTGCTCGGCTGTGCGGACGACACAGGCTGACCGGCACCACAGGTACGCCCGCTTCCGTCTTCCGCATCCGCTGTCGGTGCAGGCATGTGAGGAATGTGTATGACTCGTGCCGGGGCTAATGTCCAGGGGTCTGTGCAGAGCAGGGGTGCTCACCATGTTTGCTTTGAGTGAGGGTTTCTCCAGCTACTAGCCCCGTGCCATCGATGGGCTCCGATGGGGATGATTCAGGTGCTGGGAGTGATGTAGTGTGGTGGGAGGACAGGCAGCCCGCATAACGCTGCTCCTGACATGAGCAAGTGATGCCTGCACCTTGCCGCACATTTTGCACGGCCAGCTTTAAATAAATGCCCCCGTGTGTGTAAACATAGTGGCCTAGATATAAATAAAATGTTCTTATCACTAATTATAAGAAGAAACTGCAAAGCTGTACCTAATGGCATGTTTCTGCACTTGTACGTGTCAGTCCTTAGCTTAATATTTTTGACATGAAATTAAGATGAGAGAGAATGAATTCAGATCTGCATGTGGAAACAGTGAATATGGACTTTTGACAAGGGTCTAAGAAACGTTTAATCTTCATGGCTTCAGCACTCGCTCAGGACAGGAGACTAGGGTGGCGACAATACCTTGCAGATATGAAAACATTTCCAAACAGTGCATACTCGTAGTTTTCTGGAGTCAGTGGTGGGAGCGTCAGGGGGAGGGGAGCAGATGTTTCGGGGTGCGCTGTGCCGAAAGAGACATTTAATTCACACTGATCGAACAATAACTACTACTTTAAACTGACATCGTCACTAATTGGGTGCCGCCGGAATGGATTTTACCTTCGGATTCTGCCACTTCCGTTAAAGCTAAACAAATAAATAAATAAATCGAAGCAAAACAAACAAGCGCGCACACCCACCTCGAATGCTCATTGTGCATAGGCAGGCGGGCCACCGGCGCGACAGACTCAAGTTCATCTAGGGCTCTCGGTGGGGGGGGGGGGGGATGCTCTTTATTATTTTCGCCTGAAATTACACAGTCGAGGCCGGCTTTAGGCGAGAGACGTTAATTAGGACGCGCTCGACGCGCATTCTAACGGGTAAACAGTTCTCTGACGGGAGGCGCTGGTGAGAGGAAGTGAACCTGGCGGTCGCGAGAGAGATCTACTGACGTGCCGGTTCTGCCAAGCGTCAGGACGCTGAAACGGAGAGCCAGGGACAGAGCGGACAAAAAACCTCGAAAACCGCTTGAAAGAAGCTGGGGAGCCTGGGGGGGGCCGGGACTTCTTAATCATTTATTTATCTCCAGCGGCCGCACACCTGCTAATAATGCTCAGCGGACCTGGTCAATATTAACTGAACAGAACAAATCCCCTGGTAGCAGGTTTGTCAGGCGATTGGAAAGCTTGTCTGAGACATTAAACATGCAGCAGTAGCTCCCTACACCCCCCACCCCTTCCACACACACACCCCCACCAGGAGACTTTGGACAAGTCCTCAGCCAGGAGTCCTGGGAAAGGTTATTAAAGGGGTCTGTTTGAAGCTACGGCGCCCAAGCAAAAATAGGACCTGGGTGCTCCTATTGATAGACACAAGCTTGGCACAGGGGCGCGGGGGCAGGCTTTGCTGCAGATATTCCCTCCCCAGAACATTTAGGAGATTTAAGGATGCCTGCAACAGAGCGATATAAAGGTACCGTGTGGGTGCTTTTAATACGTATTCTGAGTGATGCCCGTAGATGAACTCGGTGCGACGGCACTGTACCGTAATCTCACTAGCAGCACTCCATTCCTGTCCATTAAGGTGACCGTCACTAAACCAAGCAGTGACAGCGCTGATCCCCTTCCTGGCACGGCACTGCGGTTACATTATGATATCGCCTGTGTGACAGCTGTGAGTCATGACGGCATACATCCATCCCTTTAATATGCCTTCAGGAAGGAGATTGCGGTGTTATTTGAGGCGACTTTTTCTCCTCGTGTCATTTCCTGTTTTCGTTGATGCTGAATGCAAATCGTCTCCTGACGTGCCAGCCCCAGCCCGTGTGCCACCGGTGTGGCCAAGGATGGAAGGCCACAGCGGGGGCTCCTCATGCTCGATAAAATTAATTTAGTGTCCTGTTGTTAGCCATGATGTAGCCATCCAGTGCAAATTACAGAAAAATCATTGAAAGTCCCCCCTGTAATGATGCTTTTGTTTGTTAAATTTCGGAAGGCTTGCTGACGTAAACACATTGAAGCAGGTGCTTTGAGGACTGTAAATAGCGGCTGGGAAGTGTAGAGCTGTGAGGGAATTATGCGAGCGGACCCCTGAAGGACGTTAAACGGCAGCGCTGTCGATAATCAAAGCGACAGTTAGCTCCACATTTGGGAAGCTAAGGTCTGACTGCTGGCAGGCAGTCCAGTGAAAGAAAAAGGACAAAGTCAGTGGCTAACAGAGCATTCCCCTACTTTCCTACTCTCTGCAAACGGGCCAATGGGAAAAGACCAGGAGCACATTCTGTGCACATCCCAGAATGTGAGAATTACAACTTTTTTTATTAGGGTCTAAAATAACAGCTTAATATCACAATTAAAACCACAGCTTAATCAGCCCTTGTAATAGAAATTTAATTACAGCATATTGTCTATTAACAATCACATTCATTCTGACAAACATTAATTTAAATTGAACTTTCATTTAAAAGTACATTAACTACACCACTGAGATTAGTATTCTAATGGAAATGTTCATACGTCAAGCCGTCTGAGAAATACGGCCTTGTGAATCTCAGGTCACGTCAAAGAAACTGAGAGATATCGAGATTAGAGTTTTTTATTAAACGGATGCGATACTGGAATGAAGAGCAGGAGAAGTTCAGTTCTGAAATCCAGGTTCAGTGTCAGACAGAGGTCTCCTAGTTACTTTGCTGGTTCCTGTAGTGTTACTCCAGGCAGAGACTGACACTGCATGATAATCCCAACCTGGGCGCTGGGAGCCATCTCCCTCCATCAGGATCACGGGGCTGTTCCTGAAAATCAGAACCTGAAGAGAAATACTCGCTATAGAACACAACAGAAGCAAAGGCCGACATAAATGTGCACGGTCGAACGTGACCTCACATTGCATTTACAAGCCTTCCCCAAAACGACATAATCAACATCCTTAAAAAAAAAGTCCTTTGACATTCTTTGAGAATTTGATGAAATGTCGTCTCATTGGAGCGTGCTCTTTTTGACAAGGATGCAAATTGTACAAAATGGAGACTAAAGTGTAAATCACTTTAATTACTCCGCATAATGGTGTTACAGAGACACACATGCACGCAGCTAATGTACTACAGAGCACGGCAGACAGGTGCTAATTCATTACCCCTCGCAACTGGTATGAGAAGCCGAGGCGCACTTAGTTGGAGACGCCACACGAAGACCCCCTTTTGCCTTTTGACTCAGCCGAACACATTGCAATTCAGAGTTGGTCTTGAAAGTGTGACCTCTGCCTCTCGCATGGCAGCTCGGAGGGAATATTTTTCCCACCTAGCCGGTGTGTCTCGTTACTGCTTAGTCATGGGTCGGAGAGAGGGATGCTTTTCACTTTTTGATTCTTTGTTCTTATATCTCAAGCTTAAGAATGGGTGGTTTACTGACCTCTTGTGCGTTCCTCTATTATATGACATTTCCTGTCTCAGATATTGTGCCAGACCAGGTCATGTTGGAGTTATGTCATCCTCCAAGCGTGGTCTGGAAGTGTCTCGGCAGCCAGACATAATTGGAATCACAGGCGATGCTAGACGCAATTTTGGGTGTTCCTTAGCCCCACCCCCTGGCTGTCTACTCAGCGCCTCTAAAAATGTTAAGTCATTCTTTCTCAAATCCATTGAAAGCGCTAGGATTTCGTGGTCTGTTCTGCATGAGTTCTATCTGCCCAGCAGCAGAGTGACAGTAAACAATCTGCAAAGCCTCCTCTCACTCGTCCCCTTAGTCTTAAGTTTGCTCATTTAGAACCAAACCAAAGATTCTGGAGCAAAGCTTTCAATGATCTTTGCTCTAAACACAATGTGAGACTGTAACCACGTGGATTTATCAGGTTACTACTTCTAAGTAATGTACCTCGTCCATGTTGTGGTTGTTTTTGGCTTTTTTTGCACCCATACAATACGAATCAGAAAGTTGTTTATTGGTACAGGTGAGTTGATCTCCATGTCCATCTAGGTTTTCACAAACATGTCACATTCTCATTGGCTGAACCCCAAGAAGGTTGTCGACATCCCACCCTCCCTCATTCTCCGTGCTTCATGGAATGAGCTTCAGGCTCCTCGCCACCTCTGCACTGGATTAACATTTGAAAATGGATGGATGCATGTTCAAAGGGGAGAGGTTCAGTCAGGGTGGGTTAGTCACATGACCGCCAGTTGTTTGGAGATGTACTAGTTGTCATGCACAATGCAGCATCACCTGAAGGGTGCGGGATGGACTATCGACAGGCCAGAGATTGTATTAGAGGAACACACAACCTGCCTTTGAGGTATTTGGGTAGTTAGGTGGCAGTGCTAAGGCATGACATTTAAAGAAAATGGATCTCGAGGCATAAGGCCCCCTGAATAAAATATTTCAAACAAAAAAGGCCTTTGTTATACATTAAGCATGAAGATAATTGCAGGCTTCCCATGTAACTGGTTAGCGTTCCACTCTAATCGGTCAAAGGCATCTCGCCAGCACGGACCATAGTAGGTGACCTTGTGAAGGGAAGTGGGATTGTCACCAAGGGAGTGTTTGCATCACATGTACGGATGAGAGAAGGAGGAAGGATGTCGATGGCAGGAGAGGGGTCCGACGAAAAGGCAGTGGGAGGAAACCACATCCATAGTCGTGGTGGAAGTATTTAGTGCACCGGTCAGGATGGTTTCTCAAGTCTGTCCACATTAGCCAAACATGCCTGTCTGCTCAGCAGATGCTGCCGACAATCAGTAATAGCTCTGGACAACGCACGTTTCCAAGAGGATTTTTAAACAATGGAAGTCGAACTCTTCTTTCCGAGCAAGCCTGCCCATGTGTAACTGAATTAAATGCACAGGACAAGCAAGGTGATTAAAGGAAGGGAAAGAAAAAAGATGAGGACGGCATTTAATATGAAATGTGCAGTGTTTCTATAATGCAGGGGATACGAGTGCAGAACAGCTCACAAAGGCCGGTGCGGGCGGACGTGCACTAAAGCCGCTTCTACGATGCAGGCTCACGTCTTCAAGATGGGGGAGTTAGCAGCGGGCGGCCATGGCACACTGAGCCAGGAGAGTTCTGGAACTTTTTAGAGCATCCTGAGCACTCTACAGAAAAAGTACAGGCAGTGCAGGAGCAAGGAGACCCAGGGAGAACAAAGACATGGGACCCTGTGAAGGATGAAAGGGCAGGAATTATGGAGAAAAGAGGCGGGCCTATTTCAGTAACCAGAATAGCAGGGACTGGGACCAGTTTGTATATAGTTCATGAATAACTGTAGGGCATCGTTTACATATTCCGTTGACACATGCTGAGAACCGCATATGGTGACAGGGAACAAATAACCATGTCTATCTGCACGTGTGTGCTGGGCACCAGCCACACTGATCCACATGAGATGCTGCCAACGGTTTTGGGGGCAAAACTTCCAAGTGCGATATGGTGATTACGATTATTAATATTCCCGTCTGCAGAGTGTTAATCCCGGATGCTATCCGATTTCATTAGCGACAAAAACGGATCCCCGGTCTCGCTTAATGTCGCTCGGCCTCCGTCACAATGCACGGCATCCTGTAGCGCACGAGCACGCGCAAAGACACACGCGCGCACTCGCGAGCTCATTATGGGAACCGGAGGTTTGCCTCGCGGGGCATTATAAGGAAAAGGAGCGCACGAGCACGCGCAAATACACACGCGCGCACTCGCGAGCTCATTATGGGAACCGGAGGTTTGCCTCGCGGGGCATTATAAGGAAAAGGAGCGCGGCGCCGGTGGGGCTGATAGGGAGAGCGGACGCGAATGTACGTGGGGGGGTGGGGGTGCCGTGCATGCAGCCTGTCGTCGCTGCCTGAGCAAACCATGACTGACAGCGCTTCAAAAAGCCCGGTGGTCCGGGGTAGCGTGTGCGGCAATTACACGCTCCGCGAAGCTCTGTTGGCATGGAAACTTTTTAAAAAATCAACACATCCACACCTCACAGGAACAACTCTCAGGAATCAAATATTAATGCGCAGCACTACTGACAAAAAAAAAATGTCGAGTCTGGAGACGTGTAGGAATGGACGGCAAAGCACTGACATAAACAAAGCGTTCTGGTTTCAGTGGAAATGTCAGCATTGTTTATGCCACTGGAAAGGAGCTGCTGCAAATCCATTCCGAGGTTCGGCAAGGACAAAGGCGGCGATAAACTACCCGGTTTAACGTTTAGAGCCCCCACCTCCCCCGCACGAAGACGCGCTGCTCCATCGGCACCTATAACCGAGGTGTAAATAAATAATGCGATGCTAAAAGCGATGGGGATATATGCGAGCGAGCGCCTGTCTGTGCCCAGGGCGCAATCCGCAGCCGCCCCGCAGCCGCGGAGCCATTAAAGGACGCCGGGCTGCGACTGCCCGCTGCCTTCCTGCGCTTAATGCAAGCAGACAGCGGCCGGGGCTTAGGGGACGCGAACGCGGCTTAGCGAGTCTGCGTGACGTGGCCGAGGCAGGCCCCCCCAGCCCTCTCTGCCATGGCACAGCTCGTCCCACTCATCGCGGCGCACGGGCACATTTCCCCCCCGGCTCTCTCCCTGCCTCGCATCGCAATTATTCATGCCGCTCGCACGCACGTGTCACCCGCAGCGCTTAACTGTCAAGGTGCCGGCTGCACCCCCCACCCCCCTATCCCCCTTATCCCCCCTGCTCCGAGGTGCGGCAGAGTGAAGTCAGAGCTCTCTCTCGCCCGCACCCGGGCGCCGCGATTAACACGCTAAACGGGGTCCCGCGCGGCGTCCCCTTTCACTCTGCCTGGCATCGCCGGTTTCGGCCAGACGCTCTGCAGAGCCACTGTTTGCATCCCCCCCCCTGTCCACTGCATTTCACAGCCAGCTGTGCCTCCCAGGCTCCTGCTGACTATCCCCCCCCGGGCCGTTTTCTCATCACTGATTGGTAGAGACAGGACAAAGTGCCCCCCACCCACCCACACCAGGTCCCCCCGGGCGCCTCCCTGGCCTCCTGTCACCCGTCATTCTGATTCTGCTTGAGGTGCGCTGTTCTCTTCTCCCGGCCCGTCAGATGCTCGCAGTTCAGTGGCCTGCTTCCGGCCTGCTCCTCCACACTACAGTACTCCCATTTCTCAGCCACTCCCCAGCCGGGCTACATGGGATTTCCTGTCAATCCTCCCTTCATCTCAGGCAGCTATTTCCATTTATATGAAACAAATATATGGTTTATTATATCTTCCCTGACAGGAATCTGCATCGTCAGGCCTGTTTGATTGTCATCGCTATTATGGTTGCTTCGTAGAAACTTGTATTACAAGCAATAGAAATAGCTCACTCTTAACACAGTTAGACATGTACAGAGGCAAATCAGGTTAAATACCTTTTTAAAAGTACTATATCCGTCTCCGGGGTATATGTCTTTAACCACAATGCTATTTGCTGGTAAGTATCCATCCGAGCTGTAGGCATCTCAGAAAGTTGTCAGCAACACTCCAGAGTAGAAAGGTGGCTGTATTTGTCTATAGACAGTGACACTGGACACAGTGCAATGAATATAAATGAAACCATTTGATACTGGAACAAATGACAGTTTTTAAGTCATCATTTGCTAATTTATGAATATCTCTGTTTTGTATGTATGTTCCAGAAATGTACTGCGCCGTCGCATATTCCAAAAACTGTCCAATCTCTTCCCAAAGCAAAATGGACACGTATATATGGACAAAAGACAAAAACTGGCAGTGATAAATCACAAAAATGCCATTATGGCATCATTTTATGATCTTTTATTATGATATAATGCTGCTCTCACCATCCCCAATCCTCGAACCCGTCCTCCCACACCACACTCTGTTTATTAAATCGCATTATTGCCACTTCACGATGATGGTCCCGCACTCGGCAACGGGACATTATAATGAGGTCAGCAAAGGCCTCCCCCCACATGGGGTGGCATAAAAAAGCAAGGAGGTTACTGAGCACTGCGCGCCCCCCCCTCTACCCCCCCAAGCCCTCCTCGCCCAGCCCTGGCGCGCCAGTGTGCGCGTGAGCATATGTTAGCGTTTATGGTCCTCTGCCTCACGCAGGGTATGCCTGCAGGATCACCTTGGTGCCGGTTTACACACACTGCGGCAGTGCAACGCAGCCCCTTTCCATTTTATTGCATCCGCAGGATTCTGGAAAATTGCCGTCACGGCCCTGTAACGAATGGGGAAGGTTGCACATGGTCACAAAATGCGACGTGCGAAGCAGTGGTGCGAAAGTCAAGTGGCACAAACAGGAAAGTCCTGCACACAGTGAGAGATGGCAGAAGTCATCTACAAAAATATCACTTAAATCATCTGCAATAGTGTTATTAAAAATACCGCAGAATCTTTCATAATTAGTTCTGCAACACTAAGAGGAGAAATACAGTATTCAGATTTTGCAACAGCCATCCATTCTCTAACCACTCATTCTGGTTAGAGTCATACATACAGGCAATTTAGAGACACCACTAACCCTACATGAACATTGTTGGACTGTGGGAGGAAACCCACATAACTCAAAGACTCAGCGCCTCCACATACCACCTGCATTAAAATTGTCAATCTATTTTTTTTTTATGGTAACCCTCAGGTGTATTGCGGCCACAGAAATGGTTATAACGGATTACAAAGCAATTCCCTCCCTGAAAAACAGGAGACGAAAAACTTGTTAATTTCCCCAGTCCTCAGATGGTTCTTTTCAAATTAAATTTTATTCATAATATTGAATGGAGTCCTGCCAGAGTGAAGATCTCAGCTGAAATACTTGCAGGCAGACAGCTCACGCAGGTGTGACGCTAACCCGACTGCATCAACATCACACCGAGGAGGGAGTCGCTAGAATCTCTTCTGGTTTCATTTTCAGAGCAGAGATCCCGACCTGAATGGGGAGAGAATGTGCATGTGTGTGTGAGAGAGAAACTGTAAGCGAAATGCATTTAAGATGCTCCAGTGGCTTGAGACTGAAAGACGCCACAGTACAGTAGGCCAGAAAATGACTGGTACTGATAAACGGCACAGATCATTAAGCGAACCCCTCCCACCACCATCACCAGCTGCAGTGCTCTCCTACCCCCGGAGAAAAGTCAAAGTTAGGCCAATCAATGGCATGAGGATGGGCTGTAGGTCAATGAATGCAGCTCGCCTGGAATACCTAATTAGAGTAAATTGTGCTTGTCTTAAAGCATGCATAATATCCCGGCCAAGGTGAGCCTCACTTACTGCCTTCCACTCAGGACTATCTGCTGGAGGCTGGCAGATGAGCAGTTCGTTTCTGGCCACTCTCTCTGCGTTCCTCCCCGCCGTTCATCCGCAACACATGCATGCAGACTTCGTCACCAAATAACCAGTGTCATTTCAAATAAAGTTAGTCGAACATGAAAATCACCAATCCGCTTGTACAGATCTACTCAGAGAGCTCAGATGTTTCTGAGTGGGATTTCTCTAAAAATAAAGGCACCCTTTCCAAGACTTCAGCACGGATGGGCGCACCCTAGTATCAATAAAGGGTGACTTTCCCTTTCAAAAGAAGTGACATCTTTGGCCTTGAAAACCTGTTATTGTATTGCCTCTAGGACAGGCTGCCTAAATGAGCTCCGGTAACCATGGTTACCTCCCAGGAGATGCGAGCACACTTGTTTATCTCTGGCCAGTGTGCACGCTCGAGCCACTCTGTCTGCACGCCGAAACAGATGTGTGATCCCTGTTGGAGCCATTATTGATCCGGTGTCGGAGTCATCTCTGCTGCAGCCTGCGAGGGAGGCAGTTTGAAATGTCAGCCTAGATAAAGCCGCATCTGCCCTAATAAACCCCCGGCGATGAAGCCAGAGACAGACACATTCAGCGGATGCCCGCCGCTCAATTGAACAATGAATAATTGGGCAGACATTATTTGGGAACACCTGAGAGGTTAGGAGCAGCGATCACCCCTAAAAATAACACCCATTTCACGCCCAGCTGTCCCCCAGGATCTAGCAGGCGTGTTCTCTGCAGTCTCCTTCCATATTGTTGGCCTATTTCACCGGCTTTCTGTGCCGCATTCATAATAACCCCCTTTATCGCCGTCCCCCGCTACGCCTCAAACTGCCTGGCAACCAGTGCGGACCATTAACGCGCGCGCCCTTCCAAGAACAAAGAAAGGCCCCTCCGATCAAGGTGCTAATAACATCCTTCCTCTGTCGGATGCTAAAACAAAAAAAAAGAATCCCGGCAGGATGATCCTGTTCTCCGTGACGCCGTATCCGCGCTGACCCTTCCCTGACGCCCGCTCCAGCTCTGTTTACTGCTCCTGCCTGAGATCCCATCGCGCCTGTGTGGCGAGCGATAAATAACTCGCTCGGGAACCTGCTCTAATATGCATACAAATTGCAAGTCGGGGTGATGTTGAGTGTCTCTCGATGGGGGGTCTATTACTTATTCTGGGGCCTGCTCCGAGTCCCCTTTAGCCGTGAATCCCCCCTCCCACATCTCCTCCGGTCACCATGCACGGGCCGGAGCGACTAATTGCACACGGCTTGACGATGCAGATGAGAAATGACCGGCCTCTGATGCAGACCCTAATGAACGGCGACTGCAGGTGAGAGGCGATCGATAGCCAGACGGCGCATGCGCGGCACACTGTTCCGAGGGGCGGCAGCACGCTGAATGGAACGTGACGGATGGCGTGTCCCCCCCCCACAGACAGCCAAGGATGGGGGGAGGAGCCGGGCACTCTGGCGGTCAGGAGCGCCGGCCCTAATGCGCTGCAGGCACTGGGCCGGGCCAGAAGGTCAAGCAAAATAAATAAGATGACTGTTTAATAAAAGCTGTTTTTTTTTTTAATTCATGGCAACCATAAAATGGTTTGGGCCCCAGATTGGCGGCGTGTGTTTGCAGACGCATCCTGGCACACTGCAAAATGGAGCGATGCCTGCGTCAGCGTGTGAGGGGGTGCGTGCGCGCTGAAGTGGGAGTGGGGGGAGGGGGGGGGCATCACGGAACATATCAGCACTTGAACTGTGAGACTGCGATGGGGGAGAGACATATGTACGGGGAACAGCCGCAGCAGCAGGGCCAGCTGCTGGAGAATGACGGGTCCCTCCCACCGCAAGCCGACCGCTACGCCCCCACGGCAAGCCAGGGGAGGTGCCGTTAGCCGCCGGGGGGGCTCGCTGCGGGAGGTGCCAGGTTAACTCCGATAAGATGAGCTCATGTCTCATACATATGCACGTCAGGGAGAATCCAGGGCAGGGGGTCTCGAGGCTGGCCAAAGCACACCTGGCGTGGGGGCTGAGGGATCAGCCTCCGGGGGTAAGCGTCTCCGTTTTTGCCCCCCGTGGCCGTGCCGCGGCACCACGTGCGATAACGAGCAGCCGTCTGGTCCCCCCAGGCCTCGAAGTTGCACTTCTCTGCTTTTTCGTTTCCCCCCCCCGGTACGACGGCTGCCGCGCTTCCGCTCGGGGGATTGGTCATCCCGACGGCAGGATTCCGCATCCCGCTTTAAGAAGCCGCTCGGAATCTGGCCCAGGCGGCCGCGGATGGCGCCGGATCTCAGGCGCTGTGGAAGGAGACGTCGCCGTGTACCTGCAGTGCATGTGCTTTCAGGTTTAACTTCAATTACAGGCAGCTATTTACCCCGGCAAATGTCACGCTCAGCTTAGTGCCAAGAACCTGCAGACTGGGGTTGTTTCCATCCTTTACTCCATTTCATAAAACTTCAGTAAAATGACCTTTTCCTCATTTACCTAAAAGGGGTGCATTCTTTAAAATATAGCGCTAGAATTTATCACTTAAATAACCGGGGCTTTTAGAGAAAACCTTGAGTGGGGATGCGTTTCGGGTGATTTAATAATAAAATATACATGATTTTTTTTTTTTTAAGTCTGAGTTAATCATGACCTGATGGTTGGACTCATGACCTATTTAAGTCCCAGTAGGGCACCCTCTGTAAGCATGGTACTTAACCTGAACTGCTTCAGTAAAATCCTTTAATAAAACAATTGTATAATTTATAATTGTAAAGAATTTTAGCAACAAATGACATTACCTTGAACAGCAAGCAGGTGAAATAACTTAAACTGTCCAGGCTGGTATTTTTGGGGGCATGTAAATAAGCATGATTAGGAATCTTTGGAAGGTCGCCATTGGAAGTGAAGTGCAGCTACAGTCACTCTGCATCACAGGCACACTCTCAGCCCTGGGCAGCATCCCCCCTCCCCCAGTGTTCTGCTGGAGCCAGGGGTAAAGGTGCACCTCCTGCGTGTTGAGATGGGACATTCAGCGGTGATCTACTTGGGTGGTTTGGGAGTCAAGGATTGGGAAAATCTGATGATAGTTTCAGTTCAGAAGCTACTTACTCTGCACTTCTGACAGAAAATATGCTTTTCACCCAATCCAGCATCTTCTGTTTTTTTTTTCATTTTTATGTAAGACCTACACAATTTTGCTATGTATCTGCAGACTAAGACTATTTTTAAGATAAAAGTGAAGTCTAAAGAACAAAAGTTTGGCATGTCATTATTTCTGTTGCGTAAGAGGGTCAGTTAACTCTGAATAAATCACTCCCATGTTCTTCGGAAGACCCTGGCCTATCCCTGTGCCCTTCTGAATATCATATCATGAAAAAGTTCTCCCTACTTTAACAGGATCAATGAATTCTATTATTTTATTTTCCTCATGACTTATAAGAACATAAATCTGAAACCTGATTAAAAGAAAACAAACTCAACATTTTAGCATTGTAGCTTATAAATGAACCCTCATATCACCTGCTTCTGCAAACGGGGAATCATACAACGGAAACTAAATACATACAGCACACAAACAGGGTCAGGGGGTTCACTGACTACTTGGCTGAGCATTAGAATGATACATGACCGGAGTGATTCTGATTATGTGAGTGTTTGGTGGATTATCATCGCCAGATATGAAGGTTCCAGCATGTCAGAAACAGCCACTTCCCTGGGATTTTGACACACTAGAGTGTCTAGACTTTACAGGGAATAGAGTAATAAACAAAAAAACAATCAGTCAGCAGCAGTTCTGTGGGAAAAGTAAACACCTTGTTAATGAGAGAGGTCAGAGGAGCATGGCATGACTCATTAAAGCTAACAGGACGGCTGCAAGTGCAGCTCACTGAAATAGTGGTGCACGGAAAGGCTTCTCTGAATGAACTAGCTCACCCCTGAAGTGGTTCTGGGGGCAAACGTGGGTTCTACCTGGTAGTAGCAAGGTGTTCCTAATAAAGCAGGCTCTACGGTTTCCTAATAAAGTGTGTGTTAAGACTCGATTCCTTTCCATTTAGCAAACCTTCATTTTCTTTTATACTTAACAAAGACGGTGAGCCCATTACACACATCACCGGCTGATATCTACAAGTTAATTGCTAAGAACTTTAGACTGACTGCAAGCTAAGACCTTGGTTCTATGCATGTTAAATATGGCACTGATATATGGTTCAAAACATATTCATTGCTGACACAATGATGAAATGATGAAATAGTCTTGTGATAGAAACAGGATTTTATGAGTTTT
>JAODKN010000093.1:15258605-15273137 GCA_026774425.1 Petrocephalus zakoni | reverse complement strand
CCCCCCCCCCCCCCCCCCCCCCCCCCCCCCCCCCCCCCCCCCCCCCGCCGCCCGCCCCCGCCCCCCCCCCCGCAGCACAATCCATTACTTCACAAATATCACTAACTAAACTGACAATATTTGGCATGCTTAAGTTACAGTGGAATTTTTGAAGTAAAGGAAGTAAATGGTTATAGGCATATATTGGTGACTTTGCACACACTATTTCACATTCTTGATTTGAATTATTTAATAAACTGAATTCAGTACAAATCACATGTAAAACAATGTGACCGAGGAGATAAAAAATATAAGCCTAATCACAACACATTTTGGATTTCATAATATCATAATTTCATGTATACTGTACAAAATGAAATTGGAATATACACACGAATAGTGCCCACAGTATATTAAACAGTATTATTTAGTAATGTAAATAAATAAACAGGAAATATTATTTATCAGATTCTCGATGGCTGTCTCATTAGGCTGCCGGCGTCTCTGGTGCTATCACGTCGCGCAAATTGCAGCGTATGCCTTTAAAATTAGGGGGACGGTTCTGCAGGTTCTCTGCGGAGCTCCTGTCCAGTGCCCTTCAATGCCTGCTTGTGGATCTGCATCACACACAGATTGAAATGTCATGCCCCAGTTCAGACCATTCAGGTCAGACAGGCTGAGCCATCTCGTCTTCTCCTCCTCTGGCTCACTTTGGGTGTTCGTAATATTACAGCAAAACTAACAGCGCGATGTGGACTCGAGGTATCGGCCGGAGAACGTACATAAGTCATCCTTAACAGGCACGCTCCATATAGATTTCATTCAAATTGTTTACTCACATTATATTGGTTTATTAAAGGAGGGGTAGATGTAACTGCGTGAAGCACGTTTATCGTAACTTGCTTTTACCGTGAGGACACATGCATAGGACGAAATCAATGGCGGGGGCATCCAAGGCGAGAAAATGAGTCTCCCAGAAATCCGGCTCCTGAGCCGAAATGCAAGCGCGCAGAGGAGGAGCTGGGCGGCGCGATCCGCCGAAAGCCTGCGGAGAAGAGCGCAGTCAGCGGCTGCCAGGTAGATGATGGCACCGAGGCTACCCAGTTACATCCAGCGCATGTTAAATGATCCAGCGCACAGCGGAACAATCAGATTCCCAGCCCTCCCCATCTCCGTGTCCGCAGGCGCCGGCACTTCATTATTCAGCCTGCACCCTCTGACACGGCGACAAGGTTTAAAAATGGCTGTTCGGGGTACAAGGCGGACCAGCCTGTCCGCTCCTTCTGCGTAAAGGTTGTTCATGTTTGCCCGCAAACGTCAGTCCCAACACAGGAGCTCGAATGCGGTGGCAGGGTATATGGGGGCAATAACGCGCTCGGATTGCTGCAGATGAAACTAAGGACTTCAAAAAGACCGCTGAATTAAATGGGTATCTAAGCTCTCTGTACATGTTTATTTTCAGTGCTTTGTATTTAAAATATGCTGTAATGATCTCAGTCACGGTAAATAAGTGTTGTGTTTTTGGCAAATGAATCAAGGAGTGCTGGAGAGCAGAATGATCTGAAAAGGCAGCATCTTAGCTTAGGATCTATGTATTTACTTCATGCAGGGTCAAGGCAGGCAAAGCCAGCTGCATCTGTGAAATTTGTGATTTGTTATTATTATTTTTTTAATTCCAAAAAGAAACTCCAGAGAGCTTGTCCTCAATGTGGCACGTGCTGTTTGGCTGAAGATAAGCTGTGACAACAACCACTACACTATGAATCATATATTTCCCCATGCATCACTCCATTAAGACCTTCGCAAAACAATAATAAGAACCAGATTTAAAATTTCAATCACACATTTCTCCCCTAGAGTTACCTTTAGTAATCATCAAGACACTGGTTCAATGTGCAAAAACGCAAAACAGAAATGCAGTCATGTACAACAAAATATGGATAATGCAAAATGCAAATAAATGTAAAATATTTCTACATGTATTGATATGAACGTATTGCTAGCAGATGTACTCAAGAGTGTGTCTCTGTTAATAAAATAGTACATTTATATTATTTAGGGTATCAAAAACTTTCACTTATATACAGGTGTGTTACAAGGAGAACAGAGACATAAGTACGAAAGCATTATGAACATAAAAAGAGCACTTTAACATAAAGCATACACTCTGTTTTGTCTCTGTTTTTTAGAGCGTCGTAGACGAAGTCATGCAGTCTTTCAGAGAACGGAGCTGTTTCCATGGTAACCAGCACTGCTACCAGCAGGGACCCTATGAATTATCACGCCTTGAGAGTTACAGACATCAGCGCAGCCAGACCAGACAGGGCTATGAAGCGCACTCACTCGCAGAGGCACCGTTGGCGACAGCAGCAGACTCCGCGGCCAAGGATTGTTATAGCCAGCAAGCATATCCAGGCTATAGCAGCAACCCTGCCCCAGCTGAGAAGCAGTACAAAGGCGGCAAGGCTCCCAGCCGCCAGCTGCAGAGCAGTTACGGCGGCCATCTTGGTAGCACATACTCAGGCGTGTACATGGCAGAAAGTCATCTTCAGCAGAAGTGGCCGGCCACATCGCACATGTCCCAGTACGACCAGGACATGCTGGCAAAAATGGAACCAGGAGATGGTGTCAGGAGCACCGGCTCTCAGTATCTGCAGCCAAATCTGCTGCCTGTTTCCCAGAACCGGTGCTCTCACGCTGCACACTCCCGCTCTTCAGTGTACCCCAGCCACCATCAACAGAAGCTCCCTCAAGACACCTCCCCATCCCCTGCGATCTACTCCCACGGCCAGCTGCACTTTCCTCAGCACTCTCAGTCTCTGTCAGCATCCACACCGTCATATGTAGAGAAGTGCAACCCCACATCGCACTGCTATAAAAGCTATGCCGTGCCCCCGAACTCCCAGTATAGTAGGAACACTGGGAACACTAACAGCCTAAAGCAAAATAGCTACAGAGCACAGAGCAACTATGCCTACCAGCAGGCTCCCTCTAGGTCTGGATATGAACAACAAGCTTCCTTGCAGGGAATGACAAACAGCCAGGAAAGCATTTCAAAATTTCAACATTTTACCCAGCCACAACAGAACTACTGTCTGACTGACCTCTCTGTCAGGTCACCAGAGCATTACTACCAGAACTGCAGCCCTAACTCCAGCCACTCACCTGCGAGATCTGTGGGGAGGTCTCCCACTTACAGCTCCACACCATCCCCTTTAATGGTTAGTTCCGACTCGTTTCAATATAACCAGCCTCCCATTGCATCAGGGATCTCTTCCTCCACCAGTTTACGAGAGCAAGGTTTACTCATGCCACAGAAATCTCACTCCTCTCCAAATATTAACCCCAAGGCAGCTAGCTATGCTGCTTCCATGAAGGACAGCTTCTCTGAGAAGCTCTTGTCTAACCCAAGCTTGTGGAGTCTTAATGCCCTGACATCTCAAGTGGAAAATATTTCCAATAATGTCCAACATCTACTGCTGTCTGAATCTCTTGCGACTAATAAAAAAGGCAACAAAAAGAACAACCCTAAACAAGAGGAGGATTTTAAGGACCATCTTCGTAATCTTGAGGAAGGTTCCTGTACAGCTACTCACAATGCTGAATCTGCCACTGAAGTTTTTAGTACTCCCCAGTCCATCCACAATGAGCTGCAGGAGGATGGATGTTCTTCTGAGGTCCGACTGGAAAGAAACTACTACTACTGCAACCAGAGCGGAGAACCAGTGCCGACTATTGCTAACTGTAACCTAACCCTGGATGTGGCATCCTCCTGTTCTGTGTCTGCACTTGATAACATTTCCAAGATATCAGAGGACAGTGCATCAGGCCTGCAGGTTACCCAAGTTAGAGAGAATATTGACACCATCCTGAGGACCATTGGAGAGGAGACAGCTCAAAGCAACCTTGTTCACAGCCCACTAAATCCAGAGCCAAATTCTGAAGCAGACATCAATAAAATAAAGGAATCACTAAAAGAAGACTTTGAAGCATCATCCTTGCTTGAAAAGTCAAGTGATCAGACAGGGAATGAGAATCTTAAGAATACTATGGCCAGCGCCTGCAAAGACAAGACTAAAGACCCTGGAAGCAAGCAAGAGGAGTGGCCAAAGGATGAAGAATATCCTGCTGAATTTCCTAAAACAAGTCAGGTATCGACAGGAAAAAAATATCCCAGTGATATTGAAGAGCAAATGGACTATGGGATGGAAAAGGAGCGTATTGCAGAGGGGGATAATAGCGTGAAGTCCTGTGTGGTATCATATGCAGGCTGTAATAGAGATAGGAGCTTTGATTCTGATCCCGATAAGAAAAGCATGCCATTGGCATGGAAGGATGATGCTGAAACCTTAAAAGAGAATAATTCCAAGTCTCCACATTTTAACTCCACAAGTGAGCTTTTGGAAGAAGGTTTTTCAATACTCACAAAAGAGCAACCACTTGAGGAGCAGCAGTCTTTTCGTCCCAGTGAAACCAGTGTGGTTAAAGAGGAGAAGGACAGTTTGCTCTCAGAGGAGAGCATCAATAATAAAACATGGTTGCAACCTGAAGAGCTGTGCAGCCCCTCTGAGGAGCAAAGAGTTAGCAGAGAAGAAGATGAGCAAGACATGCCTTTCACAAACTCAGAAAGAAGCTCAGTCTCACGTGATACTGCACCTCTGACACATAGCGTGAAGACAGGCTTCTTGGTGTTTAATGAAGAAGCATCACCCCTCTCCCAGGCAAGGGAGCCCGACTCTCCTCAGCTACCAGGAAAGTCAATAATATACTCAGCACCTTCCTGGGCTGACACCCCACCTTCCCCAAAGAAAGGTGATGAAGAGATTGATCCTGAGATGAGCTGTGTGAGCGCAGTGACATCTTCAACTGAGGCAGAGCCAATGGCCCCATCTGCAAATATTACAGCATTCACCAGACGGCATGTGCGGGGGAGGCGACGGCAATCTCCAATACTAATTCATGCAAGTACTGTAGTCAGAAGGCTTTCAAATATGGGTGGGAAAGAAGTTCCAGAATCTCCTCAGGAAATCAATATGGCAGCCACTAAAACAACGGTTTTAGCAGAACAAAGACGGGCTGTTCACAAAGATCTCTTCTCCCAGACATGCAATATCTCAGCAGAGAACTTCCCCTCCAGGATGTGCACTCGCTCTTTCACTGCGATGGCCGCATCCAGTCCATGCCCCCATTTAAAGAAACGGGGCCCCAAGCCATCTCCGCAGTTTGACAGTGAGGACTCTGGAGGTCATACCAAGGGCTTGATATCGAAAACTGACTGGAAGAAACAGAGAGACCAGAAACCTGCAATCATAGGTAGGAAGGGTTTGAGTGAGATCATGAACCAAGATGAAAACCAGGAAACCGGTGTGAGCTTACCGCCTGCTGTTAAAGACCAGAAACCTATGGTACTGAGATCTAGAAAACAAGCGCTGAACCCAGTGAAAGGAACGGAGAAGAAGACCATGTGCATTCTACCAAAAACGGTTAAAGAAATGAAGAAGCAGGAGACAGCACTGCAGAAAGAAGAGTGCTGCGAGAGCCCCAAACAAAGCCCTACTTCTGCACACCGGAAAAATGTCTACAGAGCATTGATTAGCAAGCCACATGAGAAGAGTGAATCTGCCATTAAAAGGAAAGCCAGCTGCCAGTCCGGGGTTCCTATGAAAAAACAGAGGATGATAAAAGGAAGTAAGTTCGACAAAGTTCCTTTAAAACCCAACCTATCGGCAGTTAAGAATCCAAAAAAGAGGTTAAAACAAGATGAGATTTTCACATTACCTTTGAACAGTTTTCTTACCAAAGATCCCTCCCCTGTTAATGTAAACGATATTCCTTTGCCTCCCCAGTACCCTGTCAAAACAAAGTATCTGCCCCCAAGGAAAGGCAGAGGGCTAAAATATGAAGCCATGGTTCAAAAAATGGCATCACTTGGCTCAAAAAAGCATAGCCTAAATACTCATTTTGACAACATAGCCGAGAATTTGCCAAGAAAGATCGTAGAGCAAGTTTTGGAACAAGTAAAGCCAGCAGAGGATGAAGAGTCGGTGCACAAGGATGGTGAGCTTGCAAAGAGCACCATGGTGTTTGAAAACACACCATGCCTGAAAGATTCTGATGTTATAAAGAAAGAAGGATCCCAGGAGAGCAGCAACCAGCCTGACTTGGCCTTGGAAACACAGAGCGCCTTCATCAGTACACAGAGAATAGCCAAGCAAAGGGCCATCAAGAACAATCATGAAATGCATCTGAAGCAGAGAAGAAGCAGAAGGAAGGGCCACACTTCCCAGGTGAGCACCACAGCCACGAAGCAGGAGCCACTGCCCATTGCACTCGCGGAGGACAGGGAGAAATGGCTGCAGTGCTTCCAGGCCTCCCTGTGTGCCCAGGGAAGACATGCGCTTCCCTCCCTGAAGAAGGCACCAGTTACAGCATCGGCTAAGCAAAGCGGCGTGGCGCATAGAGCAGTATCCAAAAGGACAACTGAGAAGTACTTTAATCACGGCAAGGTTGCAAAGAATGGCCGCAGATTCAAGGCTGCACACCGAAAGCAGGATACATTATTGGCGATGGAGGAACAAGTGGGGCACACCATAAACTATTTATTGTGCAAACTCCCCAAAAACGAGACCCTGCCATTATTCAGGCCGTTTGTGCATGTCGACGACGCGGCACATTTCGCCTCTGAATGTACCGTCATCAACGGGCCTGAGGAGGAGCGTCTGCTCTTTCAGGCCAGGAGAAAGAAGATACAGGACGAGGCTATGGCTTCCAAAGCAATACCGACCTCTTCAGTCATGCTGCAGGGTCCCCTGGTAAACAAAAACCTGATTGACCGCAGTCTTACTTGCTGTCTGTGTGGAAAATCGACAAATTACAAGGAGCTCGGGGACTTGTGCGGGCCATATTACCCCGAGGACAGCATTCCAAGGAAGACCTTGTCTTTTAAATACAGACAGCAATCCAGAGAGGATAAAGTGATAATGAACTGCAATTTGGGGCACATAGGAGCTCTAAAGAGGGAGGGGAGTAGGGGTCTGGCAGGGCGGTGCGGTTATGGAGGCAACCCAGGACGGCTGAGAGGTGCAGAGAGAGCTTCTGTCGAGGGCGTGGCGCGGCCAAAATTCTTGGAGAGGTACAAAAGGCTGCAGCAGCTCCAGGGCTCTGAGCGAAGGGCTGGGGAGGACGGCACCCGTCCCTTAAGGCTGCACGAAAGTGGCGGAACTGTGCCGCAGGCAGCCCAGCTAGAAGCCGAGTCCAGGGAGCACTGGCTTCACGAGGCGTGTGCCGTTTGGACCAGTGGGGTCTTCCTGGTGTGTGGAAAACTGTATGGTGTGAAGGAGGCTGCGCAGGCCACAGCTGCGACGGTGAGTTGGTCTGCACGACACCTCCAGTCCATAGCTGACAAGCTAGCAGCTAGGAGGTGCCCTGAATGAACGCTGCGCAATTTGATCTATGCACGCTGAGAACCACAAGGAAAAACATTGCTTTGAGTTTTTTAGTAACAGGTGAAATGCGTCTGTGTTCATTGTAATCCTGCAGCTGCCTTAGCTCCTAAATCTCTCATATAATGACCTGGCGGTGCATTTTTTGTTAACGGTTTTTAATCTTGTTTTCCTTCCTGTGCAGAGCTGTTCAGTGTGCCAAGATATGGGTGCCTCCATTAGATGCTCCCATGAAGGCTGTCCTCAGAACTTCCACTATTTCTGTGCCAAAGAGATCGGTAGGAGCTCTGTATGTGCACATACCCATTTAAGTTTTCAGTGCTTGCAGTCGTCACTTGCTCTGGTTAATTAAAACACTGAGGAAGCAAATGTAGAACAGACTCCACTACTTACAGACTAAGGATTATGAATTGCACTTACTTCCCAGACTGCAATATGGATCTTGCCGCAGTAGACAATAGGCATTTAAAATGAATTGGGATAATGTACAAAATGGTACAATGTGTTAAGTTTCTTTGGATAAAACTCACTTCTCATCACCGGAACAATCATCAAAGCCTTGACTTGACATCAAAGAGAATGAGTAGTAGCATCGATGATCCTGCCCTCCATCGTTACCATCTCCAGCTGATGTAACCCCCTTATCATTACAGGTTGCTTGCTGGATGAAGAAAGCTTATCATTGAGATGTACGAAACACAAGGTAAATGACTTTTGTCATGTAGACACAAACCTCTTCCACCACCTACAATCTTTTTCTAGTTTGACGTGCTTTTGTGGTCTGACACCAAAGTGTAATTCTCCAAACACTGCATTGCGAATAATTAGGTATTCAGTACTAGGTTAAGTGAACATCTAGGTGCAGGTGAACTGACTCTGACCTGGTACCTTTTACCGGAGCCCTAGAAGCCCACCAACATTCAAGTTTCCACAGGGCCCCAGTCTGACGTTTTTTTGAGAATCTCTGTCCATTTTACCCCCAGTCATAATGCCACCAGATTCAAAAAGTGACCAATCAGACAGAAACCTGTGATCTGTATCCGTCACCCACCCCGCCCTGGACAGGCTGATGCAGGGCAGAGAGAAGGAGGAGGGTAGGAGTTCAGAGCCGGTGCAGAGGCACGGCTTTCAGGGCGACTAGCAGCCAGCTATGTGTGAAGCACCGCGTCGGATCCTCGGCAGACTGACAGCAAGGAGGACTTGGCTGCTGATCAATACAGCCTCCCCCTTCTGCCTCCCACGTAATGAGATCTCAGAGCAGGCAGAGCGCACATCAAAGTGATTCACTAACTCTGGGATCTGAAGGCTGCTCTCTGCAATGCCACTCCGCCGCCTTAATAAAACGGGTAGTACCCCCATATAGGGATCTGTGGAGATAATGCAGGGAACCCGAGGGATGCAGTCTTTCCTCTCTTGTGAATTTACTTATTTATGGGGAGAGTGAACCCTGTGCGACCTGCTTGTTTTACTTTAGGATGGTGGGCTTAAATTAACCTTGACTCCTTCAGGTCTGTGGAGGCAGAAAGGAGAAAGGGAGAACGCTATGGACGAAACCCTAGAGTAGAGTCCTAGACTTGGCTGGTGGGGGGAGGGGGGGCAGAAAATCATTCATATTTCTCCTTTGCACAGTGACCTGGGCTTACAAGGCAGTCAACTTAAAGCAGCCGCAGTGCTCCTGTATTGATTTGCACGGAGAGCAGGGATGGCGAGGATCGGCTCAGCGCACGCCCCTCCTTACCGCGCGGCGTCGCTCCACGCGCCCCCTGCGCCTCCATGTCACAGACCCTGGAGGGCGTGTCGCTAACTGGCCTGCTTTTCCGTGCTGGCTGGAGTCAGCCCGCATGTTCGCCGCCAGCAGCTTCTCACCCAAATACATCTGGATCACTCTCTTCCCTGAGACTGTGAGAAATGGCAGCAGGATTTAGGAGGATCTCCTGAGCAGGGCATGGAGAGGACACACGTCCAGACGGGCCAGCATGGATTACAGGGTGGCGCTGAACGCTGGAGTATCAGCTCCTGTGGCAGAGTGGTACCAGTGGCTCTGGCTCAGGCTAGCTGCACACTAATGCCCCCAGAGGGAAACCTCTGCTAGCTTCCTCTTTCCTGGTGACCTTTAAGGGTGAAAACTTGGCATTCATTCATGCCACTGCATTTAATCTCAACAGTACATGGTGACTTTCCTTTGGAGGATATCAACAAAAAAAATCTCAGCCGAATCATTTCACATAATCATAGGTTCTGAGACTTCCAAGTCGAAATCTACAGCTTTTTCCCCATTTTTCTCGAATGGTTTGATTTTCTTTTGGAATCAAGCAACTAAGCAATCCTTGCTCGAGCAATCCACCATTAAAAAATAACACCAGATTTTAAATTCTTAAATATTTAAAAACATTCATACTCAAGTTGTGTCGTAACTGTGAGCAAGGTGGATTGATGGATGTATTTATAATACTTCTTCCTATATATATCTATATATAGATATATATACACATATATATTTTTAATGTGCTTTCAGAAATCTGTAATAAAAAATGGTCACATGGCGATCAAGTTTCATATGACGGTAGTATTGATCTTTCCCAGCCAGCTCACCTAAATATTCTTCTCTCTGCTCACAGTGTCACAAAGATTGTACTTATAATTTAGCTTGAGGAATGAAGTACAGAATTTTGCACAGTTCTTAGCTACTCTGCACCGCATAAAGTTCAAATGGATGTCGTACAATTTTTGCTCAATTTTTGTTTTTTCCGTCCTCAAACCACGCATTTTACTATGTAAGTGGGCAAAACTTGTTAACCTTAAAAGATTACATAAATTAGGTAAAAACAGAAGGATACTCAACATTCAGCATAAGCGACCAGTAATTTGTACTACATCTCAATAAATTAATGTTGTATATAATTGTTTTATGCTGGTTTCTTTTAAGATGTGATGTACTTAAATACTTGTTTATAGTATTTCTTAGAGATATTTATTTTCTATAAAATGAATGTCATTGCCTACAAAATATTAAAATAATGAATTAAAGTGACTTTTTGAATGTTTGAAATTAGTCTGTGTGCTGTTATTTCAAGCAAAAAAATCTTTATTTTTCATATACCATAATCATTCATGGCCAGAGTGCTGCAAAGCGAATTAACAGATGATGCAACAATTATGTATATAAATTCTCCATTCATCCAGCCATCATCTGCCACTTATCGGAGTCTGATCGCGCGGGTAGCAGTCTGAGCAGGGATGCCCAGACCATCCTCTCACCAGTGACCTCCTCCAGCTCCTCTGGGGGAATACCCAGGCGTTCCCAGGCCAGCCGAGAGATATAAACTGGGACCTGGGACTCCTCCCAGTTGGGCACGCCCGAAACACCTCCCTGGGGAGTTGTCCATGAGGCATGCTAGAGAGACCACCTCAGCTGGTTCCTTTCAATGCAGAGGAACAGCAGCTCTGCTTTGAGTCCCTCCTCAATGTCCACGCTCCTTTCCCTATTTCTATGGCTGAGCCCAGATACCCTGCAGGGGAAATTATTTCTGCCACTTACATCCGGGATCTCATTCTTTCAGTCACTACCTAGAGGTCATGACCATAGGTGAGGGTAGGAATGTAAATCAATGGCAAATCACTTTGCCTTCTGGCTCAAGCTCCTCTTTACCACCACAGAACGGTACAGCATCTGCGTTACTGCCGACGCCGCACCAATCCTCCCAGTCCCTTCTTCCTTTCCTTGTGAACAAGACCCCAAATAACTTAAACTCCTCCACTTGAAGCAACATCTCATCCCCCACTAGAAGACGGCAATCCACCCACAGCCTGACGACGCCAACAGGAAGGAAGATATATCAGTGAGACTTAGGAGGTCCAACACCTGACTATACAATATCCCAACTCGAGGTCAACAGTTCTCCATCCCTGCTGTAAACAGCATGGAGTCACCTGACGGTTTTCCAGAATCTTTTCTAGGGTGACTGAAAGTCCCTCTCCATGTCATCATCAAACTCCTCCCGCACCTATGTTTTTGCTTCAGCAACTGCCAAAGCCGCTTTCCGCTTGGCCTACTGGTAGCGGTCTGCTGCTTTAGGAGTCCCACAAGCTAACCAAACTCCAAAGGCCTCCTTCTTCAGCCTGACAGCGCCCTTGTTGCTGGTTTCCACCGCCAGGTTTGGGGATTGCAACAACCTTACAGCCACAGCTCCACAAAGCCACCTCAGCACCTGAGTCTCAGAACATGGCCCATTCAGACCCAATGTCCCCTGACTCCCTCAAGTTGCAAGAGAATTTCTGCCAGAGGTGTGAGTTAAAGACCTCCTGGGCAGGGGTTTCTGTCAAACACCCCCAGCATACCTTCACTATGCGTTTCATTCTACCAGGTCTAGCCAGCGTCTTCTTTGCAGAGTTATTTCCATGTAATCCTGAATTAATGGTTTGTCCTCAAAACAACAGTTTCACCCAGCAAACTTGTTACAAAACAGTATTTATATACATATCTACATTTTAATAGCAAAAATATCAAAAGAAATCTGGAAGATATGAAAAGATATTTTTTCTCAATAACCATAAAAACTGCATTTCAAAATAATTTATTTGCAGTTGCATTTCAGTTTTCCTAACACATTACACACTCTTTGGAACAACTTCCAGGTCTTCCTCAATATTATTTGATTCCCGCTGTAAAAAGTACGGTAATTCGCTGTTAAATCATTGCCAGCAACTTCCCATAAAAACTAGGCATCACTAAATAAAATTTCAGCTATTTCAGCTATAAGGTTAAAATCCAAACTGTAGGAAAAAAATTATTTGTACAGATGTCCATTGGGCACAATATTGTAAACTGAGCCTGATATTATGTTTAAATATTGTCGCAAGACCAGAAGTGCAGGATTTGGTAATACTTAACCTTCCAATAATTGCATTTTTTTCCCCAAAAAAACATGTAATAGCTTTATTGCATAGATAAACATTTATAAAGAATATATAACCTCGGCTTTTATTTTTTTATTATTTTTAATTGCAGGAGGTGACCTTGCCAACACTCCTTTTGTACAGATAGGCAAATGAAATACATCAGGATCTACCTTGCACAAAAAATGAAAAGCTCTCTTCAAATGAAAGCTTTATAAAAAGCAACCGATATGAACTCATTTCATTTCAGAGAGATAGCACAGGTGACAGGTGAATGTGGGACTTCCAGGTTTCACTAACTGTGATCCATACCTCATAAGTCAAATCCCTAGTTCCATGTGATTCCAGACCGCAAACATAAATCACTGTTTTCAAATGTGCATCAGGCTGATACACAGATTATCCCCTGCAGCAAAAACACAGGGGAAGGGGAGATCTCCCCTCTCTCTCTTTTCGACTACAAGCTTCCATGCACCACACAGTGGTGAAATGCTGTCACTACAATGAGTTTATCAAAAGACGGCAAATCGTTTTTGAAGAGAATATAAAATTACATGTTTTTAACGGCAGTTCACTTAAGTCACGTTGTGTATTTTATATAAAACCGTTATCCGGATCACATTTCATAATTCATATCAGAACAATGTACATTAGCCATTAAACAACATTCATGTTTCATTCTTTACATTTACAGCTCCAGAAAAATTGAGACCACAGCACAATTTAAAAAAAATCTGCATTTTTAAATCGTGGTTTAATCCTGGCTCTGCTGGCAGAAGGCTACACTGAGCGGCAGGTTGCTTTCAGGTTCAATGTTTCTAAGACAGCAGTAGCCTACACAAGGACAATGTGAAGCAGGACACACTGGGAATGACCAGAAACCAGCCAGGTAATGGGCGGAGGTGACTTTCTAATGCCAGAGATGACCGTCAGCTTAACCAGCAGTGCCTCATGAATCGGAGGATGACCTGGCCTTCATAAGGACTGGGAAACATTAAGTGGTATGAAGTGCATTGCTAGGGCAGTTAGTATCAGGCTCCTAGAAGCAGGACTGAAGTCCCATAAAGCAAGGAAGAAGCCCTTCATTACAGAGAAACAGAGAAGAACCTGGCTGCAGTCTGCAAATATTATACATATATATACACATATATATATATATATATATATAATAATTTTTTTAAGCAGATGCAAATTGAGAAATGAGTGAAACAAAAAATTGTGCTTTGGTGTGTTTCTGGGGCTGTATATTATTTACACATAAATATATGTGTGTAGTGGCAGCTGCGTAAAATTAGAGGTGGGCTGGGAAAGCTGCCCAGGGAGTCGGCTTTGGGGAGACAGTGCAGTTTCACCGTGGGCTACATGGGGGGTGACAGGTGCTACGTAGCATTTCGGTCTTGGCCCGCAGTCAAGGGCCTGGCCTCTCCTGGCTCTCCTCTGCAGATAAACCAGCAGGGTCATGGGGAGACAGGAATGCACCAGAGACACAAGGGAGCAAAGGTGTATACGGTCTAAATCTTCATAAGCATGAGTATGGCATGAAGTATGACCCGAGAGCGACTGGTTAGCACAAATACCAGAGGAAGACAGCAATGCAAAGGTTGAGTGCAACATGATAAATGTAAATGCTGTGCTAATCATAGCTAGGTTTCTCAAACCAGTCCTCTCACACTTCTCAGCACACCGGAGCCAAGCGATCAAGAACGCCAAATACCTGGTAGAGGTTAATGGTTAATAGGTAGCTATTTAATGTTTTTTGGTACTGATCAGACACATAGCCAGTTATTAAAAGTAGGAGTCTGAACCCACCTCAAAATTGGAAATTTACCAGACCCCCAGTGAAATTGATGTCTGGCTACAAACCTGGTACAGATGTGCTGGGAGGGTATAGGAATGTGGACTGTCTAGGCGCCCCGGGGACTGGTTATAGGAATGTGGACTGTCTAGGGGCCCCGGGGACTGGTTATAGGAATGTGGACAGTGTAGGGGTTCAGAGGACTGGCTATAGGAATGTGGACAGTGTAGGGGTCCCGAGGACTGGCTATAGGAATGTGGTCTGTCTCTGGGTCCCGAGGACTGGCTATAGGAATGTGGACTGTCTCTGGGTCCCGAGGACTGGTTATAGGAATGTGGACTGTGTAGGGGTCCTGAGGACTGGCTATAGAAATGTGGACTGTCTAGGGGGCCCGAGGACTGGTTATAGTAATGTGGACTG
>JAODKN010000093.1:15236183-15248090 GCA_026774425.1 Petrocephalus zakoni | reverse complement strand
CTGCAGATGGGTTAAATGCGTTAATATTTTTAATCAGATTAATCACGATGCTGGATTAATCCGCGTTAACACGTCAAATTTGACAGCCCTAATATACATATATATATAAAACATCTAGAGTGAGTTTGTGGAGGTAAATGCATATAGACCAAAGTAATATCAGTTCTTTTAAGCTGGATGCCTTACTTGTAGAGATGTGGTTTGGACAGGAGCACAGGTGACACAAGAAGGCTTCATACCACCTACATCAGGCTTTAAGGAGGTCAGCAACAGTGAGTCTGTTTTGATGAACTGAGGCTGGAGGAAGACCTGGAGCAAGACAGAGAAGTGAGCTTCAGAGACGGAGCGGTTAGGGGAAGTTAATGCGAGAGGTGCAATAAGGTAACAGGTGGACATGGGTGTATCTGTTACGATCAGACAGTGTCTGCATTTCTGTTTCTTCAAAGGCACCTTAGTGACACTATGAAAGTAGCACGTGCGGCCACACTCACAGGAACTTGCTGAGTGTGCGGAGAGAAAATCTGCGTGGAGGGACTTGAGGACGTAGCCAGCGGGGATTCGGCGGGTGGACTTTGAACCCGGACTGTGTGTGTGGCTGACTGCTGAGGAGCTGTAATGTGGGAGGTGGGTTGTGGAGAGGCACCACTGAGGCCTGCTGTGGAGTGTCACAGATGCACAGTGTTACGTTCATATATAATAACATAACATTACAGTATTATTACAATTCTCGTACTTTATTCAGCACTATACCCCGTGCAACTTTCAACTATATTAACAGAAGATTTCAGGCCAAAATGCATGGAACACCTCCAAAAATGCCTTTTCTGATTGACATTTCTTACCTTACTGGGTGAACCAGCACCCACCAAACACAACAGTGTCTCCAAACATAAACCTAGTGGAAATTACTCACTGGCCTTATTGGACACTCATTTTACAGCCACTGACACCATGGAACAATTAACTATAGTCACAGTATAGTTTGACAGAGAAGAAAATCCAGACTTTATTGCATTTCATCTGACATAAGGCTATATACTCTGTATTACAGCCATAATTACATAACATTCTTTTGGACCAGGTAATAAAGTCAATAAAAAGTGGTTGGTAGACTATACGTGATGCCCTGTTTCATGTATTCATGCTAAATGTAGCTATAAATTCCATGTAACTAAGTGGACCAGGTTGGTCAGATGAACTAGGATTTGGTTGTAAACATGACTGGAGTTGATCAAGGCTCGTTAGAGTTCTATGTATTTTATCTCTCATTAACATTTTTAAGCTAACTGGACCTGCTTGGGTGTTATGCAAGTAGCAGCTCTTTGACATGCAGACCGAGCCTCTTCACCAGGGGCCGAGAGCTCCAGCGGGAGCCAGCCTTCACTGGCAACCAGCACTACTCTCAAAGGGCATCCCGGGCTCCTAGTTGTGCAAGTCAGTGATCGTTTGCTAGATTCCCCCTTTGCCAGCTGAGGCTGGGCTCATTCCACTGCTCCCATGAACCAAAGTTACGCCCTCGCATCTACGAGTGGTGGACGGCTGCGAATGCCGAAGCGACGATGAATACCTGAGCCCCCATCTGGACTGCGATGGCTGACTGCGCACTGCGACTGCAGCTGCAGCTGTGGCTGCTGAGGACCGTCTGAATCTGCCGCTACATCGCATGCCGATGGAACCTGGGCCTCCCAGCACTGCGTACGGCCAGATAGCATGGTCTGCTGGGGCTTGAAGCGGCTGGGGGCTGAAATCTGGTGAAAAGGAGGCTGCACAGAGGGTGGGGGGTGGTACAGCGGAGTGGGGGAGGACAGAGCCGGAGAGGCAGGGATGTCCAGCAGGGCATCCAAGTCTGAGGTGGCCACCGGCTGTGGATGGAGAGAAGAAGCTGATGTGGGGACTGGGGTAGAGCTGGACCTGGGGGGACCTCTGAGGTCCAGGGTAGCAGCGCCTCCAGTGAACTGGGGATGATCAAAAACACCCCCGAACTCCATGTCATGGTTATTAATGAGCTGCAGCATGTCTGGGAACAGGAGAAAGGTCTGTGAAATACAATGGGAATCACCACCATACACAGCATACATTATGGTTTACATTAATTTTAGATCTTTTTATTTGGGTTATTTTCCAAAAATAGTGATTACTGAGCACTTTAGTATGACTCATCAACTTTTAATTTATTTTTAGCAATTTAGTATAGCAAACGTTTCTCGTGTCAGAACTCTTAAATCTTGAAATGATTAATGAAAATTTCTCTTCCTCCACTGCTTAGATTTTTTTTCCCTTGTAAAGTAACCTTGGGTTTGTCAAACGTGCTATATAAATGTAATCTATTTTTATTTATTACTATTATTACGTAATAATAAAATATTATGGCTGAAGACGGCAGGGTAGCCCCTCTTAACTCCGACACATATATCAAACATCTAATTCTACATCTAAACTTGTAGAACTGCACACTAAAAATAAAGATGCATATAATTTTCTTTGAGAAGCAGATCACCTTTCAGGGAGGTAGCACAGACAGGAGCTTTAAGACACTACCTGGTGATAATCCAGTTAACAACAATCTATGGCCAGCAGCTATGCGGAATGGTTGCTTTAATTCCGATTGGATGTGAATATGCTCTGATGGCAATAAAGCACAGCTCCTATTTAAGGCTTTTCACTAAGTAAGAAGCACATAATTATATGCTGAGTATCCAAAGGTCACCAAGATGGCACAATATAGAAATTACCAATGCATGCTACACTGACTGGCATTTCAGTATAAATAGAATATTTTCCCCACAATCAAAAGCACAAGATCAGTCAAAAGCTGAATCCTTATTGAAATAACAGTCACATTAATTTAAGAACAACCCACCATTGTCACTTATTATTGCTTTACTTAAATCTTCAATACATACATGTACAATATACAGGACAGTTCAACGTAATGGAAGTAAAAATATTATAACAAAAAATAAAGCATCTCATTTTTGTTAATTTTTTTTTATTTACCTTCCAAAGTGCAATCCATATTATCACTAAATATATTGCAGCTTGATTATGATAGAAAGTTTTAAATCAGTTTGCTTCAAGAAAGCTTATCAATAGCAAAATAATAATAATAAAAAAATCAAAATAAAATGGTCCTCATTGATTTTAAACGTTCAATTTAAACTGGAGGCAAGCATAAAGGCTGAGTGTATCTACGCTATAGATGTGTGCTGTCTGTCTCCTTAACTACAAAACACGTGGCGGTCCAGCTGCATTTGTAAAGCAATGTTTTGACATGAGGTGACTGTCCGCAGCCAATGGGAAACGTGCAGTAATGCAGACTGCCTCCAAGACGGTCGCGTGGGTGCTTACTGCCAAAGCAAGGTGATTGACCAGGGGTTACAAACAGGCGACTGCAACCTTTTCAGTTTGAGGTTATTACAGGTCACATAAAACATCTTATTCCACAAATAACAATAATATTAATTCAACTATTGATATATTCATTATAATTGTTTATTTTTCCCTGATACACAATCTCATGGTTTCTATTTAATCTAATTATATAGTTTATCGTTTTATAATCTATTAAACTCAGTACTGTTGAGTATATTTGACGAAAATATATTAACCACAATATATAAAAATCTTAAACCTTTTGAAGCATTTCAGATTATTTATATTCAAATTGAATATAAAAACGTCAGCGAGATCGTACGTAATTGGTCATTCGATTATATCGACGCCTTTTTTTAGGTGGTGCCAATTTATCATAGGAAAAGTATGGAATATATTATGACAATCTTGTCGCTAAGATATTTCTGCTTATTGTACGAAAGTACCTTTCATAATAAAATTACGTCACAGCGGCCATCGCTAATTGTTGGGGGGATTCAAAACGTGTCGCGTTTAGCTCCTGTTTAACATATATTTGACATATGTTACGAAACCAAAATAAATATTTTTTTGCAGGTATACATTGTCCTGGGTAGGCAAAATGTATACGTGTGTGTTTGTAAATCTTCGTTCTCACAAATTGGATGCCTTCTGTGTTAGGTATATTAATTGTATGTGACATTCGTTATATAGGTCTAAGATTCAATGTTATGAACATAACTATATAAGGTTACATTATTTAACCGTATATTAGACGTATTTAGTCCACTCACAATTAGTAAGTGGGTATGCCAACAAGTTGGTTGCGCTCAAATGTAGTTCATGGCAAAGATCATGCAGTTACAGGTTAACGTTTCATAATACTTTTTTTGGCCATATCTCGCCAATATTTCAATTTTGCCGCCCGCATCGCTCAAAACCGCAGTAGTATAATTTTTGGATTCGGGGGAGAATGTTAATTACATTATTGCCTCACATTGTTATCGGCCAACTCAGACTGGTTTGTCTTGTGCAAAAAGGTTAACCAGTATTTTTTAGGCATCCAACAATAGTGTTTATAATATTAATTACAGTCACATCGACCATTGTACAAAGGTTTGCTTGGCGTGCAGAGAGCGAGTGGCGATGCTGAATGGCAGCCCCATTAGCCAATCATTTGCTATTATAATCCGACCAATGACCTATCACCACTGTTTTTGCGTGATTCTCTATTTGTGAGTTTTTATGAAACGAAATATGTTTAAGTATTTATGCATATAGTTAATAATATAATGAATATAGTTTTTACTCATCGAGTTTTCTGTGAATTTTGCATTAAAATGTTAAGCATGTATTGTAGTATAATGACGATCATGTGCAAATAAGCAGGTAATTGTTTATATTTCATATTGTTTGATTGGTTTCGCGCATTTTCTATTTATACATAGTCCAGCTGGTTAAATTTGACATTTTTCCTTCGGCAATGCAATTATACATTATATAGTGAGGATGGTGAAACCAGCCAATCGAAAAAGTGCACCCATGAGCCTGGAAGGCGAAGTGATGCCTCTAAGTGGCACGGTGTTTGATTACGTGAGTATGCGCCCTGCAATGATCTGGTCTCTAGTCTCCCCCACCCTCATTCCCTTTGTGTTTTTTTTTTTTAGGATAGCCTGATGAGCCTGGAGACTAACAAGCCAGAATAAATATAAGAAATGACCAGCTATCTATGCTCATTCACATAGATGATGTCAACAGACATTAGAAATGAAATGAGTCTTCTGTTTGGTTTAATTTCAGGGTTTTGTGTACACAAAAAGTGAATTAATATGCATGCTTTCAAAACTGAAAGGTAACACAAAGCATACAACCAGAAGGCACCATCTCAAAAAACCATCTCAAAAAACTCTTAAGAGTGGTCCGGACCAACCTTATGAACGTGTGACTTACCTAAGATATACTTAGTGTACGAACGCTTCAGGAATCGTTCCATAAGGTTAAGAGAGGGGTTAAGCTACAACTTAAGAGCTACTAAGCGATAAGAAGGTTTTGGGAAACCGGGCCCAGAAGGTTTTGGGAAACCGGGCCCTGCACTGTAGTTTCAGAATTCCAGGGTTGGGAATTTTGAACCCCACTTCTGTTGCGTTTGCTTCAACAGGAAAACCGTAGTGTTATACAGCACCAAGCATCTCCTTACCTCATCTCCTGAGAAGCTAATGTGTGGTGAATGTTATAGTACAAATGGCAGCCACACATCACTCACATGCTAATCACTGATTCTGGTAGTTACTCCTGCAGGTTTTTTTTTTTTTTTTTAAACAAAACAAATAATACAAAGCGCATCAGAATACTAGATGAAAAGTTACATTTAACGCATGTTTTGGGTAATTATAAAATACCTTGCAAAAATCAGACAATGAAACAGAAAGCTAAAGAGGAACACGTCTGCTGGTATGAGGGGAAAAGTCTTGTCCAAGTGTAGGGACTAAGGAAACGAATTGGATGTAGCCGTTACCGTCCAGTCAGTCAGTTCCCAGAATGCAGAGCCTACCTTAGGTGACACGAGTGCCAGTTTGGTCCGCAGCACAGCAGTTCAAGCAGTTTGCATGGACTGTGCAGGAAACGGGATCCACACAAACACTGCAAACTGCACACACAGTTCCAGTGGGTGGCCATGGTAACTGCTGAGACACTGTACCACAAAACTCAAGGGCATTTTATTCTTTATTATAACTTGTTCAATATCCATACTCAGTAACTGACACTATTGTGTTGGGATTTGCACAATTTTCGTTCAAGGCTTAACATTATTTAAACCCTGCATTTTTCTGAAACAGTCTGAAACAGAAACTACTAAAATTGTTCTGTGTTCAAAAGGGGAAATTCCCTACTTGGCCAAATACCCATAGCAATTGTTAAAAAAACACAACGCTAAATTATATCACTCATCTTTTTAATAAGGCAGGTTAAACTGCAGTGTTTTAGCAAAGATAGACATGGATCGCAGAAATGACATTTTGAATTTCATCTTGTTAAATAACACTTCTATAAGATTAATTAAATAAATAATGCATTATCAGTTATGTCTGCAACTAGGACGGCAACAGAATCCGGATATCATTTGCAATTCTGTTAAAACATTTTTAATCTGCCATGAAACCCATCACAAATGTGTGCACCAATACAATGACAATAATATCTAAGCAGCAGATCACCTGAACTGCAGCATGCAATTCTGTGCCTCCCCCTTTAGCATTTCTATCACATTTCCAAAGAAGTTCGGACCAAAAAAATGAAAGAATCACCTAACCATGTTTTGGGGACGGCAAACTTCCCTGCTTGCATGTAAACAATCTAGAGTATTTGATCAGAAAAGCCAGACTTCAGTACATACAAGTACAGACTTTTATCTGAAGGGAGTGTCTACTGATATTTACAGCAATGTTCTCAAAGGGCAAAAAAAGATATTTATGATGTATATATTTATGTTCCCTTTTCCAGTGTTCCCAACTCATGCCGACGCTATGCTTGTGGGTGCATTCAGACTACAACACAAAAATCAAGATGCAAAAAACTACACAGACTGTAGATGCAGGTAAGCTCCCTTCTATAAATACCCCTATGTTCTTCTGTGACTCTTCTGGTACATAGATACTGAAAATGAAACGGAACAAAATGGTCATCTGGCATGAAAGCAATCAAAAAATCCCCAGCATTTAAAAATAAAATAAAATTAAAAAAAAACAACAAATATGACCAGAGTATTAGAACCCTATTTCAGTAACATTTTGCAGACATGGGGAGGGTACTTAAAAGAGATGGGGGGCTGGGCTGCGATATGGCAAAAGTGGAAACTGAAAGATGTGCAGAGAGGCGCTCCCTCGAGTACTTGTGGGGATGCAGTGACCTGCTAAGATGTGCAGCGTTCGTGCTGTAGGGGGCAGCAGAGCCCCGGTGTTGACCGAACACCAAAGCAGGGCCGGGCCAGTCTGGTGGGAGGCTGATGGTTCACTCTAGGTACTTTACACAGCAAAGAGGGCGTCTTCAGGCACCCCTGCTTTTTTACGCCCACCGCCGGTCATGTGAGCGGGAGGGGCAAGATCTCCGGCAGAAGACGTAGGTAAGCTAGGCATTGTTTCAGCAGCTTTGGCCCTCTCCTCTAGAAACTTGTCGAACTCTGGAAAAGCAGGAGGTATATTCAAAATGGCATTTTGAAAATGTGACTTTGCTTTCACTGGAAAATGGAGGAAAGAAGACAAACATAAAATGTCACAATGTTCATCCGTACCTTCACTTGTGACTCCTTCTGCTTCATCACCCTTCTATATATCAAAAAATAAAAAGAAAAACACTTTAAAAATAAGCTTACTTTGTATCTAGCATTTAAAAAGACTGTGCAACTCCCCGTCTCGACTTTCAAGTGACATTCCGGCTGATATGCGGGCCATGCGGTTCTCTGGGGACTGAGGAGCACTGGGATCGTCACAGATCGGTACGAACACAGTGCAGCTGCATGTACAGAAGCGTTCGTACAGCACACAACGTGTCCATGTTTCCCACATGGGCCACCGTGGCATTCCGTGATACGGACAGGGGCCTCTTCGGACACGAAGGAATTCATTGCTATTCTGTAAAAAGGGAAGTACTGCTCTGCATATTCGGCTTAATTCTGCCGAGATTTATGGGAAATATCTCCCATTTCAAGCAGGACGATGGTGCCCCAGTGAGCTGAAACAACGAACGATACATCAGAATACATGACTTCTGCATTCTGGAATGTCAGAAATAGTACATTTACAAGTGGTGATTTTCTGTAGCATTTCTAATTGGCTTTTTTATAGTGCTCCCTGATATACAGTCCCACGGTATGTTTTAGATGAATCTGCAATATCCGGTCCCTTGGTATGTTTAATATTACCTACCAATACGCAGTCCTGTGGCACACCTTGTATTAGTCCCAATACACATTCAGTTGCCACTGTATTAGGAACCCGCAGCTGGTACTGCGTATGACCTGCTTTTTCCCTCAGAATCGTGTAGATTAGGGGTACATCTATGGAGGTTTTTTTTGCACCTTCTCTGTAAACTCCAGACGCTGTAGTGCATTACAGTCCTATTATTGTAATGTATATTTTCCCCATGTGCTGAAACCTCCATATCCTGCACCAAGAATCACACCAAATTAAAAATGTTTAAGATCACACATTTTGCCATGCTAATGTCTGTGTACTGTATGCATTTAGTTCCAGCTACATAATTTACTGTTTTGAGAAGCAGACTGTTTGTAATAAGCAGGTTGACCTAATAAAATGGCCACCGAGTGTACAGTCCCAGGTATGCTTTATATAAATCTTTAATATACAGTCCCATGACATGCTGCATATTATTCCCCAGGTATGTTTCATGTTACGGCCCAAGACAATCCAATACATCGACTCATCACCTTAAGACCATCCATCAGTGACAAGCGATGTCAGTACACACTTCAGGAAGAAATGTGCAAACAAGGTACTTGGCTCTAAACAGTATATCTACACAAGCAGGGTACTAGATCTACAGCTGAAGAGTTTTAAAGCAGAGCAGAATATATGCAAAACTGACTAAATCATCTGGTGAAAGATAACTGAAGAAAAACTACAATGGTTGGGGGGGGGGGGTAAAAATAAAAAGATGCAAGGCAAAATAAAGCATAAAAATGAAGGTAAAGAAGTCTCACCACATCAGCACAGAGCCACTCCTCTATGTCATCCATGACAGAGGACTGAGCAACGGGGATCTATGGGGCAAAGCCACGGACAAACCAAGGCCCAGGCAAGCCAGACAATTTCCCCCAAAAGAAAACAAAAATACCGTAATTGTAACAGAAGAATATGACAATGATTTGTTTTTTTTAACCACAATTATTCAAAGAAAAACTGAACTATTAAAACACCACACACACCAGCACACGACAGCACACAGCAGCATCACTTACACACCTACGCGTGGAGCGAGCCAAAAGCTGGAGCAGTGATGCATGCGGTGGGAGCAGAAATGGGCAGAGGAAGCAAGAGGCATTCTGGGAAAGCTAAAAGGCAAGACAGCCTTCAAATACTGCAGTCAAGTCAGGGGGAAAGAGTGAGAATTGGATATGAAAATGGGTTCCCTTTGAACTCAATCCACAGCTACAGGCAGATCTTTGCTTGCTCAGCTCAGAAGCCTCAAATACAGGTTGGTTTGCCTCATACGGCTCAAGCAATATTAGAATATATTACAGCACCTTCCTTCTTCCCATGTAGCCAACCATTAAGAAAGATCTATCAATTTACAGACCTCCATATACAGATGACTCATCCACCCTAAGTGCAAATCTTTGGCAGAAGGAAGCCAAGACCATCCAGTCATACGGAGTGAAGGTGGGATTCGGATCCCCAACGCTGGACTTGTAAGGCTACGGGGCGACCTACTGGACCAGAGGATCACTGGTCATCTACACTACAATGGAGACTCTGCTAATAAGTATGATGACGATTCTTTAAATTACACTCATCTCAAGAGACAGCCTGCATTTGTCCCTGCTACGGTAACTTCTTTAAACTCTTAATTACTTGAATGAAATTAGATGTGTGTGTGTGTAGAAACATAATTTGAGAAACGTTAAATAGGCAGGACAGTGGTCCTGCAGATGACGAAGACTCTTACACAAGCAGCCCAGATCTTAAAATCTCACTTCCAGAACAACTTCTGGAAATTAAGGTTTACTAGAGTCCAAGTATAGAGTCTAGTATTTTTATTTATTTTTTTTTTTTTTTACATTGAGCTCACAAAATCAGCAGTACCAACGATGGGATGTAGATGGTTCATGATGTTCACTAAATAAGGCAAAGGAAATAAGCCCAACTGTGACCAGCGCCCAATTAGCACTTAGAACACGGAAACGGCCAGAGCGAAGGCCAATACGCTGCAAATTCGGAATGGCAACCCAGCAACTGCAGTGTTTTAATACAAGTAGCCACATTTCCTAAAAGCTTCCTAACTAATTACAATTCCGGGTTAGCTCAGGCTCACCCTGAAGCAGAAATCCTTAAATTTTATAATATAAGAGCAAATACACAAATATACATGAACAATTAATTTTCCAATGGAGTATTTGATTTCTTACTTAAGTCACCTTAGTAAATACATATTTGATTGATTTGTTAAGTTATTTTGTTTAACACAGGTTATTATCATATGTATTGTCATATGGCAGCATTATACGTACATTAGCATGCACACTGGTCGAGGATTTCTGATTATTCTTTTTTTAAATAAATACAATAAGAACTATGGGGATTTCACTCCTCCTTTCACGCCCTCATTCCTGATTATTACCTGTCATTATAAGTACATGACAGCCATTTTCTTTCGACCACAGTAAACACACCCAGAACCTGCGCCCATTTGTGGACCTTCTACAACTATTTTGTTCCTTGTGTGTGCATTTTCTTGAAATTATTTTCCCCTCATTTTTCTTAAACCAGTCTTTAAACACAATATAATTTCATACATTTCAGGATGAAACCTATTTAGCCTTCCCAAAGCCACCACCTGACTTAAAAAAATACAAAATTACATAAAAATTTCAAACAGTGCTTTTATAAAAAGAAAAATTTGATTTGTTATCCAGCGATCATATATATGCAGAAACTGGTTGATTGTGGTACTTATCAGATATTAAAAAAGATAACATTTAGAATTTTAATGGCTTCTATGAAATACATCATCCTTAATTGCTCATGAAAACAGCAGCCTGCTGCAATGGAAGGAGCCGTCACTCTGACACTCTCAGACGATCATACGATAAATGAGGAACATGATGGCGGACATGAAATGGATACCAACAGCAAAAGGGACGGAGCTGACAGTGTGACACTAAGTGTCACTAAGTGTCACTGCCATGACGGGAAGAAGCTTATTCTTTCATGATTCCTCAGCAGTAGCTTCGGCAACTGTAAACAGGAGCGATACTGAAAATGAAATGCGCATCACAAAAGTGGTAGTTTGACAAAAGAAAACCAAAGCACTGAACTATGATGTTCGTCCAACTGGCTTTTCACTGGAACGCCCATTCCAGACCAATGTGACAAATCGATAAATTTCAGACATAAGTTATGCTTTAAGCATTAATTATATCAATCAAATATACATTTTATGTAAACTGAATCAATGTGGTGTGTAATATGCGTAATATGCAACAGATTTACTACACAAAGACATTTTTTAAAGGAGCTCATATTTAAAGTTAAATTTATAAAATGTTCTTGGGACGACAGGTAAAAAAAAAACCTGATAGATAGAATGATAAACTCAGAAAGTGCCAACTCCAAGTCAGGGCTGCCAGCTGGGGTGCAGGACCAGCACAGAGGCAGGCTGGCTGTGCCGGGGGGCGCGTGACGCCCCTAGCAGCCTGACTGCGCACTGCCAGCTCCCCCTTTTACCGTTTCGCATTGCCGTTTAAGCAGCGCAGGGGCACAGTGGGGGGGGGGGGGGGGGGGGCGGGGAGGGGGGCACCGACACAGCCGCTGGGGAAAGAAG
>JAODKN010000093.1:15200601-15214448 GCA_026774425.1 Petrocephalus zakoni | reverse complement strand
TCAATGACGGACTGTTTGTGGTGATCCTGGTGTAAACAGACCTAGTGCACTGCCAGTTGTGTAAAAGTAAAGTTTACATTTCACACAGTTGTAGTTAGTGGTGGCTTTTCTTGAATACTTTATTTTGATTGTTTTGAATGAGAAACAAAAAACTACTCAGGTAACAAAACATGCAGTGAAATGAGGAAGAAAAACGCAACCAGCATCATTCAACTCTAGGTATTATAGGAGATTTCCATAACAGAAGAATAAATTTTTTGCAACTACCATTCCACACATTAGCGAAAGCTGCTCACTGTTATTTCTACCGCGTTTCCCCGAAAAAAAGACAGGGTCTTATATTAATTTTTGCTCCAAAAGATGCGTTAGGGCTTATTTTCAGGGGGTGTCTTATTCTTCCCATGTACAACAAACTACAGTACATTTACCGGTGATGTGAACATCTGCACGAGGGATTTGTGAAGATTAGTTAAGATTAGTGTTGATTTTTACTGTTGGGAAATTGACATTTGTGCACATGCCACAGTAGTGTGAACATCAATGAATAACCGATAAATACACGCAATAAAAGTGCTGTAAACACTGTATGCCACTCTTGCCTCTTCTTCGTGCTGTATTCCCCAGGCCATCTCGAGATAAAAGGCATGACAAGAAAATCAAGTGCTTAAAATAATTTTGCTAGGAATACAGGTACATTTTGAAAAAGGTATAGAAATCGGGGGAGGGATACCAATACAGTAGCATTAATGCTATTAATGGTAGCAGCCTCCGGCTTTGAATATTCTATTCAGAAGATTCAATCATAAGTAGGAAATTCAACTTATAAAGCATCCCAGGCTTTTTTGTAACGTACACCAAAGTATTAAAAATAATTTGGGGTAAGTTGATATGGGAGATTTTTTTTAAGCAATGATTATCTAAATTATCAGATGTGGGCATGAATCAACTTCTGCCAATTTATGGTACAGTATACCCCAATAGAGTACCAAAGTATCGGAATTAGTCTCGCAAGCATGGAACAGATGAGACGGTACAGGAAAAGTGCACACAGTTACTCATTCATGATAGCACACGCTTACTCATTCGTGATAACACACGCATACATATAACATATAACACACGGTTGTATCCTCATGTTAGTCACAATAATGAACAAACACAGTCTCCTATAACTAAAGATACCATATTGAATAAATTATTCAAACTGTGAAACTGAGGGTTGGAAAAAGTAAGTGAGCCGTAAGCCAATGACTTTTAAAAAGCTCATTGCAGTCAGGATTTAGCACACATGGGGTCCATTTAATGAAACGAGTTCAGAGGTGTGGCCTAGAATTAATCTAATAAAAAAAAAAAAAAACAACAACACTGAAAACTTTGGAGTTTGAGCTTTTGACTAGAAGCCTATCCAGATTGTAATCATGCCTCACACAAAAGAGCTGTCTGAATAAAAATTATTTGTTAAAAAAAAAATTGTTAATTTACATAACCATCAGCCGTTAGGCAATTCGTCTACAAACAGAGACAATTTGGTATTGCGGTTACTACAAGGGTTACTATGCCTAGAAGTGGGACCCCCACCAAGATACCCCCAAGAGCACAAGGCAAAGCCGGCAGTCAGGTAAAGAAGAACCTTAGAGTGACAGCGAACGACGAAGAAGTCATTAGAACTGGCTAACATCTCATGATTCAACAATACACAAAACACTGAATAAGAAAGGACACCAAGAAGGAAGCCACCGCTGTCAAAAAGGTTTGTAAAAGAGCACTTGGATACTCCACAATGGTGTTGGGAAAATGTTTAGTGGAGTGATGAAACCAAAACTGAACTATATGGGAGGAACAAGCAGAACTTCACCATCCCTACAGTAAAGTATGGTAGAGGGAACATCACGATTTGGGCCTGCTTTGCTGCAGCTGGGCCTGGACATCATTGAGGGGAAAGTTTACCAACAAATTATTCAGGATAATGTCTGTCCTTCAAATATGTTTGAGAGTGTCTGTCTGTCAAATGAAGCTCAGAGGCTTGGTGATGCAACAGGACAAAAAAAGTTCCAAAACCTGAAGTGACTAATCTGCAGAATAGTGAGGGCCTTACATTTGGAAATCAAATTGATATAGTTCATGAGTTTAATAGATGTTTTGCACGGGTATTCACTGTAGAAAACATGAGTAACTTGCCAACAATCACTCCTAATCCAGCTTCATTTTTGGATGATATACGTATAACTGAAGCTGACGTGCTACAAAGCCTAGCCAAGCTAAAAATAAATCAATCTCAGGGCCCTGATGGCATTTTACCAATACTTTTAAAAGTGATGAGGGATATTATTTGTTGACTTCTAACTTTGCTTTTCCAGAAATCCTTATCCGCTGGTGTGGTACCTTCTGATTGGAAGCATGCCAACATAACACCCAAATTCAAAAAAGGGGATAGAAATAATCCATCAAACTATAGGCCTATCAGTCTAACCTGCATAACTGGTAAAGTTATGGAAGCTATAATCAAAGCAAAAATGGTAGATTACCTGGAATCGAATAACATTTTGAGGGATAGCCAGCATGGATTTAGGAGAGGTAGAACCTGCTTAACAAATATGCTGGAGTTTTTTGAGGAAGCTACTCGGGAAGTTGATGATAAGAAGGCCTATGATGTCATCTACTTCGATTTCCGAAAGGCTTTTGATGAGGTCCCCCACAAGAGGCTCTTTAAGCTCAAAGCGATGGGGATTTTAGGAACTGTAGCAACCTGGATTGAAAACTGGTTAACAGATAGGAAGCAGCGAGTAGTTATTAGAGCCACAATGTCTCGGTGGGCCTGCATTCATAGTTGGGTACCACAGGTTTCAATTTTAGGGCCACTATTATTCCTAGTTTATCAAATAAGAGAACTTGTGGTCATAGTTGGAAATTAGAGGGAGAACATTTCAAACTGGAGTTGAGAAAAAACTTCTTTACACAGCGTGTAGTTAGAGCATGGAATAGTCTGCCTGTTAGTGTAGTGCAGGCTAAATCCTTGGGTTCCTTTAAAGCGGAGCTAGATGGGATTTTAACATCTCTGAGCTACTAATGGTATTCTCCCCAAAGGAGCTTGATGGGCCGGACGGCGTCCTCTCGTATGTTCTTAACAACAGTGTTTGAGATTCACAGTATGTCACTTCCATGCACTGAACTCTCATTACTCAACCATGCTGAGGTAAAGTCAGATTGTCATTCTATGGCACCTTTCACTATCATGTCTTGTGATCTTACACTTCAGTCAAAACCAAGACAGTTCAGATTAAGAGTCAATGGTAAGACAGCAACAGCTCATAACCTCCAACCTTATGATCATACGTCCAGAACCTTAATCAACATGCCGCCTTCAACTCTTCACAAATCAGCATTACTATATAAATATAAAATTTAATAAATGTTAAACATCATAAACTCATAAATCTAACAGGTAAATTGCAAAATTTAGGAATAGTGAATGATGACCTCTTACCAGTTAAGCCCCAAAAGTTGTAGGAACTTAAATGTTGATGGAAGGTGTCTTTGGTCTCCTTTGGTATTTGTGGCCCCATTATGTTGGAAGATGAGCCAATTAATACATTATACCTGGGAATATAATGCAAAGTGACACATCAAGAGCTTTATTTTACGTTTTTGTTTTAATGTATCACCACTGTCATACAGCATGTGGTAAATATATAAACAACATATATTTGATATATCATCAAATGGGATATATACCTTCCCAGTGAGGGAAGGGGGGAATTCATTCACAGTACCCTCTTTTGACACCTGAAAACCCAACATACTGTATCTGCTGGGGAAGACAAATTATTGTGTTGTCCCAATTGTGTCTGGAAATACATCTGTGTTGTCTTATATTCAGGGTGTAGACAAAAAAGCCAATAGACGGCACTAAATATGATTTTTTAACAAGTATTTTGACGTAATTTTAAATCTATGATTCTTTTGTGCCCTTTTCCCCACTTGGTAGAAATAAGTTTATTTGCACTTTCAGTCATTCAAGTCGTTCATTTCCCTGTTATTTAATTTAAATGTGACAAATTAATCTAAAAGATGGATGAAATTGACTTCATGAATTCATTTAAATAATGTTAAAAACAGCAGCCAAGCTAAATGAGTTTATTTAATGTCTTACTACCATTGTTTTCAAATAAAATCATTTTCTGTATAAGAACAAGGTCTGGTCTACAAAAAACTGTTTTTTTCAACAATTAGTCTTGTACCACAGCACAGGTTACGTTTCCCACAAAACTCTGGTGGCATATAACCACATAACCGCAGTTTAATGGTCCAACTCAATTCCACAGAGCACAAGCTGGGAACCACAGAACAAAAACATCTATTTTCTATATAGACTGTCCCCAGCCTATGGTCGTATGCCGTAAATTGACGCAAGTCAGAATAGGATAATCACTTTTAGGTGTGAGAATGAGACTAGGAGACGAATGTGAGGCTGGGACGATTGTGCTCCCATACAGTATAGTACTTTCCTGTGGAAACTATTGCACAGTAAGTAGCACTGCTGGGCATACAGTCGCCTGATTTATTTACTTATTTGGTTTACTTTATTTTCTAACTTTGGTTGTATGCGAAAGTTGTTGTAAGTCACGTAAGTTGTGAGGTCAGGATAGGCAGTACACTAAATATCACGGTGAGCTCTGTGACACACACCTCTTCTCAATCCAATCCAACACCGGGTCCCACTCGTTCTTCTGAAGTTCCACCAGTGCTGGAGGTTCTTCTACCCTGTAGCTTGGAGGGGAGACATGGCACCAACATCACTCCCTTTCTCAAGTTCAACAAAAAAAAGCTGCCAATTGAACTGTAAAATGTGCAAGTTTGCAGTTTGCAAATAAACATCCTACCAATTAAAATAGCCTGGGAGCATATTTGTTTAGCCTCTACCTACCAGATGGTGTCTGTCTCCAGAAACTTGAGGGCAGCTGCAATAATCTGCTCCTTGTCCCGCTGTGTGGGGTTATCCAGGGCTGTATTGCACAAAGTGGTCTAAAGCAGAAAAACGGACATGTGCTGCTTTACCACCCTGTGGATGTGTATAATACAACCCTGCTTAATTCCAGAGAGGCGCACCAGGTGCATGGTGTAGAACTTCAGCGTGTCCTTCTGCACATCCCACTCTGTTGCCACAGCGATGGCTAAAGCTTCATTGGGTACAGTGAACAACTTGCCCCCAGGAGTCTTCAGTTTCCTGCGGTCCAAAATAATCTCGTACAGACCATCTATGTGTCAGAAAAGATCCAAACACATATAAATATCCCAGATGAATACATTTCCATTCCAGCATCTGAAATGCTCAGCTCTAGGTACTTATTTCCTGAATGACAGCATACACAATGAAACATTATTTCACAATTCACCTTCTCCCTGTGAAATACTGACATCTTGGTAGAATTTCTTCCTTTCTGTTGAGAAAAAAAATCATGTCAAACATTCATAAACGAATACGGATAGGCACATGCACCATTTACCTCATAGTTAACATGCATTAATAAAGAAAGAAAGAAGATCATCACAAAGAACGGCAAATCAAATTATGTTTAAATGGCCAGTATAGAAATAATATGCAATAACAATTAGCTATATATTTCTGAAAAGAAATGGTGAGGAAGGATGCCCAAACGAGCAAAGCAAATTGAACTACTTCACGATACCTATATAGCTGATATCGGAGAATAATGTCATTTATTCCTACCCGATGCTGACGCGGAGTATTCTTTCGTGTGATTAAGGGATGGAAGCCATGTGTCTAGACTCCGACACTTAGAAATCGAAGAGCCTACTTGACGCTGAAATCTAAAGAGATTTCTTAACATTGTGAATAAATAAGTTTCCCCAAACCAATCAAATTACACTCAATCTCGCTATAGGTATACAGTTGCCAATGCGAAGTCTGACAAACAGACCGTTAAAGATTTTTAACAAAATGATCAGCTAGACGATAAACTAGAACATTAGCCATATATGGCGTTTAATGCATTAAATCCACCAAATTTAATAAATGAATTCCATTAACAATATTCAGCTATGAGTTGTGACTAATTTAATTTTTAAAAAGTTTATTTTGCACCCATACTATTGGTTGCAAGGAAAACCACGCTGCGAATGACCTCTCCTGTTTAATGCGCCCTCCTCTCGTCTTCCTGCGATGCGGAACGCGGAAGTGACGTCAAAGGCAAGCGGAAACGTGATCAAATTGGGAAGAGGGAACGTAAAACACACTGAGCACACTGTGACCAGACTACATAATATAGATAAAATGCATGCTGTATTATTGAATACAAAATGGTGTTACAAAAACGCGTCTTAAAATGATAATAACAAATAAAATGTCATAAGAAAATAATGAAGTATAAAATAATATAGTGTATGATATACTGATTTGGTGTAATTACCACTGGCTTGGTGGTTTGCGGTATTTATGTGCCAAATCTTGCGTTCTCTTAAATGACACATTACCCTCGTAAACGTCTCGTTTTGATGCATTATGGGAAAGGAAGTCCGTTTAAAAACTGACCGCTCATACCGCACAATGCACGCCAAGAACTTAAAAATTGCAATTGAATTACTTCTGAAAGTAAACGAACACATAAATGATTGGTGCCAAATGATATAGTTCTGCTTTTGGGACTGTCATGTCTATGTACACATGAGTTGAATATAGTTCTGCAGACGTACGTGATGAGTAATAAGCGAAATATGCATTTAAATTTTGATCCGGAACAAACGCAAATTGGCGTATTTGACCCTTTTCGTTGTAGTTTTAATAGTTACAGTATTTTATTGTATATTAGCACATTTGATAGCTTTATGCAGCCCAGTACTGTATACATACCATTTAGTGTACTGTCTGTTAAAATGTTGAAATGTCATTTACTCATACGTGCTTGTGCATTGCAACTGCATATAAAATACAGAGTGACCGTTTTTTTAGAAATTACACTCTACATATTCAATTGATTTTGGAATGTGGAGGTATTTTTTTATTAAAAACATTTCTTAATGTTTTTAAGTTGTACCCAAGTATCTTCTCAACGTTCTTCCATTTTCGTGACAGAAAAATAACTCTAGGCAAGTATAACTTTAATGCATTTTCTTCTTGATGTATAACTTGGGCAACACGTCATAGCTTTCGTTTTACCTAATTCTTTACCCGTCGAAATTTACCCATAACTTTCAAGAGACATACAATTCCCGGCATGCGTTTCGGGAGGCCGACCAATGACCGTTTAGTTTTAAATAGGGGTCGCTCCAGCCGTCTAATCAGGAGGGATGTTGTTAATTTGAGTTTGTCTGTCGAGTTACTGTCGGTTTATAGATTTTCTAGTGGCGCATCCTTCCCTGTCCTATGGAGGTTTTGTGAGGTGGTGAGTCGCCTTGTCAGTGCTCTTCATTGCATTATTTTTATCCACACTATTTCCTTCTTTGGGGGATTTTTTCCACATAGTCGGGGGTTACCCCGGCGGAGGAGTAAACATGCCGGTCCGTGCTGAGTGCACAGCTGGTACCGCCTCTACGGCCTTCGCGTCCTCGGCCTCGCTTATCCCCCCTCCGCCGATAAACACGCAGCAGCCCGGCGTCGCCACTTCGCTTTTGTACAGCGGCTCCAAGTTCCGGGGAGACCAGAAGAGCAAGGGGAACTCGTACGACGTGGAGGTTGTCCTGCAGGTCAGTGGCACACGAGTGCCGGCCGGCCCGTCCTGCGTGTAGCTCGGTCATTTTTCAGAAATGCTGGCCGGTCGGGTCCGCCTGTCATTGCGGGACGCGCCGCGATGCGCGAAGCTGCACTGGCCAGAACTTGCCCACCGCCACTGTCTGCTGGTACTTCGCACGTCCTGCTTAAATTCACCTGTTTCCTTGCACCCTGAATGGAAATTCCGATATATGCTCCAGTGACAGCCCGGTGGGAAATTAGCAGGATGTAACTACCGCATAACTCGGCGCGTCGTGTTCCTTTCGATACGTGCCTTGGGCAGCAGGTGGAGTTGCGGTTCTTTGTATAAGTTTGACCACAAGATTTCTACCTCAAATACTATTGCATTCCTGGTTGGATAAATGAATCATCCCCGCTGCGTGATGTGCCCAGTTTCATCATATCAGTCATTTGGGTTTAAAGTGTGCATACTGGTTAATACTGCTGGTTTTATGTTTTGTGTTCTGTGAACATGACAGTCATTTTTTTTTCTTTTTGCAGCATGTTACAATGGAAGATTCGTATTTATGTGGGTATCTAAAGATTAAGGGATTGACAGAGGTAAGCTGACATTACACAATGGAGGTCATAAAATATTATCTTTTGCTATAAGATGTCTCAGACTTTCTGCATGCTTCTTTCCCTGCCAACGATCTACCGTTTGCTTTTCACCTTTTTTCTTTCTGCTTTATTATGCAGTATGTGTAATGTTAGTTGTAGGGTAGAGGCTCATGAAGAGCTATGAAATAATGTTGCTTTAAACAAGTAATAGTGCCCATTGGTTGCATAGAAATTGCATCAAACATGATCACTTTCACAAATTGGTCTAATATGCCAGTCTGAAGTTAATCTACATGCAGTAAGAGTATAACAGCGTAGTCCTACATTAGTTAAAGATTAAGTTGTGAAGTGATTGGCTAGTTTAGTGGTCTGTTTGATAAATGCCACATGAAAATGCTGCCACCAAAGAACTTGAAGTAGTAATGGCCTCTGCACAGTGCAGTTTGCTTAGAGAGGTATTATAATACTGTTGCTGCAGTTCGTATAGTGTGTATGCCAATAACAGCCATGCCACAGGAGGTTACCAGTGTGTGGGTGCTTTAATTGGTTTAATTGGTTGATATTTATTATTACTTGCACTTTTTTCCACAACCCACTATCCATATTACATACTGTGTATGGTTGTACATAGACACTACTATTGTATTGTTTTTTATTTTATTTAATTTGTCTTTTTGTATTCTTATTCTACTTTTTATATTCTCTACTCTTGTAACTCTTTCTTGCTATCTGTCTGGAGCTGTGATAACGCACAAATTTCCCCACTGTGGGATCAATAAAGTCCTATCTTATCTTATCTTATCTTTGTAGCATCACTGACTGCCATATGCGATTTTTAGGGCATTTTCCCATTGTTTTGGATGAAAGTTCACAATCATGAGAACAGGGTTTCTTTGAAAGAGAATTCACTTTCACTTTCACTTCTACATTATTGGTCATTACCTCTCTCAGTTCTTGGCGCCCATTTGTTTTTTTTTTTCTTTTCCAGATGGCAAGCAATTTGTGTATTTAACACAAATGGTTCAATACTCCTGTCTAGCATCTAATATTTAGCTAAAAACCCATACTAAGCTTAAAACAAAGCTTTTTCCAGCTAATGCCATGTTGAAAAGAGTGGAAGGAATTTGTAACATAAATGCTGATGCAAAAATGTATTAAAGGTGAAGCATCATACTGAATCCTCATAACTTCAATTAAGTGAATGAATGATAATTGTTGTTAATTGTTTTTTGCACAGGAATATCCAACACTCACTACATTCTTTGCTGGGGAGATAATCAGTAAGAAGCGCCCCTTTTTAACAAGGAAGTGGGATGCAGACGAGGATGTTGATCGCAAGCACTGGGTATGAGGAGTGCTACTAGTGCTACATAAACATGCGTTTAGCAGATGTCGAAATTGTTACAAATGCTTACTCTAGCTTATTGTAATATTGTGACTTTTTGCAGAAAATAGAAAAGCATTTCCTCCACTTGGTAGATTTTGTTTCTGTAATTTCGTGATTCACTGTGAAATTCTTTACACATATGTTAATTTTGTCCCCCTCCTGAAATTTCAGGGCAAGTTTCAGGCTTTTTATCAGTATGCAAAAACATTTAATGGTGACGATTTTGATTACGAAGAGCTGAAAAACGGTGACTTTGTCTTTATGAGATGGAAGGTAAGGCATTCTTCCAAACTAACCTCTGCTCTTTTTTTTTTTTACCTGCAAGTGTTTTTCTTGTTTGATTTTTATTGGTGAAAAATATGTATGCATTGAAATTCTGCTGCACCCCTCTAGGAGCAGTTTCTCGTCCCGGATCACACAATCAAGGACATAAGTGGTGCTTCTTTCGCTGGCTTCTACTACATCTGCTTCCAGAAATCCACAGCAACCATAGAGGGTTATTACTACCACAGAAGTTCAGAATGGTAAAGCTGCTCAGTGCAGTTTTTCATGGGGCCTAGATGTTACTGGACCATGCTGTAATGCATCAAGGCATTAGACCACACTGTTCATTTAGGAAATGCAAGTGTCTCATTGCAATCTTTTGATACTTTGTTAATTTAGGTCTAACCATAAAATTTTACATACTTTGTCTTTCAGTTTTCTTTATTTGTTGCTTTCAAGGAGTTAGTTTTTAGTGTGTAGAGTTACAGAGTAGCAAGAATTATCGAAGCATGGAGGAAAATGCCCAGGCACCCAGGCATTTACTCCAATTCACTTGTGACATTGCAGCCTTTCCAAGCAAGCAGGCTCCTAGCAACCTGGTCTCGTTCAGATGAATCTGACCAAAGAATGAAGTGAACATTTACCAAGTTTTCACCCACAAAGCCAGAGATGCTGCAATCCAGTGATGGTTTTGCATGTCTGCAACACATTTATAAAGGGACAGTATGTGGAATGGGGGTTAAGTTGGTGTGGGAGTGATGCAGTATTTCACACCAGTGTTTTTCTGGTTTACTCCCACAGGTACCAGTCCTTAAACCTCACCCATGTCCCTGAACACAGCATGCCTATATATGAGTTCCGGTGACGTTGGCATCCTGGTGCTACTTGCAGAGTTGGACTGCTCAATGCCCTGTGAACAGGGCGGACAGCAAGTGGCTGTAGACGGTCATGTGATTCAGTGGAGCACCGTGGCCTCTTTGGAGAGAGTACCCTGGACTGATGGGTGTACAGGCAGACAGCTCGGGCCCAGAATAGCAAGCAAACCGCTAAAGGGTCATACAGAAAGTACATTCTCCAGGATTTATAGCAGAGTGCTACTTTATCAAAGCTTCTTTTTGATATTCAGTTTTAAGCTACTCCTGTTTACCTGCAGTGTCGTCATGGTATCTTTACTTTTTAGGTTTGTTTAATCCCCCTACCCCCACAAGAACGTTACTGAAAGGATTTTAATGCTTTTCTAGTTCCGTGTGAGGCCAGTCTTTGTAGGACTGTTTTTTAAGGTAATACTTTGGAACTTATATTGGCTTCTTTGTCTTAAAGCAGTCATAACTACTTGATAAAAATGGGGAGAGATTATAAAAAAAACTCCTGGGATGTTATTGAACAGAAATATGGGGGTTGTTTTGCTTAAAATTCTTGGCAGTTTTGTTCTCAGTCAAGCAAGATGTTGACTTAAAGCTTTTTTGACATGGATAGTGGAAGTGTTTGTGAGCCAGAGACTTGAGTCTCTTGGAAGGCTTTACCTTTGGATGTAAGGGGCAAATGATTTCAAAGGCCCATGTGCTGTTCCCAAAAGAATTCAATTCCCCAGTCCGGCTTCCTGTTTTCCCCTCTTTCACTTGTCTACTATGCAACATAATCGCAACATGAGCTGTTAAGTATGCTTCCGTTTGCTGTAAACACTAGTATAGAATCTAGTCTTACAAAAGCTCCCGTTAAAGCCATTGCAGTATTTATTGAACTTGATTAATTCTGCCTATACGTACCACATGTTTACGTCTCCATGCTTTAGGAACATCCTCTAATCTTTAGTTCCCCTCATGGTGGTGCCATCTTCTCAGTACCTGTGAAGTGTGTTGCGTCAACATGGAGTTGTACATGGAGAAAGCCATGTACAACATATGCTTAAGTCTGAAGTATTGAAGGTTTTACTCTTCAGTTCCTGAGGTGGTAAATGGCAACAGGCTCACTGGTATCCTGTGCTAATCTGCAGAAATCAGTGCATTGAAAAGCACTGTGTACTGACATGGTGTACTCCACTAAATGTTTAGAGATTTTATCCTCAGATAGTTTAACTCTCTGTAGTGCAATGCTAACTTGCACCTTTCCCCATGTCACTGTGATGGTGGAGTAGTTGTAACACTGAGCCAGGATGGCTTAGGAAAGCCAGCTTATGGTTGCATTACTCAAGGTTTGTCAGCCAAAAGGTAACAAAGATTCGGATGTTTTCTGTTTTGCATGCATCAGATCCTAGTACTCTAGTAATTCAGAATGGGGCCTCAGAGAACATTTGTCTATTTAAGTATTATTTGATTAACAAAACAACCACTAAGCTTCTGAACATGCGTTTTAAACCGATACTGATGTGTAAATGTAGTTTTCTATCAATGAGAGAAAATATATAAAAGTCCTTAAAGCTTTAACTTTCTGCCTTAAAGGTGAATGGATTTTATAAATTATTTTTGACATGAATGATATGGTGAGTGGCACAGTCCTGATGTAGAACATTTCACTTTTGACTTGGAGTGGGTTTTGGTACCATGATGTGTACTGTGCTGTTGTGCTATAATGCCACTGAAGAAAATGCAGTACTCAAACCAAATAGTTATCTCTGACTTGTCCTATAGTATTAGCCCTCTCACTGTGGGTTTATGTGCTGCCCTCAGGTAATTAATAGTGTGAGCCAGGAAAGTATGAGCTCCTATTTTTATCTACCTCAGTGGCCAATTGGGTATGTGCCGCTTTATTCTGACTTATGTTGATTGCCTGTGGCACTGCTGGGTAAGTCGATGAGACCCTGTCCTGATGGGGTTGTTTTTTGGAGAGGGGAGGGGGAACACAGCACATTTAGCCTATATAAAAAAGGATTAATAATCATCATTGGCTGGATGACACTATTGGGACAAATCTAGTCCTTGGAACATTCTGCGATTAGGATAAGTCACTGTATAAGTTTACATGATCCTTCAGGCTGAGCACAGTGCGTACGAAATGTTACGGGAAAGAAATTGTGATTTGTCACCCCATTCAAGGCTTTTTCCAATTGGCTCGTTGGGTCTGGATAGTCTGCTTAAAGCAGTGCACGGTTCATTGTTCCTGTAGCAGGACATTTACAACATGGAAACATACCTAAAGTGGCAAAAATGTTACAAGGGAAGGAGAATAATCATCTCTATAAATTAAGCACCTCTTCCGGGTTATTCTCACAATGTTAAATATAAATGCATTGACCCTTCCTATATTACATTTTTCTGGCATGTTTAAGAAGTGGATGAAATGTTTAACACAGATCGCAAAATGATTTAATGAGCAGTGAAATATGACTTATGGTGTTCAGTGGATGGAGGAATTTAAAAATGGGATGTTTTGTTTAATGCAGTATAACTGATTGCAGTTGCAAGTGGAGTTGATGTGCGGCAAAGGATGTCGTGTCTCCGTCAGCATTTCAATAAAACTTCCATTTTAAAAAGGTGGTTTTTGTTTAATACAATGTTTAAATAATTCATTTCATTGCATGTTGATACTACATCAAACCTGTAATGTATGTTGCATTGGAAGGTATGGAAGCCCATTTCCGCAGGTAGTGTAAAAAAAAAAAAAGTAAGCCGCAGAATCTCACATTTGCGACTTTATACCTCAGAGTTCTTACTCACCAAGTCGAAATTCTGACTTTTTTTTGACCAATCAGGCAGCGCCACTGCCTCTGCTATTTAGGAATGTATTCCAAACACACATTATACACATGATGTAATCTGCTGTTAAGTACTATGGATTTCATGTTGTCTCGCTACATGTTCAAAGCAGTAAAACGGGGTGGCACTGGTGCTGCCTCCATTGCTTTGGTTTGAGTTATTCCGTCATGCTTGTGATGTCAGTGTTTGCCTCGGACTTCTAGTAGCTTATAAACAA
>JAODKN010000093.1:15154704-15172942 GCA_026774425.1 Petrocephalus zakoni | reverse complement strand
GGTGGGGACATTTCAATGGTCGGAGGATATTGGTGGGGACACGTCCCCTCCGTCCACCCTAAATCTACGCCCCTGGATGAATTAGTATGTCACTATATATGGCACATAGTACCCACGGTGGCTTGGCTACCAGCCATGAGTTATTCCCTGCCGTGCTCCTGTTGTTTAGGGGATAGACTCCAGACCCCTGAAACCCCGTAAAGGACAAAGGGAATATATGATGAAAACACAAAGTACCACTTCACCTTAACCATCAACTGCACTACATATTAGAAAAAGCAAGAGTGCTATTGTTAGGACTGTATTCTGTATTCTCTATTGTCTACAACAAAATATATCAAATAGAAATCAACGAAATAAACACGAGAATAACGTGACAGAAATGCATAGGATAATGATTTAATCTGTTGAGTAAAACTTGGTACTGTTCCATGACAGAAATGTATGGGAAAATGCTGCCATCTGGTGGTGGAACTGTGCTACAACAGTTACATGAACAGTGCTTTATACACATACCAGTTGACGTGGTTCAAACATTTATGGGCTGTAGACCAGAGTCATTTGAAACACTTATAGTCTCTTTCTCCTTATAGCCTCTTTATCCTACCTCAACTTTAAACTTTAAGCACCGATCAAAAAACATGCCTCTCTTCCTGCCCTGTGAGATGCTGCGTGAAGTAGCCTACCATGTTTGCTTGCATCTGAACAATTTTTATTTCTGAGGCCAACAGAGGCAAAATAGATTCCATAAAGTGACTTGGTATTCATTAAAGCTTTACTTTTCTGTCGCCTACACTAATATTTGCACTAAAAAAAAAATGAACATACACTCAGTCTGACCACAAACTCCCGGCAATGAACTTCCTGCAACAAAGTTATTTAGCAAGTTTGCAACTCTTTTAACTTGGCTTGTAATTGGAGGATCACAGAAAATTGACAGGTGTAGTCTTCAGTAACTTTTCGGTACAGTGCTGCTAACTTAGCAATTTTGTTGCTAGATTTAGAGACTTTTCAGAACCCTTTACCAATTTTTTTTCAGAAAAGCAATTAGCGACAAATCTAGGTACAAAATCTAGCAGAGACACAGAAGGATGTGACGGAGATCCAGGGACTAAAGAAGGGAGAACAGAACTGAATTGGCTGCAGCTGGGCCTCTGGGCTCGATATGAGGGCTGGAGGGTAGGAGCTGGCTTGGGCCTGGCTGACGAGAAGGTGGAAGGACTCAAGTGTGGGGGCGGTGCTTCTGCTGTGGACGGACTTGGAGAAGCCAAAGTGGAACCCACTGGTAGATTGGGGTCTAGAGAAGGTCTGGTCGATCCATCTAAGCAAGACTGGAGGGAGTTTGGATGACAAACAGGGTTTCTGACCCCGCCATCCTCTCCTGTATACAGTGAACCATCCTAGCCCTCGTCAACACTGCCCAAGGGGCTGTTGGTCCCGGACACAGGGAAAGTGAGATGTGAGCAGGGTCTTGTGTTCAGGTAAGCCAGGGCACGTGACAGGAGGACCCAGAGAGATGCCCATGGGATCTTATTCTAGATCCTGGAGATGAGCTTAAGCACTGCTGAGAAGCAGAAGGGCTGTAAGGGCTGCAAAAACTGCACAGGAGGAGTTTGGAGAAGACTTGGGGAGAGAGCACAATGTGAGTAGTACCATGGGCCTATCGCTGAAACAGATCAACAGAGGATGCCATCACCACAACACTCAACTCTGCCGTGACCCACCTGGACAATAGCAACTCCTAAGTTAGTATGCTATTTATTGATTTCAGCTTGGCTTTCAATACTGTAACCCCATCCAAGCTGATCTCCAAGCTCCCTCCAGAACACGGCCCTGAAAACCTCCTTCATTCTGACCAATACCCTCAGCAGTGTGTCCTAGAGTTAGTTCCATAACAGGCACTGACTGACTTCAGGCCACAGCTCTTTCAAGGTCTGGAACATGGTCCATTCAGACTCAATATCCTCAGTCTCACTTGGCACGTTTAAAACAACTGGTGTGATAAACAGTAGTAATTACCAGCAGGCCTTATAGGCGCAATTCTCAGCAATAATTCGGAGGGCTCTGTGCATTTGCATGATTGTCATAAGGGAAAATAATATAAATTGATGATGTTTATTTTTGTAACTAAAATGTCATTGTCTGAAGGTTAGAATGAAAATGAAAAGAGTTTGAATCTGGAGATCAGGTAGTCACACATTTCCCAATATGCACACACAGAATATTTCCTGTGGAAGACTGAAGGGGCTGGAATGCAGTTTTAGTATCATGCTTCATTGTCATCATACCTGAGCCCTTGGTGCTCATGCAAGGTGGCCCCCCGGGGCAACGGGAGGGGCCTGTGCTGAGTACACTGGCACACTCTGGCTGCCCCCTGAGCTCTTTCTAGTCTTTAAACACTTGTAAGGTAAAAGCTGTTTGTGCCAGACGTGTGACTGGGCTTGCACCTTCAGCAATGGTAAGTGTGCACTCATGTAGATTACTGATTAGAACTGTTAATTACCGGCAGGACCAACAAGGAATGTGCAGTCGCGGGTGTTATTGGGGTGCACCCCCAGCAATCTGGAAAAACCACGTGTTTGGAAAAACGCGAGATACAAAGATCACTGCAAGGTATCACGCGAGAAGCTGCAGTAAGCACACTTGGTGTCCTCCAAACTAGCACTGCACATATAATTAATGTATTTATCAGTCACTTTTTGTGTGTCTGTTGGCCTTTGCTTGTTGTCTGCGGCTTTTGCAAAACTCATAAAAAAATGTAAGTCAGTTATGCCGACACCATGGCACATGGAAACCGCGATGGGAGAAGTCGATGCAGAAGGGCTGAGATGTCACACAATACAGTATTGTGAGATGTCACAATCACACAATACAGTATGAAACAAAATATTGTGGGTCCAGGAGGAACCTCATTATAGGGGGGGGGGTGTTCTTTAGCCCCTTATGTTAAATATATCCACAACATTTTTTACATATGAATGCTCCCCAATGGAGTATAATCAGAAGAGTATTCTATCTGACAGGATGTTTTCTGAATGAAGAAATGTGCGTGTAAGTAATAAAAGTAGCGTCACTGTAATGCTAAACTGTACTGGACCACAGACTAAATTAATTACCTCATTTAAAGCCTTCAGAATATTTTTCATTGCAACTATAACTTGTTTTGTTTACAGTTTATTTAATACAGTTTGTGCACAGCTGTAATCGTTAAACACAAGTCTGTAATTAAGTGTAGGTAGGTGTAACTAAGAGAACTGTCATCAACTACACCCTTGGAAGGAAAGGAGTGTAAGATTTATATAGGAAAATGTGCAAAAATAACCAAACTAGCATTTGGTCAAGCGTCGTATTCCGTAGCAGATTGGGCACATAGGCAGATAAGCCAGCCCCACGTCTTGCTAGCCAGGATTTGCTTGTGTTTTAATACAAAAGCAGTAGCAGGATTCTGAACTCTTTGACTCGCAGCAGCTCATCATTCTGCCTGAGCGCCACAGGAATCGCGGGCCTGCTTCTGACAGTCAGGCAGTCTGTGTGAGGAGCCGGGAGCTCAGTGGGAGGACTAATTAGCCGGGGCTGACTTCCACAGAGCTGGTTCAGGGATGAAAGGAGGCAGGGAGCTGGAGCGGGCGGCTGAGTGCGTGTGATAAGTGTGAGGGAAACAGTGTCAGGATGGCTGCCGGCAGCCTCCCCCCACCCCCCTCTCCCCCATCAAACAGCTAAGGGAAGTATGGCAGACAGTGGCCCATGAACCCCAAAGGTCGGGTTTGATGGAAATTTGGACTTTTGGGGTCTGAATCTCCTAGAATTATAAGGGACATGTCTTACTATATCATCCATGACCCAGTACTGGATATGCAGTTAAACGATATATTAATGGATGGATGGGTGGATGGGTGAATAGATAGATGGACAGATAGATTGTTGGATGGATGGATGGACGGACAGATGGGTATGTGACATTAACAAACGGAAATGTGAACAAAGACTTTCCTATCTTGTACAAACCAACAGAAGGGCTAATGCAGCACAAATAGCACCTGATTTTGGTGATCATCACATGAGCTCCGTGCTGTAACACACAGTGCATACACTTTGGTTTGTGACTCTGTCATGTTGTGCACAGCATTAAACTATCAGTTGTGGTAAAGCAGCCCTCCTATTGCTCTGTACCAGGTGGGATGCCCTTGGTTGCCCCCATGTATCAATGAGCTGTGGGTGCCTGACCGTCTCCTGCCTGTTTTTGCTTTCGGCAGGTACCCTCCCCCGCCGTACTCACCCAGATACTCGTGCTTGCCCGTTTCTCCTGCGTCCAACTCATTGCCTATAAAAACTGGCTGCCTGCTTCCCATTTAATATATCACAGATCTAGATTAGTGAAATTGTTGTGAGATAATGATTGCCATTTACATCATCTGTGGGTGGTCAGAATGTTTTGGCTGTTTAGTGTATGCATGTATCATTTGTAATTCAGGCAAATCTGATTATTTTACAGGGGAAATACTTTTGCATGGAACTGTATATTCATCCATCCATCTTTTAGCCTCTTTCTGCAGGGCCTGGTGTAGATAGTATATTATTAATCATTACCTCCAATATCCATATTCCATGAGTATGGAAGAAATTTTGATACTGACACATTCTCAGACTTCTCCTAATAAAATAATAGTTCCACCTAGTGAGTAACTTATTATTTTACTTCTATAGAAGCCTGGACCCATAAGTGTATTGTAATTCTGTACTTACAGCTATGTTTCATAGACAATATGTAGGTTTTGCAATTCATGAGATTTCAAAACAGGTTCCCTGTGCATGCAGATGTACTGAAAAATGAGAATCGGTACAGATGGCTCTTGACGAAATGTGACAATCACTCAGATTTGGCAGGAAAATCGAAAGCTAATAGCACTTTTTTTGGGGGGTATTTCCACAGTGTGTAAACAAAAACCAGCCCTACCTAACATACGAGACCATTCACATTCAGTGCCAAACCAAAGCAGCATTTTCTTTCACTGTTGTTGACATTTTTATCTGGCCAGATTCTTACACAATCTGCATCCTCATGCAAATGAATGACATCATAGATGGCTCATGCAATACTTTTCTGATTGGCGCTGTTTTGAAACGAGCTGTATTACGCCTGTTTGTTTGACGTTGCCATAGCAACGACAGGAGTGTGATCACCACTTGTTCCTTTGTCAGGATAATTTTTCAGGAATGTTATTCATGTTAATTGCTTGGTATTTCAAAGCAATATATCAAGGCTTTCAAACTTGCCACATTTTTAAATTATGGTATTTTGGATTTTTTTTCTAATTACACAAAGATAGAGAGAGTACCAATTTCTTTTTAGACTAGTGAGTGGGTTATTTGCTGGTATGACCCAAGTTTTTTGCAACTCTGTATCTAGTGAAATACAGAGTTATAGCTGTCGAGACAGGATCATCGACAATATGGTAATCATGATTTCCCTTTGTGTTTAATGGAACAGCATCTATCTACACTGTCAGTCACTCATCAGAACCTATGACCTACCTCATCCTCTTCCAGCTGCAGGCAAACCATGCCTGGTTATTCTTGTGTGAAAATAGGCCTGATACTAGATGCTTCTCATTTTGCTCCCCCAGTGGTGGAATGACTTGCCTAAAGATGTCTGGTCTCTCCCAGGAACACCTTGCCTAACCTCATCCCACCATTGACCCTTCCTGGGGTCTCATTCAGCTGACATCTTCTTTAAATTATTTTACATGAACACAGACTTACTTGCTACTGGATTTCCTTTGAGTTATTTGAATGACTTTTCTGGTGTTTCTGGGGTTATAAATGATGTTTTGTATAGCTTCTGTTTAAATAACCATCTTGCAGTTGTCACTGGTCAGTCATTGGTAGCTTAGCTTAGCGTCACACATACCAAAGTTCGCACAGAAGATATTTGTCCCCTTTCTGCTGTGTAGCAGTCTACTGTGATACAGACCCCTAAAGAAAACACAAATTGGAGAAATAAAAACACAGATACTTCATCAGGTAGCTTGAGGTTTTCTCTAGCTGTATTCTTAGTTACAAGTACGTTGATGGTAGCTAAAACACTACCGTAGAGTCTTCCGTCACCACATCTGTAGTAACATACAAATAAAAGGTTAAATCTGAGTGCTCCACCTAGTGTAACAAAAATATGGCAGTAGTACATTTATCAACAAGGCACCAAAGGCATATCTTAAAATTGTTTTGTTCATACTCCCCTTTGAGTTTGACATTAAAATCCTAGGCCTGGTTGGTGAAGTGCTTATGAGATGAAAAGAAATGCTAAATGATGAAAGAGGAAACGCTCTGAGGTCACATCGCAGTTTGAGGTGACTCTGCAGATCACCTTCCTCTGGTTCTTCTCAAATGCAAAATCTAGACATCTTGAATCAGATTACATTAAGAACCTGGTCAATGTGAAATATGGAGTTTTAAAAAATGGGAGATGTGGTAATATAGTGACCAAAATGACCAAATAATAATAATAATAATAATAATAATAAAAAATTACTGTCTCAGTTTACAGAGGAGGACATAAGGGATGCGTTGGCCAAGGTGGTCGGTGCAGAAGACAGTAGAGTAAGCTGGAGGAGGCTGGTCATTAGCCAAGCTCCCTGGGTGTCCGATGAGCTCAGTGCAGGTGAGCATTGAGGTCATACTTCTCACAGAACTTGTCTGTGAAGGGGATGCAGGTGAGCAGCTCACACCACTCGCACTTGATGGGGTAGACGTAGAAGAGCACGGCCAGGCCAGCCAGCAGCCCCAGGAAGACCAGCAGGGCGGCGATGATCTGGCAGCGCTTGCGGTACATGTCCATGCGGCCGAAGCTGATGTAGGGCAGGAAGGCGAAGGAGAGGAAGAAGCCGGAGATGAAGCCCGATATGTGAGCGAAGTTGTCGATCCAGGGAAGCAGGCCGAAAGCGAAGAGGAAGATCACCACGCAGAGCAGCTTGGCCAGAGCGCGCCACGGCCGGGCCAGGATCTGCCAGCTCTGGATGAGCTCTACGAAGAGGCACGCCAGGATGCCAAACTGTGAGCCCGCTGGGCCGACCTGACACACACGGGACAGAGGACAGCGGCGCGTGTCAGTGACCGCAAAGGGCCAAAATCACTGCTCTTAAATCATTCAAAGCTAATTAACAAGCATATCCCCAACTATTCACACAATCATTTCAAGGTTTTGCTGTTACTGGACCTATATCTTTGAATGAGATCCCAGTACCAGTGCTCTGACAGCAGACAGTAGCAGCATGTGGCCAAATAGCAGTTAATTCTTGCTTTTATCGAGAGCGATGTGCATAGCTGACACATTCATTCTGCTGCCAGTTATATTGCTGAGTTCAATGGAGCGATACCACAGCAATTACCTTAGTAGGTTTTTGACTGCTAGTCCTTTGGTCACAAGCCTAGCTCCTACCCACAAGACCATCTGCTGTCCTGTACCTGCTACTCTACAGACTACACAGATTTAAGTGCACGGACCCAGAAACCACCTGGGAGTAAACGCTGGTATTTTGTGTGAGTTATGATATTATCAGCCCAAAAGCTGCTGGCCCATCCAACCTCAGCTCGGTAGGGCAGGAAGATGGCGCTGGCCAGGTTTCCGGTGACGCCGCTCAGGATGTAGATGATGGAGATACGCAGCCAGCCCGCCAGCTTCTCCAGGTCTCTCAGGATGGTCATTTGGAAACACACTGACACCAGGCAGTGCAGGATCCTTCATGGGGACCCAACAGATCAGGTCAGATTAGGTGAGCTGATGCTACACATTTAGCATCAAACATTCCTACGTATAATGTGAATATGTACACCAGTGTTTCCCAGTCCAGTCCCTGGGGACCCACTGCTGTTTTACAAATGCAGTGTATACATTTTAAGCATTACCAACAGCGATGTCTACCAGCACGCAAACCACGTACTTGTGTGGGGCCTGCCAAAAACAGTCAGTACGCTATATACTATACAAACACGTTCTTTATTTAGGGGGTACGGAAGTAGCACATTCTGCTAACCAAATAACGAGCGACGGTCTTCTGGCGGTGATTTCCAGCTCATGTTATACGGGACTGTGATGCGGTCATATCCCAGCAATGCCATGTTTCATACAGAAAGCTAGCCTAAGCTGCCCAGTCTCCTCGCGCTCCATGAGGACGCGGCAAACCTTAAGGTTCCGACAAACGGCACCGCCGGCAGCCGCTTTCGCACATCCCCCACTCATGTCACACTCACCCGGCGTGCAGGAACAGCGAGAGCCACAACCTGTAGAATTGGTCCGGGACCTCGGGGTTGAGGAACGGAAGCAGTCCGCACACGTCATCCATGCAGTGGACCTGGAAGAGGCGGAGCGACGGAGAAGCACAGCTGCTGTCACTCTGGGCTGAGACAGCATTAGGTCGCACTGCACATTAGTGTGCTTGTTAAAACAGCCTCATATTGACATACCGACACAGCTGTCAGTACTAATACTAATACAGCTGTTATTAAATAACCATACTGTACTTTGAGAAACTTAGTTTACATTTTTACATGCTATATCACCTTCGTCATTGAGGCTATGTGGATAATTACCTAGAACAGTTCCTTAACCACTACACTACCTATTGCCCTGTAACCTACTGACTGCATGGATTTCGTTACACTTAATTCTTCCCCGGAGCGATCGCTGTCATTTAGCATCTGTTATAATTTCCTGCACTACCAGTGGTTGCCGTGGAAACACAAAAGACCTCGGGCTGGGGCACATGTGAAGCAGAGAGGAATGTGGTCAGGAGCCCACAGTGTATCGTTACAGGATAACTCCTCCGACAGCTTTTCTCTCTCTCCTTCCCTATAGTAAAATCACTGCAAACTAACAGCTATCAGCCAGCTGGACCCACTTGGCTAAGTTCGGAAGTACAGCTCGTCTGGGCCCCTGCGAGCTGAAGTGGACCTGGCGCCGATCCATGGAAACGGATTAAGGGATATGAACGAGGCGGGTCGAAGCATACAAGATGATTGGCTAATGTCCCCGCTGGCCCATTTTAGCGAATCAGCCGTACGTCACACCGTTCATATAAGTACACCACTCAGCCGGGCCTCTGCTGCCATTTTCACCCTCAGACTGACCGCTAGATGGGAGCGGAACAATTGTATGGGAAAATGAAATTAATCTACCATAAATGCAGGAACACGGCAGTGATGAGTCCGCAAAAAAAAACATGCTTTTGCAATAAAGAGACGTTTCAGCATTTTCCATCAACGTCACTGGGAGCGTTCAGAGAGGCGGTTCAGGCAGTCTATTGGGGGCAGTGGCCCCCCTGCCCTCACCTGGGAGCAGAGCGTGGCTTCCTCGTGGAAGTAGCCTTTCATGAAGTCACAATACTCTCGAGATGTAATTTCACACCTGCATCAAGTGGGGCGGAAGGAGCACATTCAGCATTCTGTCGGTATACATGATAAGAGGTAGCAACAAGAACTCAGGAGCTGCCTTGTGTGAAAAATGCTGCATAGTCTGCCAGTGGAGGACAGTATGCACCAGCTCGTCACCATGCAAGTCAGAAGATGCAAAAACATGCACTGGCATCCATCATGCTAATGACAATGCAGTGGAGCAGCTGTCCAGAGTCGAGCTGTCCATCGGTACCCCAGCTAGATGGTACACGTGTGCTCACACCGCCCCGCAATACTCACATCACCCACGATACTCACAGGACCCACAATACCCACATCACCCACGATACTCACAGGACCCACAATACCCACACCGCCCACAATACTCACATCACCCACGATACTCACAGGACCCACAATACCCACACTGCCCACAATACTCACATCACCCACGATACTCACAGGACCCACAATACCCACGGCACCCACAATATTTACAGCACTTGCAGTACCCACGGCATGCACAACACTCACAGCAACCACAGTACTCACCTCCCTTTGGTCCCTATGCAGCAGGGCCGGCCGGTAATAGCACAGTCTATGTGAGGGAGATTGGTGTGGTTTCCTGTGCTGTACCTGGTACAGATCTGGGCAGAGCAAGATTCCGATTTAATCAGGCTGAGACTGATTCAAACCTGAGTTTACGTTATGTAATCTGGATACAAATTGATGTGGTGCAGAAATACATGGCTCTCATGGCCCCTCTCTCATGTATGTGTGCGGAGAGGGCCACCAGTGGAAAGTCCACTCGCACTCACTGGCCACTTGGTGATGTCATCTGGCCACTCGTGAGGGGACACTGAAGCAGGTTCCAGGCAAATCCTGCGGAGAGGATACAAGGGTGACTCAAGTCAACAGTGTTGCTGAAACAGCTCTGCATTTCAGTACGATCTACTGCCTGAAGAGAGAAGGAACCTCCTGTAGAAGCAATGAATCACAGCAGTAACTAGTGTGTGGGGCCCCTGGCGCACAGGGACTGTGCTTTATAGAGGATATGACAGAGACGTCCCGGGGCACTAGCAGGTCCCTTACCTGGGGTCCTGGTGGCAAACGGAGCCAAACTCCCGTTCTTTGCCGTTGAAGAGGTGGACGCTTTTGTGCTGTGGCCATTTAACCCACACTGCCAGGGTGGTCTGGAGGCAGGCAGAAGGGGACACAGCTGAGCCCGTGTAGCGTGACTGTTTGTTCACATTTATCTATAGTAAGACGACACCGCCTGTGCCTGTCTGCGCCTGTGCCTGTCTGTGCTGCACACTAAGACTCACAGAGCACTCCTCTGCAGACGTCTGCACGCAGCCTGAGCGGTCGTTGCGCACGCAGCAGGCCGAGTCTCGCTCCCGTGTCCTCTTCTCCTGCATGAGCTCATACACCTGCTGGTCCTGCCGCATGCAGGGTGAGAACTTGGCTCCCAAGTGGATCAGTGCCTCCTGCAGGACAGGCAGCGAAACTGCAGTGAGACCGCCGATCCTCGCATAGCCGCATCTGTATTCCAGTGCCATACCCACCCTCTTTCAAATATTATTATGGTATTAAAAACTCGTTTCATAATCCTAGACCCGGGGGGACAATGCATAAGCTGATTTACATCCTAAGAATTTAAATCCAAAACTGAATTGAATTTATTTAAATTCTTTGAAATGATGCCATAACTATTAAAGCATTTCACCGTAGCCTGCTATTAACTTAAACTGCGTGTCAAATAACAGGTAGCACCAGGTTAAGGATTGTCAGATCAGTTCCCACATAAGAAGAATAACTGCAAAAGTCTATGCACCTCCAATTAAACAAACAAACAACTAGCTATACTATACTTATAATACTATTTAAATACACATACTATTTAATGCTTACCGAACTTGGGCCCACCCAGAAATTTTCTTGTTGTACAAACTTGACATTTTCATAAACACCTTTGTTTCTTAAAACCTATGACAAAGAACAACAGGAATTAAAAAAAAGAAAAGTCTGCAGAAGCAGATGCTGCCGCAGGAGGAGTGTTCCCCGCTGACGATTTCAGACACGCAGTGGGGCAGGGAAGACAGCGTGACTGTGAGAGGGATTAAGCGCTGTGGCGGGGCTGCACTCACAGAATCGACCGTCTCGTGCTGCGAGAAGCCCACGGGCGCGATGCCGTAGATACACACCGCCAGGACCGTGATCACCAGGTGCACGAATGTAATCCAGTATGTGAAAAAAGGCCTGTGTGGGGATTGTGCATAGACACCACCTGTGTCAGTGTGCTCATGTGACTGGACAGGTCCTAAACTATTAGTATCATTACTATTTGTAGCCAGGGCAGGAAATTAAGCTCACCCACTCATCTGAGGCAAATAACATAGGCGAGTTAAGAAAATGACATTTTCTACTGAACTAGTCCAGTTAGCAGAAAAATTCTTGAGTTCCATCCCTGTTTGTAGCTGCTCGTTCAAAAGAACTTAAAGATCGACTTGACTCAGCACTTAACTAGCAGTATTCCTGCAAGAGCCCTTGCCTTATGCTACTGAGCAGCACCAAAGGGGAGTGTGGCGGTTACCGGTGGTCGTCCATGTCCTCGATCTGCCTCTTGACGTAGCTGTCAATGCGCTTGCGGTAGGTGCGGTTGGTCAGCCTGCCCACCATGCCCAGGCCGTACGGCCGCTTCTCGCGCGCAAACAGCTTCTTGACGGGCACGGCGATGCGCTGCCCCCGCCGCTGCCCGCCAACGCTCACCACCTCCTGCCGTAGCCGCACCTTCGGCTGCACCTGGGAACCCTCCTTGCTCTTGCGCCAGCCGCGCTCCAGAGGTCTGGGGGGTGCGACATTATAAGGCTAATTTGCATTTCTGCAAGGCCGGCTGGAAATATCAGCGATAAAATTATGCTGCCCAGAAGCCCGTCTTGAGAGCTGAAGTTGAGCTCCCGGCACATCTGAACCAGACGATCAAGGAGGCCGAATACCTGCTACAGGCGAGCTAGGGGCTGGGAGGGGGTCCCCGAGGAGGATGTGAGTGGATGGAAAGGCTAGGAACTGGCCAAACGTCAGATTCAAGGTGCAGCTTCCCTCAGATATACCCAAAATCACCGAGTGATGAACAAAGTCAACTTCTGGGGTGTAAAACAGTCTCTCGGGGCCGAGTCGCCATGGGGATAAGGTAGTATTGTGATGTTAGTGTGAACATATGAGTGTGAGGGACTCGCACGTGCACACACAGACACTCACAGCATGAGGTGGCTTCTCTCCAGCTCACTCTTGTCCAGCGCGCTGCCCGTCAGCTCGCTCTCCTCCGGGGCTCGGCTGGCCTCGGCTTCTTTGATGGCAGCCTCCGATGGCGACTCGAACACCTCATCTACGTACGTGGAGAGCTCCTCGTGCATCAGGCAATCCTGCGTACGCATGTACGTGTATATTAGCACAGCATTTCCCCATCCGATCGCGTCATCAAGCTCTGATGAGACACAAGAGCAGTTATTTCTCAGTAATTTCTCCAGGGGGCAGTATTGTAACGGTATATCAGCGTCAGTTCATCATAGGTACGCATGCCAAAAGGACTGAATTTCTGCCAGTTTAAGCTGTGCAGGCAGCAGCAAAGAAACAGTGAAACTCCCTCTTCCCTACCCTAGCAAAAAAGGAGGTGTCCAACTCATCTGGAAAGTCTACTGTGTCTTCTTCCAGGAAACTGGCAGGGGTGAAACTTCGCTTCTGCGTCCGACGGAGAGTGCTTTCCCGGATTGACCGGCCCTGAGGCAAAATAAAAAACAAACAAACAGTGTAAAACCACAAACATGTCCTCATTAGCACTCATACACAAATAATTATAAACAGAATTCAAAAATGGCTCATTTAACATAGCTCACAAAATTGACATTCTGCCTAGTCATCCAGAAAAAAATATCTGCATGTGAACATATTTCTCTATATAAACACAGATGAGATCCGCCGCGGGCCGCCGGTGCCGGTGAGGGCCCTACCTTGACCAGTGCTGCGGCTGCCCGGAAACTCATCTTGGCCACAGACTCGCGTTTACGCCGCCGAGGCAGTCGGTTGAAACCGGAGCGGGAGCTGGTGAAGGAGCAGAGCGAGGCGGCCCCGGGGGTGATTGGGGTCTGGGGCACACTGTAGCCATCCACCTCCTCCACCATGCGGAAGGCACGGCCCCTGGCCAGGGGGTCCACAATCTGCAGGGGGTGGCCAGAGTACAGGGAAAATAGAGAAGAGGCCTGCAGCTTCAGAATGGCCCTCTGACTGGCCAGCACGCCTTTACTCACGTCCATCACACGCAATAAACCAAACATTTACTTATCAATTCACACAGAAATCCGCATATTTGTCGCGTGTAAAAATTCCCTATATTTATCTCATTAGTGGAAAGATACTTCAGTCACTGAAATGATATTCGTCCGTCGACTACCCAACCTCTTGTCTTGGTCGTGTATTGAGCTAACATAGCCGGCGCCAGCCGTAGGAGCGCCAAAGCCCCCGCAAGGCGTACCTTCTGCATGCCATGCTGGGAAGCCGGCACGTAGAGTGGCGGCGGGGTCTCGGTGCTGGTCAGTGAGAGGTTGTCCTGGCTGGACAGGTCCATCTCCCGCATGGCCTGCGGCTTCAGCTTGCCGTAACGCTGGCTGCAGTGCCGCAGACTCTTCCGCTGCCATCTCTGCGTGGCATCGCTGTCCTTGCCGACGCCGAACCAGTCCGCCGTGCCCCTGCACACCGCAGCCAAACAGAGCACAGTCAGTACCCGCCCATGCAGACCTCCACCAATCACAGGAAGAGACTCGGTGGTCTAGACTGATTAAATCTATCAGTGACAGTGAGTCAGATAGGCCCATCCCAGTCCTTATGTTTTGGGTATCAAGTATCAAAATCTCCATTTATAAAGACACCTCATCCAGAAAACACACAGCAGACCACCGGTTCAGATAATCCCACCGACAAGAACGTGTAAAGGCATTCAGCGTATCAGGCGATTACGCGGCATATCTATGTCCCTTCACCCGTCCAGGCAGTTGAATGTTCCTCCTGAAGCAGCCCAGATAAGTGCTGGGCCCTACAGTACAGAAGTGGCTCCCCTCACTGAGTGCTAGAGCCACAGTGCTGAGTCCTCCACACTACCCAACGATGGAAAGCTACGAAGGAGAAGCCGCTGCCCGGTTCTGGCCCACTCCGCACCGACCACTCCGAGATCTGAAGTCCACCGTCATGCTCACAGACGCGGAACGAGGGGATGGAAAACAGCCGCGTTACCTGCCTCTCGGTCGCCCCGTCGGAGCGACGGCCCCAGACCCGTGATGGCGGTTCCGCCGGCCCCTGTTTTGTTCCTTTGGTGCTTTTCAATGAGCTCCCCGCTCGCGCTCGCCTGCGTCTGTGTGCGTGCGCCAGAGGCGAGGCAGCGCAAGACGAGTTAGAGGGAGCGGAGGATGGGAGGGCGTCTGACAGAGCCAGCTCAGGAGTGTTTGGAGAAGCCGGTGCGCAGCAATAACAGAGCTGGCCGCTGTGTCGCTACGGTGGGGGCAGCCAGAGGAGGCCTTTTAAGGCAGTCAGGCAGAAATGGGAGCCATTGGAGCTGGCCTGCCCCTTCACACTCAGCAGCAGGAAAAGCCTTAACAGAGGCACACGGGCTTAGCGTACGAGTGGCCCGGGGAACGAGAGGCTCGCTCATCCCGTCACACGGGGCATGAGCTTGCAAGTGTGGGAAGGCGTGGCTAACCTCGCGCCCATTTCACGTGCTACCATAAGGCTAATTTAGCGCAGGGTGGACTCAAACCTCTTCGTGCGTCATGCTGTATCTAACATCCTCCATTGTTAAGTCCAACCAGTGTATACATACACATAAGTAGACAAACGCACAAAAACGCCCAGGACTGCGTAGCTGATGCATTTACCCACAGCAACCTGCAATTATCACCCATTTACCCAGCTGCTGCTTAACAAGGTGCCGCCCACCTATTTATGTTTATAAAATGTGGTGTTTTTAACACGCTTCAGTGATAATAATGTCATATACTCATAGCAGCGCATAAGCTATGATAATTGTTCTGACAGATGAGGCAGGCTCCAGCAGCTAATCAAATTATGCTAAGCGGCCCAGTAGCGAGAGGCAGTGACAGAGAGGAGCTCCCACAGTGGGCCCTGCTCGGAGCGGTCGCCCAACACAACGGGCACGCCACTAAAGCACGAGAGCGTCAAAGTGAGTTATTAATGATGCACTGCCAAAAAAACTAATTACCGCACATTTCCTGTAAGCGAAGCCCGGCGTTCGGGGTAATCTTTTTTTTCTGTGAAGTGTTCTGGAAGCTTCAGCAATGCCATTAAGAAGGGTGAGCGCGGGCCAGCCGGCCGGGTTGGAGGGCAGACGAGGCTCGGGCATGTAGCACGTTGGCCCCCGGATACCGGAGTTCTGCAAACAGAGTGGCCCACGCGCTAATGCCAAGGGCTGCTCTTTGTGTTAACTGTCTCTGCTGCAATGTAACATCATACTTAGTAAGGAGAGAATTATGGTTATGAAGAAAAAAAGAAAAGCAACACAGCAGATGCCATCCGAACCCATTGCCATGGGCTCAGGCACATAGCAGGAGTGTGTAGGAAGTGCGGCTGATGGTCGCCCAGTATCGGCTTCCAGTAAGACCCCTATATCTCCTTACCTATCCTGCCCATCCCATGAGGCCAGGAAGATCATGCTTCTTGCTCAGATACCAAATAAATTCCCATCCAAAAATGGCTCCAAATCCTTCTTTCCTGAAAAATCTGTAACCCACGATACGGGCGTCCGCAGGTCACATGTCACCTCCGGCGTCCGGGGCCTCAGTAACGCATGTGGGACACGAGTGCTTCCGGGAAAGCGAGCCCCCCGCCGGCGTGAGTCAGTGCGGCTCCCCGCTGCGCGCTTGGCAGGCCGCCGTCCCCCGACAGATGCGTCCCTTCAAAGTCTTGTTTGGGAATACAGGGTAAACAGTGCAGCCACGGACATGCCGGCTTTTCCCAGGAAGGGAGGTGCATGGATGAGGAGGAGGGGGGCGGGACTGGGAGGTGCATCTTCTGGCCACTCTCTAGTGAGAGAACTCGTGAAGATATAACCTGGCGTGCTGAAAAATAAAGTGCGAGTGCTGATCACAGAAGCCTTTAAACTCCCGTGCCCAGGGGACAGAACCATATTTGCAATTATAAGTTCCTTCCATTTCAGCTATCACTTCAGCCTCTTCCTTTTTTGCTCCGATAGGTGTCCTTCTGTAATGTACTGCGTCTCGTTCACGTGCCAAATAAAGTGATACAAACAAAAAAAACAAAAATCAAACAACTGGAAGATTTGTGTTTTTCTCCTGAACTCAGCAGCTGAATTATCCGGAGCTTAATAAAAGTCACGCGGTCCGGCAGCTGCACGCCCTGCTGCGGGATTTTTTTCCAACCCCCGTGGATGCACTGACCCCCCCTGACAAACAGCTGTGGATACACCCGGTTCGTCTAACCATGCGGACGACGAAATGCTTCCGCAGGGTGGGAGAATTTACAGGCAGTCTCCACGCAGCCAAGCCCAGCTAAAGGGTGTGTCTGAGAACATGCCGAGGCTTGGAAATCCCTGCCGCTTTACACCGCAAAACTCCCCCAACCCCCCCAGGGAAACGGCTCCATCAGCAACCCGCACAACATATTTTGATGGGGAGTTTGACAGTGGCTATGCCAAGAGAGACCACAGTGGCAGGTGCATAGGAATCGCACCGAGATGCTAGTGTGTCTTGGGTCTCCTCTTCAATCCCGCCGTCCCTGCCAGACCCTCTCAGCTGCTGGCAAAGCAGCACACTTGCTACCGAGTGACCCGAGGCCAAAACGGCACCCACCATTAGCCGAGGCAGATCGCAGCTCTATCTGGCACCAACGCTCCACCACAAACCCTACAGCTCATGCATGTCAGATGATCCTTTTGAGCTGCAGTGACCTGGAATGTTACACAGACCTTGTTGCTGATGCACCGTGAAACAACAGATAAAATGTACAACAAGAATGCAGGACAGGTAGATTCCAGGAGATTTTTAAAAGAGAAACAAATGTCTCAGATGGTGAGATCATCCCCACTGTGCCGAGAATAGAGACTGCTTGCCATCTGCAGCAGGCGTGGTAAATCACAACGCTGAAGAAGCAGTAACAAAAGCATGAGCAAAGGTGCATCCTCTGCATGCAAACCGGGCAACGTCATCCCAAAGAATGTCTTACTCATGGCTAGAAGTTGAAGGTGTACCTGATGATTCTTTCAGTAGGAATGACATGTGCTAACCCAAGCCCAGGAGAGAATATCACCGACTTATGTGGAGAAGGTTGATTGGTGCCTAAAATCAAATACAGAACATGCATCCCTAGAGGAGTGTTTTTTGTGTACAGAGGGGAGAGAGCATGAGTAGCTCCATGGGGGATATTCATAAAACTAAGGGCCATAGAGGTTGCCGAGATATTCCTCATTATGCTCAATGAATTTTCCTAGCAGGTTTTGGATGCACAACCTCCACCCCCAACCGCCCCTTGGAGGTGAGGTTAGAGAGCAGCCTGCCATCTCCAACAGTACCTGAGGACGATTTTGGACAGGGACTGACGTCTCCTGGGAACACGGCGCACGGTGCGCTGGCCCTTAACAGGCAGCGTGCTAATCCGCTCAAAGTGAACCCTCTTGTTGCTGGAGACGGGCACAGTTTGTAGGGTTGGGGGGGGGGGGGGGGGGGGCCGGGAAGGAGGGATGGAAAAGTGAAAATATGGGGGGCAAAGGACGTGAAATAAAGAATGGTGTATTTTGTAATAAAGCGGGCAAGCGGGCAGCTAATGACCCTGC
>JAODKN010000093.1:15111642-15129997 GCA_026774425.1 Petrocephalus zakoni | reverse complement strand
TTTTAAAGTTGTGCATATCGTTGATGAGCTCATGTTATACGCAGTACAAAGATCAGCCACACTAACACCTCTCTCATTTATGACGCTTGGGTATGCTTTTGCATTGCGGTTTTCCTCGTGATTAAAGGTAATTTTCATGAAAAAAGTGCTTGTTGATTTCAGTTTCTCGTAGCTACACACGCTCATGTGTTGAGGTTCTACTGTATAGGGTTCCCAGTGGTATTCATTTGCTGCGGATATACACTGTATGGGCAAAAGTATTGGGACATTCAGGGGTTCAGACCCAGTTCACAGGTGTATAATATCAAGCACCCAGCCATGCAGTCAGGTTTTCAGATATTTGTGAAAGAGTGGGTCGTTCCAAAGAGTTCAGTGAATTCAAGCGTGGCACTGTCATAGGATGCCACCTCAACAATAAGTCCGCTCATGAATCTTCCCTGTTAGATATTCCAAGTAAGTGGTTTTATTGCAAAGTGCGAGCATTCAAGGACAACAGAAACTCAGCCACAAAGTGGCGGACCGTGTAAAGTAACAGAGCGAGGGTCGCTGAGTGCTCAGGCGCATGGTGTGTAAAAGTCGCCAGTGCTATGCTAACTTTTCCACTCTTCCTCTGGTATTAACCCCAGCACAAGAACTATGTGCTTCATGGAATGGGCTTCTATGGCCAAGTAGCTTTACATTGACTGGTGTAAATCACACCTCCACTGGACTCTGCAGCAGTGTAAACGTGTTCTGTGGAGTGACGAGTCACACTTTTCTGTCAGGTAGTCTGATGCAGGAGTCTAGGTTTGGTGGATGCTGGGAGAACATTACCTGCCTGCCAACTAAAGTTAGGTGGAGGGAGGATAATGGTATGGGGTTATTTATAGGGGTAGGGCCTTAATGCTTCAGCATACCAAGGCATTTTGGACAATTCTATGCTTCCAACTTTGTAGGAACAGTTTGGGGGAGGCCCTTTTCTGTCCCAGCATGACTGTGCCCCAGTGCACAAAGCAAGAGCCATAAAGACGTGGTTGGGGGAGTTGGGTGAAGAAGACCTTAACTGAGAAGCATAGTAGCGCACAACTGCCTTTTCTTCTTCAACAAAAATAAACGATAAATGAAATGTCCTCAAATAGTATTGCCAATCTTTAATGGGTTATTTGCTGATTTCTCTCTGATGATGCATATTCGTGAGTCACTGAAATTTTTTTCACACTCCCGGTTAAAATGGTTCATTTAAAATTTTAACGAGTGCATTACAATCAGTGATGTTACATCGCGTATGTCTCCAAGGTGATATTTTTTACAATTTACATTTTTAAACAGTGCAGAATTTATGGGCCACGATAGTAGTGTTTATAAACGTACTTAAAAGAGACAGAATCGCATTCTAGCACCAAATGAAATGTTAAAATTATACTAAATCTTTGGTATTAAAAATCCAGCCAAATTCTGACCCCCTATCCTGTGGGATATTAAAACATATTTTTTTTTAATCCAGCTGTGCAGAGCTGAATAATGAATTACCACACTCATTTCCAAGCAGTCACAGCTTGGATATTTGGTGTAAAAAAAGTTAGCTGTCTAGGACAAGCAACACAAATGCGGCACATGCAGCCCCAAACACCAGCGTGAGTCAGGCCAGATGCTGCCTTTCTTATATAACCTCCACATCTGGCTCCTCCACATGCTAACACCAGGCCTCCAGTTTAATAATAATAATCATTGGCACTGTAGACTTTTTATTTAAAACAACTTGTATAGCTTACAGTTCTACACCTTTTTTTACAAGAGATTTGAGCTTACAAGGTTATGGCCATATGACATCATCTAGTATCCAATATGTAGACCTTTCCTGTTTTTAACCATGTAAAGCAAGTAGACTGCATCTAGATGCAAGTGGTGACCTAATGGCCAGGGAAATGCTCTCGTGATTGACAGGCTGCTGGTTTGAGGTACCCTGAGAAAGGCACTTCTCCCTGGGCGCTGAATTAGCTGCCCACATAGGCTAAATCCAGAGGAGACATTTTGCTGTTATGGGCTGTGTTGTGTCAACAAAGACAATGAATAACTTCACTTCACTGTCCATCCTTAAGATTTATGATCATCACTGAAGTTTTGTTTACAGTTCAATTTGTAGTCCATTATTCTGTAATTGCAGGTTAGGAATTGTAGTCCTATTATTTCAAAACACTACGAAAACAGCAGCAGCAATAATCCTGACTTCCAGGGTGTGCTGCTTTGTGGTGCCCTGTCATGTCTGTGATGTTCTCCAGGTCCCACAAGCCCTGTCCAGGATTAAGAGCTGCGGGAATGATGGATGTGGCTGAATGTTTTGACTGGGGTTGAAATGCATGCAATGTTTTGGGTGCAGTTTGATATTCTACTGATGTGCTCTGTGGCTCGAGATTTATTTAGTAAAATTAATGGGATACAGATGGATTACATTGAATATTAAATCTTAAAGCAGATGGCAGAAGACAAAATGTTAGCCGTCGCTGTTTTTAATTAGCAATAAAATACTCGCATGTCATCTCACACAGTATGTTTGCAGTTTTGACAAGTATGAGTTTATCTGAGCAGTGATGATACCTACCATCTATACCTTTTACTCAGCACAGTGATTCTAGGAGCCTGTTGCAAGAAACACAGCACACAAGACGCAAGACAGGAGGACACCCTGCACTGGATGCCGTCCCATCGCACGGCAAAGGCGGCGCTCAATTTAGAGAATCCAGTTCACTAACTTGTGCATCTGAGAACATGTGCATCTGACTCTGAGCCGGAGCTGGTCCCTCTGTGTTTCCAGCATATTACCGTTAAATTATCAGCTGCTCCTTGTATGAGCAAAATCACCTGCAAGAGCCTCAGGCCTACACTTATTCCAAAGGGCACTGTTAAAATGAAAACACATACAGGTCACTAATGCACACCAGCAATGCGAAATGTGTTTCTTCCACAACATGGCACCAAAATACTTTAGGGGTGACTGGTATCACTTGGAGTGAAAAGCTTTTCCTCCTTCATTCCTGCCATTCTTCAGGGGTTCTGCTTCCAAACAATAAGATCTGCTGATAGCCACAAGACTGAATGCATTAATGCTGCAGCATTTCTCTAATATCCTGGAAATAAACTGCAGTCGTTGGCTTGCTGACAGTAAGAAAACAGGCATATGTATCAATGTAAGAATGGCTACAATGCCAGTGCATTACAGGGCTCCAAAATGCAACAGCACCCACTAAGTGATCCAATAATCCCTATTACCAGCATGCCTTTGGCCCATATTTGAATGGTAGGGGAGAACATGAAAATGCAAGAGAAAATGATGTGTGTGAGGTTTTCCCTGCTGTTGCTGGGAAGTAACTTTCAGTCCCAAAAATGAATGGTAGCTTATTTATACATTGTGGTTTCCAAGCAGACGAGTGTATATGTGGCTGTAACAAATGAGCCGTTTTTTCCAAAACCGTAGCGCACAAACAGAAAACAGAACACACGGAGTGCAGGCCGCCATCTACACTTTGTCACTGGACGAGGAGAAGTCAGCTGGAGGCGGCCCATCTGCCATTTCTTTCGTTTTAAGTGGCTGCTCAGGACTGTGGATATTACGGCACAGCTATTAATGCTGCTGCCATTGCTGCAGTCTGTTATCTGCACAAACCATAGCAAAATATCGCCTGACAGTCTCTAACCTGTGTTACAACAGCGGGCGCCCGTCTCTGCCAACCGTGAACCTGAACACCATGCGTATATGCAAACACCTTGTACTTCTGTTTCCTGCTGCCCGCGTCCAGAGTCAGGCTCGATGATGCTATATCTCACTACAAACAGCCTGCCTTCCGCCACCTAAGACGGGCAGAGTAAATACTGCAGGGGTGGAATCTGCTGCACGATCAGTGCTGCCATTACTGTGGATTAATGGGCATCCCAAATGTCACATTCATTTCAGGCTGGGTTATTAGCTGTTATTACTGCAAGGATGAGGCTGCCCGGTGATCCCTAAATTTCATTTACAAATCCAGACGGAACTTTTGGAATGCGGTCTCACTGCAGTGCAATGCGCCGAAGGCAGAGAGTTGCAGGTAAAAGTTCAGATGTCACTGGTTTTATGGCAGGAAGCATATTTGAGGCTAAGTAGTGGGTCACATGACTGTGGTAAGTGTAGAGTGGAGGAGGTGTCTGTATGGTCTATAGGTATCTTCTGACTGAATTTAAACCCTACTGGGACCAAACCCAGTTTGAAGGTTGGATAGAGAATACCTGGAACTATGGGAACAGGTTTGCTGCACTTTAAATATAAAACTGAACTATATTGAATTGCAACAGTTTCTATAGACAACAGACAACTGCATATTAAGTTGATCTTTCCTGTAGTTGCCTGTTACTGAATTCAGAAGTCCTCCACACATCTCCACGATGGAGGTGTTCTGTGACCGAATGCCCATGCCAAATATTAAATAGGATCCTGCGAGATGCTAACTCACTCTTCACAGTGCTATCAGTCCAAATGGATTGGTGCCATTTCGGCGCGTAGGAATGGCACGCCTGCAGCACAGAGCGAATTTCGTGGCTTGACGACAATTTGAGCTTTGAAAGGAACCCTGAAATAAAATGTGAGACTGCAAAGGAATCAGCAGAGGGACATATGATAGTTCCCTGCCATGGAGACTGAGAAGCCTGGGTTTGGGAGGTATATAATGAGCTGTAATGAACGCAGCTGAGCATGAACAAAAGCACATTTACCCTCGCACTAGCCTGTAAAGCCAGAGCATATACCATCAAAGCTGGCTTATTTTTTTTATTTGAAAAAAGAGCACTTAATAATGACCCCCTTATGTAAGGCTGAACATTATGTGTCTTTTTTGAGAATATTATAACCTTACCAGACCACCTGCAATGCGCTATGGAATTGCTAGTAGGAACATGAGTCTAATTGGGCTTTCGGGTGAATTTTCAGCAGTTTCTTTTTTATAGAAGAAAACAAAAAAGAGTAACTTAATTAATCGCATTTTCTCATTCTCTGGTTTCCCTTTAAACTATAAAATCCAGGCTGTCATTATGGAAGTTACATAATAATGAAGACCTGGGGGTGAACGTGTATTTTGGGCTGATGCCAGAGAGATGTTGTCATAACAAGAAGAGATACTGTGTTTTTCCACACGGAATTCTAAAGCTACAAGAGACTGGACAGGAGAAAACATCTGGACTAAGCTCAGAAGAATTCATTAAGGATTGACTCCGTTGGCACTGATTACGTTTGCTGTACAAAAATGCCATACATTCGGGTGACTGGGAAAGAAGGGCTGCTTTTTTTGACAGTAGTCCACCTTCAATACAGTAAATGAAGTAGCCAGAATATTTACCTATCAGTAAATGGTCAATATCTCCATCATCCTTTATGACAGGGGTTTGCAGAGAGGAGAGGGGAAATGTAGCTGAAATTGGTATCCATATCAACCTGACAGCTCAGCAGGAAAACCCATCTTCTTGGAGTAATCTCTCACATAGATAAACTTAAGCAAGAGGACTCGACCTGAATTTGAAAGAATGACCCACAATACCTATTAAAAAATGGAAGAGAGTGACTTCAGCAATGCCTATATTAATATTTGAGTTGCACACAACTCCCAAATCTGGACCATGCAAGACTGCAGCTGATCTTAGAATTTAATACGATGAAAAAATATTGCATAAAAAAATATATTTTTGGTAGCATGTGTAGGTGAATCCTCACTCAGTGTTGTAAACACAATGATGGACTTCATGAAATTGTCGTTTTCCCCCTTTATGTTGTAAAATATGTATGCTTTTTTTGTTTTTTGATCATGGGGGACAAGTTTGGTTTTGGGGGCAGAGTGTGGCTGTGTGGGTTAAACCTTCTGTGTCTCAGATCAAAAGGTTGCGTATTCAAGCCCAGCCTCAACACATCTGTGGGTCCTTGAGCAAGGCCCTTAACTCTCAGCTCCCTGGGTGCTGCACAAGGTGGTTGCCCCTCACAGACACACTGTCTCATGGAAAACAAGATTAGGGAAGGTGAGAAGAGGATTTTCCCATAAACCTGTTATGTCACAAGCTCAGGAAAGCAGGCAATGTTCATAACCTGTTATGTCACAAGCTCAGGAAAGCAGGCAATGTTCATACGCTCTTATGTCACAAGCTCAGGAAAGCAGGCAATGTTCATAACCTGTTACGTCACAAGCTCAGGAAAGCAGATAATGTTCATAACCTGTTATGTCTCAAGCTTAGGAAAGCAGGCAATGTTCATAACCTCTTATGTCACAAGCTCAGAAAGCAGGCAATGTTCATAACCTCTTATGTCACATGCTCAGGAAAGCAGACAATGTTCATAACCTGTTATGTCACATGCTTAGAAAAAAGAATGGGTCTGACTCAGGGCTGGACTGCCGTACCAGGAATTTTCCCAGGTGGCCAGCAAAATTTGTTGTGGGCAGAATTTTACTGTAGGTGTGTATGTGTGGTGGGCCAGTACGGGCAAATTTCCAGGCCTGATTTTGGATCCCAGTCCAGACCTGGTCCGAATACTTTCTGAATGCACTTCAAAGTGTCTTTAATCATGTTTCTGTCTCTGCTTTCTTCAGCTGTGTTGTTTATAGTGGTGCTGAGTTTCTATTCGTTTCAGCCCTTGTGACATACAACGGGCATCTGAGGACTGAGAAGCGCAGTAATCCTAAAGCAACCTCCATGCAATGCTTAATTACACTGCTTTCTAACTGTGGCTGTCTCTAGATACCGTTTTCGTTTAATTCCTATTAGAACACACAAAGTGAACAGCCGTTTAAGTGGCATTGATGGCGAATTTCACACAGACTCACTGATGGAACTCGATGCAGAGATAACAGAAAGATAACTGGGGGCAATCTCACACTTAATTGTGAATAATCCTAGTAGGTCATGTATTTGGTGGCTCCACAAGCTGAGTGAAGGAACAATTCAAGGCACAATTTAAGACTCCATATTCCTATGTACAGCAAAAATTAAAGACTCAGAACACCTCCGCTTCACCCCTAAAGGCACCTCCTCTGCCAGTCACTTTACTCAGAGAGATGACATCCAGCTATCTGACAGGGCTCTGAAAGCGATAGCCTAGCACATACCCAGAATATTCCCCTCTTTGCTGGTGACGTAGGTTCCCAGCCACAGGGGTGGGATAGATGTACCCAAACCTTGCAGCACTTGCCAGAACCTGGTCTTAGCTGCCTGGACCGTGTCCCTGAGCCAACAATAGCTGTGGGAAGAGAGTGGCCTTGAGCGATTGGATGGCAGACCTGCAAGTGCATCCAGGCTGCACTGTTATCGTTAATCAGTAATAGATAAGAGGGTTGAGGGCATGGGCAGTACACGGAAAAAACATAAAGAGCTCAGAATGGACCATGTCAGAGGTATATATAACACTCTCTTCATGAATTAAGCAAAGGATAAACCCGGACTAAATCACAGGCCCTAAATCACGCTCTTCGAGGGCATGCTGGGAAACCACCAACAGCTACAGGTACACTACAGGTCAGGATTAGCGGTTATGGACGATGGCTGGGTAAACAGAGACATCCAGAAGGCTGCATGAATACTGGATTACAGTAACGAATGAAATGTGTGACAAATTTAATTTTATTATGTTTAGGGTCAGCATTTCTTTGTTGAATTTTCTGTGTATTGTGACTTGACTTATTTCTTTGTTCTGGTGCCATCCGTTGGATTTAGTCAGCTTCCATTATGAAATGATTTTGGGCTCTCTGGTGTTTTGGTGTCTCTGAGAGAATAGTACCGGAGGACGGTCCGCGGTGTGCCATCGGCTGAGGTGGCGGCAGCGAGCTTCCAGCTAAACGGCGCCCTTGCCTGTCAGAACGGGTTTCTCTGTGGCCCCTAAAATCTGTCACAGCGGCAGGGATGCATAATGCAAGGTCAACAGCCTGTAATCCGCAGGCAGCCCCCTTTGTTAGCTTTCTGGGAAAGCGTCAAAGCCCTGCGACCAGCCTCAGCGACAAACCCTCGCGGTGAGAGCGGCGGCACCGCACACATGCCCTCACTGGGACACGGAACTCCACTGTTTCATTCGTGCTGCACAAAGCAGCAGGCGGAACCTGAGATGTTTGTTCTTTATCATATGAGAGCTTGCTTGTCAAACTCCCCTCTCTCTCCAATTCAGTGGCAGTCACCCACACATGGAGCTGCTTAGGCTGGGTGCTGATCTGAAAATGCATGCAATGTGGAGTGCCAACTGGAAGCCTCTCTGCTGGTTAAAACTCTGTGCCCATCATCAGAAGGTCACTCTGGCAGAGTAACAATATCCCTGCTGGACCACCGAGCAAGACCCTTAACCCCAATTGCTCCAGCGACCTGAGAAGAGCCTCTTCTCTAACCCTGACTTATAGATTAGCAAAATGGTCTGCTATATAAAAATTATATTTAACAAAAAGTTGGTGAAAATACAAGGTTTTACTCCTCGGACTCAGGATTGCTCCTGCAATCCAAAGGCATGCATTTACTCTAATCTGTGTTTCAGTGGGTTGGTATATGCCCTATGATGGTCTTGTGTCGTGTCCATGACTAGAAAAATGCTGGATCAGACATACGGTGAATGAGGTACATTAGAGTGGGCGTGACAGGCAGACATCTGCCCTCTCGTTAGGACAAGACAAATCAGTAATCTTCGAACAGAATCAACTTAAATGACAGCTGTTCAAACCGTGATGTCGAACTGTACATCTAAGGTTGCTGAAGTATCTCCTGAGAAGCAGGCAAACGTTCCGGGAATCCACCTTTGTTAAACAGGATCTCACACATGCCACATGCCCAATAACCCGAACGAATGTCAGCTCTGCAAAACAATGGAATGAGGAAAAAAAGCAGAGGACGACTGACAGGCATGTGAAGGTGCAGAGGCTGTCTCCTTCTGAGCACAGACTCCTGAAGACACTCAGGTCCAGGCATTCTGAACTCCTGGCAGAGGCTAGTAATCTACCCTTTACATCTCCTCACCAGCAATGAGAATCTGACCTCCCTGCCGACGAAAAAGGAAGCCCGTTAAACATTCAGGACTGAATATAAAACATTAATAGGACCAAACAGATGGGGGGCAGGTGAGTATTTTAGGAATTTAGAAGATTAATGTATTTCTTCTCTTCAAAGACAGGTGGTTCTGGTTTTAAATCCATAATATGATATCATAAGATCACAAAGTGAGGATAGTGAGCTTCATCTCTTAGGAACCATGTTTATGTGCCATCTACACTGCATATCCAGGTAAATGATAACAGCCGGGTAATCTGTCATTTCTGTAATATCTGAAGTTGCAACTGTATCATTTAAAAATTATTTGAGGACTCAAAAATTCTGGAGGTTGTAGGTAAACAAGTGAAAATGTGCCTTTGATGTACTTAAAAACAACAATTGAATATGATCTAGACGTGTAAAGGTAATTTTCAGTACCCCAAATTAATTTTCTATGTTTAAAAACGTTAAGTGCTGACTTTAGCCTGCAAAATGCTTGAGATGTAACACTTGATTTGGAAAGATCATTCATTAAAATTGGCCTGCTGCTTTAACATAGAAGCTTTTAAACGTTTTCAGCCAGGAGCAACTGAGGTCACCGCAATGCGGCTTCCAATTAAAAATGCAAAGGGCATAGTATTGACTTTTTTTTCCAGTCACAGAGGCAAGGGGCTCGGTCGTTTCACAGCCGTTCATGAGACATTCGCTTGGAACAAAATAGACGTGAACCGCGTTCTCTTCAGAGCAGTTGCATCATAATTGGGTCAGCGTAAGAACAGAGCGCGCGCTGCTTTTTGTGTAACTGTCAGTCAGTGGCAGCGGCCCGGAAGCCTTTCCCACAGATAGCCCCTCTCACACACGCTCCCAGCACGCCGATCTGCAGTCTGGAGGGAGACGTTCCCTCAGCCTCCCTCTGTGTTATGGGTCAGGTTAGAGGGAGACAGGCTTCTCACGGCATCTGTAAAGAGCCCCCAAAAGGTGGAGCCAGGAGGCTGCAGATCCCACCTACCTCTATGGCCTGACAGACTTCCTTGGCGTACGTTAACTGAAAATTTACTAGGAAATATACTTTGCAGGCCGTCACCCCGAACATTTGTGTATTTTTTTTCTTTTTTTGCTGAATGGCACTCAGTGCTGAAATACCTACATAATCATGACTTGTGTTTTTTTAGATTAATGATATTATAATCGATTGTAATGGTTAACGTAATGGTTAACTATATAAAACACTAGTATATAAATAGCTGGGTGGGAGAACAAATTAAATTCTGTGGAATCGACATAAATCCCAGTAAAGACCGTTTATCTGACCCTGGTTTGTAAACCTTTAGCTTGCTCAGTTTTTTTATCTTTTTTTTTACAGTTCATTCTTCTCTTAATCCTCTTAAGAAAAGTCTGAGGACATCATACATTTGGTGGGGGTGAATGTGTTTGAGTTTGCGCGTGTGTGTGTATGTGGTGTTTGTGTGTGTGTGTGTGTGTGTGTTACGGATGCTGAGCCACAAGCCAAAGCACCGCTGAGGAACGGTGTTTCCCAGCAACACTGCCCTGGTTCCAAAGCAGCCTTTTTACAATTTATTTCTCTGGGCAAAATGAACGGTGACTAAGGCTGTTAAAATAATAATTTATTATTTGCAGTTATGTAACTTTACAAGTTATTCTGAGCTGTGCGTAACTTCAAAAATATCTCTGAAAGCCCAGTAATCCAGAATGAATTTGAAATCATCAGCACGCTAGCTAGGAAATGTAGTTCAACAGCTAATAATGGATGGGAGGGATACATAAACTTATTTTATTATTATTATTATTATTATTATTATTATTATTATTATTAAAAGTTATTTTTAAAAAGAACAAAACATTCAAAACCATTATTTCCTATACCATTGTATTCTGAATTATATGTTCGATGGAATATTCGTTTCTCTTTACGTTGCCGGGCTGGCAGATATTTCTATGGCACATACAGAGAAATTCAGTGCAGTCCGTTGGAGCAAAGCCAAAAATTAGTAACGCTTAGAGGCACAAGTCAGATGCCGAAGTCCAAGTTAGTTTACGCAAAGGACCAGTGAGGAGAGTAAGGCAGTGAAATCTAAGAGAAATAAACTCAAACCAGCAGCTCTTCAAAGGCTTCTGAGCGACACAATCTCTTAACTGTTCACATGCTCACATGCTCCCAAAAATACTCCAGCTCTCTTTTGTTCCTGAATAATACTTCCGGTGATGTGAGCGCCTGCTAGTCAGGGGAATAAACGTGCCCCACAGAGATGAGGCCACAGCACAGTCATCTGCAGCCTTGCATATCCTGCCGACCTGTGCTGCCTGTCTTTATGCGTGCACGCGGAAGAGGGGTAGTGTGAATCTCAGCACTATACAGGCGCCTGTATTTCCCTGCACTTTAGAGCACGTACGTCCATGTGATGGCGACTGGAAAACAGCAGGTCAGAGCCCCAGTGTCAGCGCAATGGCCCACAGAGTCACGCAGTGTCAGATTGGGCTGGAGTCACTGCAGTATGTCCTAATAAGTCAGGATGGTGGGTGGGGGTCTGTACCTAATCTCACGGAGAAAAGAACAGAGCTGCTGAGACAACCTATGGGCAGCGGGGGCGTGTGGGCGATGTCGGGACCGTTCTCTGCCAACCCCCCCCCACCCGCGCTGCAGGATACCGTGGAAGACGAGAAGGAGGCAGTCGCAAGTGATGAAGTTCAGAAATGAAGGTTGTCTTCCAGGGAAACATCGACTAAAAATAGCCCGCGCGACAAGCTTTTATTTAGTTGTTTAACTTGCTTTATTTGAGCTTTCGTGCTTCTTTGCATAGAGGTTCTTTTTCCTGCAGAAAATAGCCGTGACAATTAAATTACAGCAGGCTGTAAATCACAAAGCTGCCAGATACTGTGGCCGCATCCAGAGCTGAGACACTCAGAGGCTCCATCTGTCACTGAGGCAGCTGCTGATGTCACACGGCGTCCGGTGGCCTTCGGGACCCTGATGTGGCTGAGCGACTCAGGTACCCCTCCCCCCCCCACAACGCACGCACTGCAGAACCGTGTCAGATGGTAATGACCGGGTCGATTATACAAAGGATTCACGGTTGCCTGCATCATCAGGACAATTTACTGGCCATTAGAGGTGAGGAGATGTAGAGGGTATGTGCTGATTTCCAGCCATTATTATACATAGAGGAGGTCATACCAAATTTCTCATACACATCATTCAGAGGACTACTTGGGCTTTAACTAATACTTCTAGACCCTTTTTGATAGTACCCAATAAGTATCCAAAAGTACCCAATAAGTACCCAAGGCCTGTACCCAAAAGTACCCAATAAGTACCCAAGGCCTGTACCCAAAAGTACCCAATAAGTACCCAAGGCCTGTACCCAATAAGTACCCAATAAGTACCCAAGGCCTGCTCTATTACCAGCTGCTGAAATTATTGCATTTAAGTTTTCTTTTACATGTAACTTACGTGTTACGTATTTGCATGTTCCTGGGCAGGCAGTGAAGATGGAAACATGCCGAAAAACCACCAGGAAAATAAGCATGACTTCTGAAACGTTGCTGGATTTTAGATTAAACTCAATGATTTTTTTTAATAATTTTTTTTTATCACAAACCGCAATGGATTTAACATCAAGTTATTGATTCGGATATCTGTGAAGGTGATATCGTATTAAATGATATCAGTGCACTGGACACGATGCCCCTCCCGTCTGCCTGTGACAGTCACGCACTCCTCCGGGCAGATCTGCTCCAGTTCCTTCTGGTTTTCGGGACAATGCGCGGGTGCAGATTGGGCCACTTGGCGACATTCACATTTCCAACCCCGAGCTGCCCTTCTCAGTGTCATTGTCCTGCTGAATGGCGAATCCTCCTGAAAAGCTCAGCTTTTCAGCAGACTGAAACAAGTTCGCTATTTCCTGTGCCTTTTCCACGCTAGTTTGCCTTCCTTTCTAACAACCTTCGCCGTCCATGCTGCTAATATGAAGCACCCTCACAGCGTGATGCTGGCACTGCCATACTGTACTGCAGGGACGTGCTTTTCCATGCAAAGGCAGCGTTGTGCTTATGCCACACAGCGTTTTGAATTTCTGCCAAAGGACACTTTTGTGAAGTCATGTGACCACAAAGCTTTTCCCACGACTCGGTCTCACGGCGCCTGACACAATCCAGATGGCTTCGAGATGATTTTCTTTTTCATTTAAATGGCTTCCTTGATGCCAGCACCAATATAGGATGATGTTAGGCACTCAAGCCAGGGAACAGCCTAGGATGCAACGCCAACCCATCACAGGGCACACTCACACACCAGTCACTCACACATATTGTGCAATTCAAGAATAAGACACTACAAACTGCACCAATCATCTGATCTTCTTTAAAACCTCTCAGCACATTAGGCTTAAGCTGACAAGTTGCATAAATGCTCATTAGACACTAAACGATTTGCTTCCTTCCTATTAATTTACAGCAGTGTCTTCCAATCCTGCCTTCAGGGACCTGCAGATAGCCCACGTTTCTGCTGTAGGACCAGGTTGGGAAACACCAACTGTCGTGCATGTCCGGCAGGAACATATAAATGAAGGCACTTGAATAAAGCCCCCGCATTTACACATGCTAAACACTAAAGAAACACCAGTTTCTTTAATTACTGTAATTATGCAGAGATTGTGTGTGAGTAAAAAAGGAAGACTGGCTGGGGTAGGCTGATGAAAAAGCAGAGCGGTGCACAGTGAGGCTACACCGCGTTTCTGTAATGAGGCTTACATAACCCCATCATTGAATATGCACCTGCCTGACGTGTCATGGCATATCGCCTCGAAGGTGACATCCGCCTTAGAAGAGGACATGGGAAAAAATCATAATGAAGTGGAAACGTTGCCGTCTGCGTTGATTTGAGTGACGGAAAGATGACAGTTAGGTGACAGTTAACAGTAAAAACTGCCATGCAAATCAGCAGCGAGTCTCTGCACACAGAGGCTGTGTTTTAAAGGTGGGATGAGGGCCAGGTGAAGCTGCGGGCAGAATCGGCAGTGGCCTGGGGCCCCTGAGTTACCTGTGCTGCAGAGGAAGTGAAAAGGTTTCCTTTTTAGGCGGGGCTCCCACCCAAAGGCAGATTTATGCTTCTGTGTCGAGACACTGCAGAGCTTAAGCCGTGGCCTATTCAAGTGGCGTACACTTATACTTGTGCGCTGGTGTATCTCTGTCACTCTGCAGTTACACCACCAAAACACTAGTTGGCTGAACTAGTTTTGCTTCGTCGGTGGCTGAATTTTTGCCCTGCCACAAAAAACAAAACTCTGCAATTTTAACAGTTGTTCTTTTTCAAGATGATCTAATATAATTTAAAAATCAGAATATGAGTATCGCAATGTTTATCACAAAAAATCAAATTGCGATATCTGTAAATATCCAATATCGTGCAGGCCTAGCGTGAACAGCCTCAACCATATATTTTTTCAATAGCATTGGCAGCAGGCTAGCAACAAGGTAAACCCAACTTACCACACGAACATCCCCCCAGCTGGAAACAAACAACAAAATATTTGCATAGGAGGAAGTTTATTATTACCAAGGGGACTGAGCACAGTTTTTGCACTCTGCGTTGCCACAATCTGTAGCTACATTTCTGGGGAGGTGCGCATCTGGTTACTGCATAGGATACATGGCTGCGTCGTACCTACGGTATAGATTCTATAAGTATAAAGTATAAATACCTGTAAATCACCTGTAAAGCTTCATCTAAGGTCCCTGAAAAGGTAGGGCCAGGTATAGGTGGGATTGTCCTACAGTAAATGTAATAAGTAGACTAAAGTTATCTAACACCTGAGAAGGATGGGCAGACCATCAAATATATGAAGAAATATCTCTCTGTATGATATATTTTGCGCAGTGCCGGTTTACATTCGTCAAGCAGATACGCTGGTCTAAAGTGACGTATTTGTTTTATGCTTCAGTCCCTGCAGCAATCGGGGTTAGGGGCCTCACTCTAGGGTTCAAAGGTGAATCACTCTTCCAGCCCTGGGCTTTGAACCTGGCGACCTGCTGTCCACCACAGCGCACACATGCTCTGCTTATAGAGCATAGCTGGCTGTATTACCTTCTACTGACACGTTTTATCTGAAGTAAACTAAAAATAAGCTGAATCGTTTAAATATTAGGTCACTAGTTGGTAAACCATATACCTAATTGCAATCTGATTTACATTTCACATAATTTGCTATGGTCTGTCCTGGTTTGCCCCTTTTTGATAGACCAAAATGTTTGGGGATCTCCTTTTTTAATTAAAGCAGTGAAAAGTAAGAGCCAGAAAGTAGCTAGGGAGAAATGAGGGTGACTCAGGGCGAATCTGGCCCAACCACATGTTCTCAAAGAGGAACATATCATACCAACCTATTTTAATGCATATTTTAGGCATTAGGCAATATCATGTAAAAAATATTCATGCAATTCAGGATAAGACACTGAAGCCAATAATTCAGACATAATAATTCAGAAACTCGTTTAACAAAGTCATTGTTTCTTTGTACCAGAAATGAAACAGATTGGTTATCCCTGAGGGTGTATGACATGGGTGGGTTATATATCTTGGATGGGTTCTGCCTTCCCCATTCAGGTTTCCCTCACTTACCTGCAGGTCAGTGACACCCTGTGCTCATTTCAAAGGTCCCCCACCCTAAGCTGGGCCCCGTGCAGGAAATAGACCTGGCAGGACTTTAAAGCAGCAGGCCGGGCCGCTGGGGCTTTCTGCTTGGGCCGTGCCCCCTCGCTCTACCTCAATTTATGGCTGCTCCCCACTGCTTTGGGAGTGTTAGAGTGCAGGGCTGCCATCTCTGACATATCGACGGATTGTCGAGCAGGGTAACTTTTGCTAAAAAACAAAGCGCATGGTGAGCTGTGCACATTGCTGCAGGGGCTCAGACCAGCCGTGCTGTGGTGCAAGGCCGGTTTACACGCCTGTCGTGATCCACACGTCAGCAGCACATGGATGTGACAGACTCGACCAGGCCCACGTGGGGCAGGCTTGAACTGCGGTTCGAATACAAAAACAGCATGTAGCGGTAACCGCATGCAAGTGCTTGTTTTTTCTTTGGAAAATACATTGGACTTCTCAGGTTTTGTAGGATGACTGCAGCTAAATAGGTACGTGAGAGTGGGAAAGCTTAGGGTCTATAAGGCCCTCTAAATGTAATAAACACAGAAATATAATGAGTGAAACACAGAACCTCGCTGTTTCCTTTAAAAGGTGAAGGATAAAATTAAAGTGAAGTATTGATTGCTGGTGAAAAAGTAGATTACCACAGAAGTTATTATAATAATATACAATAACGTTATACGTATATAGTGCCTTTCATGAACCCAAGGTTGCCTAACAAGGAGAAGGAAAAAAAAAGATCAAGCACTTTTAAGGAAGTATGGTTGAGCACGTGCCCATTGTATTGTTACTGTGAATGTCAATTATAGTATAGTATGGGTTAATTATAGTATAGCATGACACTGTTTCCTGAGTTTACCAGCATTTAGTTCTTCAAATTCCTGACTTTCAGACAGGCTGGATTTCATGGAGAATCAGGTACAGCCTGTAATCACAGCTGCCTGTCGCCTCACACACATCTGGGGAAAAGGTGAACGCGCGTCCACTGAAATCCAGCCTGGTTTCTCTGCACTATGAGGCAAAGACTTTGACAGAGAGAGACTGTCTGTGATTTGTGCCTTGGGAATGTGGATTCTTAGCTCCCCTGGCTGGTACACACAGGGTCCAAGTCATTCATACGGGACGTAGAAATTCAAACCTTACTTCAGTAAAAAAGAAACTCTATTACACAACCCTATAGAATAACATAAAGCAAAATCAATATCAATTTATCTTGCTCAAAAGAGCACAAATGTTTCAAAGAACAGAAATATTTTTATCCAACAATTAAATCACTTTAACTTAAATGTTTAATATGGCAGCCGATGCAGTGGTTAATGATGAGAGGGTGCAGCGGATGACACTCTGATATGTAACACTGTGGACATGAAGTAGCTGGTGTGGCAGAGGGTTGCTTCACCAGAGGATCATGAACCATGAAAAACAGCAGCTTTCTTCAGTCCCGTGAGACAGTATGCAAACCTGGGTATGTATGAAGAGCAGAACAGAGCCGGGAAACGAGTAAAGGGCACTTAGCTTCATACTGTAACACAAACTGCAGCCAGTCTGGGACGTCTGGGAGCCGCTGATAACCCAGAGTAGCTGCAGGGCCGAGTTCGAGAAAGGCAAGGATCACAGATGTGCTCCCTATCGCCAAACTTAAACACTGCTCCAGACCTGCGGGGTTCTCTGCTTTATTTCAGATTTATTTGGATAGATGTGTTATTTTAGGCAGCACAACTTATGAAAAGTTTCCAGAAATGTCCCATTTTCTCCCTGCAACTTTTAACCACTTAACCCATATGGTCGGGGCGGGGGGGGTCAGAGCCTACTGCAGCCCGTACAGGATACAAAGCGGGGGAACACCCTGGAGAGGGTGCCAGGCCATCACAGAGTGCACACACACACACTCTAGACTGCAGGAGGAAACATGACACGGGGTAGACTGCAGAACAAGATGTGAATGAGATGCAGCTATGGTGCAGTGAGATGACAGCGATGCTCAGTGTTCCATCACCCTGTCCCGGCTCCCATCTCAGCCAGGTCCAAACCCCAAGAGCTGCCGGGACTGCCACTGTTACGGGACGCTGCCACACAAATGCAGCCCGCACACTTCCTTTATAGCAGCGATTGTGACCTGATCAGTTCGCGTGCGATGGTAACATTCCTCCGGACGCCTTACATGCTTGTTGTCTTCACCTCACTCAGCCAAAGAAACTGTTCTGCACTCAGAACGCCATACAGCTTTTAGAACTTTAATGTATATTATTAATATAAACCAATGCACTGTACATGTCATGTGACCAACGAAAGGACAGCCTTGGCCTCATAATTCTATTTATTAAGATATGAGCTGCATATGTCTCATGTTGTTATTATAGGAACCTTGATAATCTTTTTGCTCCCCTGCAGTATTACTTTTACACACATGGGCTGCAGAAGAGGTTTGGGGGGGGGGGGGTGTTTCTTTTGGAACATATTTAAAAATTTGGTGATCGTGTAAACATTACCCCCAAATAACTAATAATGGAATAATAAATATAATACATATATAATAATTTCATGTATAATATACAATAATATAATAATACAACTAAAAAAACACTAAAGGTTATATTTCAAAAGTGAAAATGACTTTACGTGCCCTAATGAGGGGGGGGGGGGGGGGGGCCCCCGGGGCGGGGGGGGGGGGGGGGGGGGGGGGGGGGGGGGGGGGGGAGGGGGGGGGGGGGG
>JAODKN010000093.1:15097083-15109712 GCA_026774425.1 Petrocephalus zakoni | reverse complement strand
ATAATAATTTAATTTATAATAAACAATAATATAAAAATACAACAAAAAAAACAATAAAGGTTATATTACAAAAGTCAAAATGACTTTACGTGCCCTAATGACCCCCCCCCCCCTCCCCAAAATGCGATCTGTGGTTAGTGTTGCATACAAAGAGTACCATGCCAAGAGTGATACAGTCGCATCACATGATCAGGCCACCTGACCTAAACACAGTTGAAATGCTTTTGGACAAATTTGACCACAGAGTGAAGGAAGAGCGGCCAATGAGTGCTTAGCGTACAGTATATGGCACCTTTGAAGTGTCAGCATAAAAAGCATCCCTGGAGGCCACTGCATGAAACTAGCATAGAGGAGACAGTGGGGTCAGCCAGTCCACAGAGCAATTGGGGTTAAAGGCCTTGCTCAAGGTCCCAAAGGTGGCTGCTCACCACGGGGGTTTGAACCAGCAACCTTGTATTTAAAAAATATTTTTTTTTAAATACTTTGTGGTCAGTGAATCATTCTGTATATGTTATATTAATGTTTCAATGCCTTTACAATTACTCTAAAGTTTACAAAAAATCTTTCCATGGGTGGGTGTGTCTTTTGACTGGAACTTTTGACTGGCACTGTAAATGTTCACTTGCAAATAATGGTTATCAAATCACCCGCAGGCTCGCCTCGGATCTTTCCTCCTCTTTCAAGGATCTATGAATTCCTTTGACCAAGTACAGGAAAGTAGGTTCCCGATTCTCCCGAAAAGTACTGATTGCTTTGTTCCTCTCCCAGATGGTTATCTTATTTTGACTATAAGCATGAGCAAACACAAAGGGTGGCTTACAAGTGAGAGGAAAACATTCTGACGAATCCATATCAGTTTTCTTTCAGGAAAAAGAAGCCTGTCCTGCATTCCAAATATAAGAATGCTTGAGCTTTTTTCATGTCTATCAGCATAAATTAGATCGATATGAAAGCTGCTTCATCTTTAGATGTTCGGTGGTGGGGGCGGGTGGTGACTTATACTAATGCAGAATTAAATGCAACATTTTATTAAGGCGAGTGATATGAATTTTAAGTGTTCACCTGCCCTTCTCAACAGGCTGCTTTGGTGAGCAAGCAGGAGCGGACCAGCAGGACCCCTCCCTGCCAAACGCATGTGAGGCAGCGGGGAGCAGCAGGACCCCTCCCTGCCAAATGCATGCGAGGCAGCGGGGAGCAGCAGGACCCCTCCCTGCCAAATGCATGCAAGGTAGCGGGCACCAGCGGGACCCCTCCCTGCCAGACGCATGCAAGGCAGCGGGCATCAGCAGGATGGCACTATTTATAATTACTCATTACTGATCTCCACTCACAGGACTGCTTTGAATTCAAATTATGGCAGAGCAGAACAATCCAACAAGCACTGAATGTCTTAAGGCAACCCATCTTGGAGTACGGATACCCTGGCAGATCCAGGGGGCTCAAAACTACACAGCTTAGGGGGCCTTGAATAAGTAAAATTATATGTAGAATATGAAAGGTGCCGTTCTGTCAGGGGCCCAGATTTTCTTGATACACCCCTGACTCTTACTAACACTGATTTCCATTTTACCACATGTGAATCACAAAGGCTAGATTTTCATTGTGAAAATTAGCTCTTTTGTCTCGTGGGACAAAAAAGTGCATGCCTTTTTTACCACCATGTTAGATTATTATCACAAAGCTTAAAGAACCAGACTCACTGCCCACATCATTACGGACAAATTTGTTAGCTTTTCAAAGCTCTTAATGGTTGAACGCCAGCAAAAATCTCTGAATGTCTGTACAAACTCTGTCGCATTCCCATGTGCTGATCAGCTGCAAATACCAAAGGCGTATTAAATAAGGGGGAGGGATCACATTCCTGCATCCGTGTACAACACTCATGGAGCTGTATGACTTTTAATGGACGTTTAACAATGAAAAGGCTTAATGAATTAATATTGCTTTTTAATCCATGGGCAAAGACTCCGACCTGCAGAGTCACATGTCACCATTATCTATTAGCAGTTAGCATTTAGGACTTACAGGTCGGCATGCTGTAAGCCTGCCTCTCCACCCCATTTCACAACATCAGGAGTCAGGGTCCTATACCAGGGTCTGGTTTATCGATTTTAGTTCTGCCTTCAATACTATAATCCCACCTCTGTTACGAACTACGAACTCTGTTATGATCGTACACTTTCTGACCGACAGGAAAATTTTGCAGATGACACTACTAATTGATCTCATGCAAGATGGATGTATAAAATATACTTAAACATAAGTATATGGTGCCTAGATAGCCATTTATATATTGAAGTATATTTATGTAGTTCTTTTACTCATGGGCAGTGAGTGGCCCTGTGGGCTAAGTTTCTGTGACCGTGATTCGAAGACTACTGGTTCCAAACCCAACCTCAGCATAACAGTCACATGTCTGTGGGCCCTTGAGCAAGACCCTTAACCCCCAGTTCCAGGTCTGGTACACATTGACTCACCCTGTGCTGTGGCCCCCAAGCTATGAAGAGCAGGATGGGGTAGGCCAAGAGATTAATCCCACTGTATTTGCAGGTGTACAAATGGCTGATACGGTTGTTATTATCATTATAACTTATTAGCTTATCTGTCAGTTGTTGTGTGCCTGTTAACCAACAGTTATTTGGTTCATTTTATGAAGTACATTCCTATGTTTTCCTGTCTTAGCCTTTGACTATTTTAATTGAGTTTGAATTGTGAGCTGTTTTATGAAAGGCATCATCACCATCATCATCCACCAACGAACAGAAGTGATTAGTAAGGCCCCCCATTATGCTAGCCATAATTACAGCAATCAAAGCTTCCTCTGCATCTTCACAGATAGCCCTAAGCATGCTGGGATATTAGCTTTTTAGTTAATAAATAAATCTGCCCATGTGCTTAATGCATTTACCGTCTTCAGTTTTTGGTCGCTGTTTGTAACTGCCATTCGGAATTATAAGTAGGGTTTCCCTGCAGAGAGAGGAAGGGGTGCTTTGGCTGTATCTAAATATATCTTTAACCATATGCAGTTCTGAATGAAACAATTTGAAACATTTTTAAGTGCTTGTCGTCATTTTGTTATACGCTGCTGTGGGGGGCAGACCTGGTTAAACACTTCAAAGGACAGTCATTCCCTGGGAATCCAGGAAGTTCCAGCGGCCACAGTTTGCCCGCAGAGGTCATCACCCCCAACAAATGCTTGTCAGCTGAAGATTGCTGGGAGGAAGAACTGTACCATTGTATTTCAGACACATCACACTGGTCATGTGCAATCGCTTTCGGAGCCCATTCCAGGATGTGGCTGCCAAAAGAGGCAGACATGTCTGTTATAAATTAACCAGCAGTCCCTGCTTTGTTCTGTATGCTGGGTACTGTGCATAAGGGAGAAACTTGTAACAATCAATTAAAAAAGCACATTGCTACAGACATCCATACCATGAGGTTTTATCAAACTACTATACATAGACATTTTTTTTTGCCATACTCATGTGTAAATAATGTAAAGACGTGCAAATGCTAGAGGATTTGTCGATTTGTTCAAAATATTAAAAGCGGCATTACAGCTACAATTCTTGATAATACATTAAGTTTCTGGGATTCCCGTGATATCATGTTATTATTCAAATTAGCATGCCGCTTGAGCTTATGTGTCTCCTTCAGGCACATTTGCATGGGTAGGAAGCTGCTAACTGCGCTGTTTGTAAAGTAACTACGTGTGATGCGGTATGACATCCTAGCCACAGGGAAATGCTGAATGATAACATGCTAAATAAAAGCACATTTTTTAATGTACATGTTTTTGAGTTCCTAACCACTGTAACTCCTCAGAGTGTTAAACCTGCAATGAAAAGACACAGTGCAGCTGTGTTTCCAAACGTGTGGGTCGTGGATGGGTCAAAAACATGATCGATTTGCTTCATTATCAATTACCAGATGGCAGCAATTGCAGGTTATTTACATCCACCCAAAAATAGTGGTTAGACAATTTCTTTGTGGCAAAAGAATAAGGGTCACTGAGGAGAAAAAAACTAAACAGTCACTGGAGTGCTGATTGTTCTACAGAGTATGGACTCTGGGAGGTCAGAGGTCAATGCTGCATGTCAGTGATTGGCTCTTGTGAAGCATGCCTATAACTTTCCTGTCTCTGTCTCCCAGCCACATGGTTCTGATTATGACTCTTCTCCACAGATGTCTGGGCATCGCAAAGCATTCCCATGATCTTTTAAAGGAAGTTTAAGAAGTTGTTATAAGTTAACTTTGACTGGGCCGTTTACTTTCTTAGCTTTAAAGCACCACAGTGAGTTCCTGCCACTTCATGTAACTCCGTGCGTACGTAAGTTAAGTGCTCTGGCTGTTAAGCCCTCACCATTTTGATTTTTCATTAAAATTTCTGATATTGTTCTCTGATGACTTTCTTTTCTTTTTTGTAGCACCACGCACTTTTAGGCACTTTGTTTGAAAAATAGACAATAAATATTTAAAGGGGGGGCTCTTTTTTAATATTAATAATGTATGAATGATGTTTTTTATATGTAAGAGATCTTGATGCTGATATCATAAAAAATAGTTGGTTGTTGGCAAGGTCTGCTTTAAGAAAAAAAAAACACATTTAGTGTTCTTTTGTTTTAAAACTTAATACCTTCTTTGAATGTATGAATATATCCGTGCATCTAATATGCTATTTTAGAAGTAACTTTAACTTGAACAGTTTATCTTAAAAGAGCAGAATGAACCCACAAAGTATGAAGGCAGAGCAACATAGAGACACATATTATACATCACACATATTTTTCAACATATATATTTTGATTTCTGTATAAAACAGACACTAGATTTCCACCCAGTTTTGTTATAAACCTATTTCTTACCCTCTTCTGCTTTCATCTTTGACACTGGCATTACATCACTGATTAAAGATGCATTTTAGAAGCTGTACATATTCTCCTATGAGGTCAGATGGCCTTCTAAGAGATCAGATAGCCTCGCGTTCATCATGCTCACTTGGCTGTGGAGAATAAAGGACAGGAAGGCTCTTTTATCTCACAGAATCTATACAAGGTAACCCAATTAATTTGGCCCTGGGATAAATTAAATCAGAGCTGATGCTTGGCCTGTTCTATATTTAAAGTCATGTTTTATTTCATATGATAGTTACCCAAGCTAGATTCCATGCACCGTTCTGCACTGTAAGTAAAAAAACTCCAGTCAGTTATTGAAGCATCCAGTAAATAATGCAGTGTATATTGCCATTTATAGTAAACCCATGCAATTGTGCCTCCAAAAGGACCCCCCCCCCCCCATAGCAGTAGCATTACTTACAGCGCACTCCTGTTTTTGCAGTTTATATTGTTGTTTTTAAAAGAGAGAACACACTCCTTTCCAATGGCAGGCTCGAATTGGTACCTTCAACTCCCTTACGAAAAAAACCACGGTTTTACTATGGTTTTTTGGGTAACCATGAGTTTATGACTATGGTTTTATCATGATTTCACTGCAGTTACCATGCAGTGCTATAAGTAAACCATAGTAGTACCATAGTTACCATGAAGTGCTATAAGTAAACCATGGTAATACTATGGGTAGGAGCTTAGTAAATCTAATCTTAATTACCATAAGGTAAATCTTAGTAAATCTAATCTTAAGTACCATGAGGTACCATAGTAAAACCTTGGTTACTGTAAAAAACCCATACCCAATACCCCAAAAAACATAGGAAACCATAGTGAATTTCCGTAAGGGCTATAAAGGAATCAGTTTCATTTATTTGGTATTGTTGAGTTTATTTATTAAGTCACGGGTTATTTGTCTTGCACTTACATTTCTAAAGTAAGAAACACAAATGTACTACTTGTACACAATAACATCAATAAAGTTACAAAAACATCAGTAAAGGCTTTTTACAGGGATGTTGGCTTGGTGCTACGGTATGTAAACTGTAAAACCCCAATAGCTCTGTGCTCCCTTAAACACTCTCTGCTAAGCAAACACAAATCCTCCGAGCGCAGATCATACTGACAATTAAAAAACACTCTTCTGAGCCCAAATGGGCAAAAGCGAGGTGACGGCTTGCATCTTAATAAGCTACTAAACAGGACATGCAATTCCACTGGCCGAGCCTATTTATGCAGGGGAGCACACATTAGCCATGAGCCCCCGTGACAACTTCCTTTTCTAAATGCAGGAAATTCATTCTGGATGTCTTTGTCTGCAGAGATTGAAACAGAACTTACCTCAGTGCTCACAATAATCATGTGAGATGGCTTCTTGGTAGTCTCAAAATGGCAAAATGTGTAATTTGATTGCTTTATTATGTTCCTCAAGTGTATTTTTATGGCTACACACTAATTTTGTGTTTGTGCTAAGCCGAGATATATGGACTTCTGCTGAGCTATCAGAATCAGAATCAGAAAAACTTTATTGATCCCGGAGGAAATTGCTCATCGCCAGCAGCAGAAAAAATAACATGGAAAGAAAAGGACAGTTTGTGGATTTTAAGGATCTGCTGGATTATATAAGTTCTGACTCATTGTCAGACTACAAGAATATAGCATGCCGTTACAGTGATTAAATACACGTCTCTATGGAGAAACAGCCACAGAATCATGTAAATTTTATTTATGGTGACTTTTAATTTATGCATCTCCAGGCAATAAAACACTTCAAGTAAATTTTGTTTGGTGAGTGTTATTCAGTAAGAGTCCAATCCTTTCAAGTATTTCAGTGACTCGCATTTTCTGTACCCAAGGCCATTCACACATCTACGCCATCTAGTGAGAAAATTAAAATTGCATGCAAGCTGAGAGCGCACGTTACAGTAGCTTCTTTCAGAACGGTCCTTAGGAACCTCAAGACAGTCCACATTTTTGCTCCTTCAAAAATGCGGACTGCCTGGCAGGGAGCTGGCAGGGAGCAAAAACATGAACCGTCTGGGGTACCCGGGGAGCCGGTTGGGAAACATTGCTTTACAAAATGTAATAACTACAGCACTCGACTGAGCATGAAGCTCGCAGTTAACCTGAGGTTATTTAGACAAAAGTAGGACAAAGCAGACTGGTATTGTGGGTGGCCCCAGTGTGGGGATTTTTGTTACCCTAGAGCATAGAAAACAGAACTCAAATAACAACAAAGAGACAAATGTTGGAAAATTGAGTTTCTCAAACACGGTATCAGTTTTCAGTACTTGTTTCACTCTGCCAGATAAAATCTTCACTATAAGGCTGAATGCCTATTGGGTTATTAAGCACTGTTCCTAAAGCCCACTAATACATCAAGCATGTAATCTTACCATAGTTTAAAAATTACCACAACTGACAAATTGTATGATTATTTGTGAGAATCAGCAAGTATATAAATATTATAGACGAGACTATCATCAACTGTTTATCATCGCAGGTTGTTTTGATTGACTTCAACTCCTGGTTTTAGTCCCAGAGTGTGAGAACCCATAAAAACAGACCTACTTAGACTTTCTTGGCAATGCTGCCAAGGAATACAGCCAAAAGTCAAAACGTCTGAAAGTTCAAAATGAACTTTGACTGTATCCAATGAGGCAGACACGCAGAATCGGCATTTACATTCTCATGCTTGTAACGGATTCTTTCCTCTTGTCAGCTTTGAGTAAAGATCCTAAGTAATAGAATCCGGAGCCAGCGGTCCCAGTACAAGGCTCTGGGATATTGTGGCTTACCAGCCCTTCACCGCGAGTGCTTTATCTACATTAGAAAAGCCATGTTCTCCTTTCCTCCTTAAGCAGGAGCATGTGGACATGTATAGCGTATATGACGCTTTCCTGCAGTGTTTCCGACCAGCCTGGCTTCAATTCCAGCTCTACTCATGTGACCATTTTTGGAATGTAGGGAATTTCTGTACCTTTTATCAGAGATTATTGCTGCAGAGCCATCTGATTCAGTCCCATGGAACTTAAGAACTGTAGTATTGTGGGTGCAGCCTTCCATCTGCCCCCCCCCACCCAGACTCATTAATGGACTTTGATTTTGACCCCGACCACCTTGTGTTTTTACACCTTGCCCACTCTTTCTTTATCTATAATATTAGCATGCCCTGGGCGGGGGGGAGTTTTTGGTTCCACTACTCTGTTGCCATCTATCTTTCTTTTTTTCATTTCTTTGTCTTCCGTTGTCCCTGTCTTTAAATTATTCTGAATAAATAACGCAGAAATGTATCAGAACCCACATGTAAAGCACCCTGGGGTAACTCTGTTGTGGAAGCTGTTATATAATAATACATTGAACTGAAATTAAATTGAACTGATGTGTTAAGTGGTTGTGATAGACAGAATCCTATAAATTACAAGGAGCTCATGTTAATTAATTCTCATTTTTGTGGCATCACATCCAACAGGAAGCTACTTCTAGACTCATGTGGCACTTTCATTTGGCTGAGGTTGGCTGCATACAGGATGTGGTTTCTGCTTCACTACGCCTGTTTTCTCACCAATGTGAGTTTCAGTGCCCCGAGTTTCTCCAGCCTTGTGGAAAGGCTGACCAATTAAATGGCCAAACTCACTGGCCAAACGAATTGCCCTCCCAGGCATAAGTTCCAAGAACCCAGCCCACACCGCAAAGAACGTGGATTGTTTATGGAATGATGTGACCAAACTGAGAAGATGCAAAGGCACAGATGAGCTGGCTGAGGTCTGTGGTAAACAATGAAGGCCAGTGACCAATGAAATTTGCTGTGCAACGCAAGAAGGTGGGCCTTCCAGAATTCAAGACCAATGACTCAGTTTAAGAGACCTCAACGTGGTTGCATCGCCATGAGACATGTTACCCGGAAATCTTTAGTCACAATTCCACTTTGGGTCATTGCATAAATTTGGAGGCAGCTTGTCATCCAGCTACAGGAAAACTTTATGGTGATATTAATATGGTCACTGAACTGAAATTACAGTATGGACATTATGTCTTGACATTAAAACTTATTAGACATACAACATATGAAGTATAAACAACTAATAGGTCAGTGGAATTGTTTGTTCTGGTGCCTTTATTTCACCACATATCGTGAGAAGGCAAATAGTTACTCAAAGGGCCTTGTGAGTGAGCTATATGCCCTCAGTAAAAGTCAGCTGTACACTGACTCTTGTCCCAGCCATGACAAAACCCTAAATGTTATCTGAGAGCATCAGAAGGACGAGAATTCTCGGTGAAAAGACAGGTCTCCTGGAAGTCGTTTTCAGTCCTTTGTTTGCTGCCCAACATTTCTGGGACCATCTGATGGGTTGGACTATCAGGATGAGTGAAACATAGTTCAACAGCACACCGCCGTATGACAACAGCACACCGCCGTATGACAACAGCACACCGCCGTATGACAACAGCACACTGCTGTATGACAACAGCACAGAGAAAAAGCCCTGTAGCATAAAAGCAACGCCCTGCGGAACGTAAGTAAAACTAAATTATAGGTTCCTTATAGCCCAAGGCACTGTAGAATTATGTCATCACTTTTTTATGTTTTATGTGTCTAAGTTCACTGTTACTGCAAAGATTTTGTCACACTTGTTTTTAGTCTAGGTCAGTTTACTTGTAAGTCTCAAAAGCTGCTCTTGGTAGGTTCAAAATGACAAGATGTTCTTAGATCCTCTGAAAACCAGAGAGTGTTTGTAATACTATGTATGCTTTGTAATGCTAATGCAGTTCCAAAAAAAGTAACACCTACTCACCACAAATCCATAGAACATTCCATAGAAATTCACAGTACTGACTGGCTTAACACTGTACTTATTGATAGCCCTTTTAATATCAGTCATAGCTGCTAATATTTCTTTGTTACATTTTAACAAATTTGGTTTACAATTCTCATTTCAAGCATTTTTAACCTTTTTATGCTAGGAGATTTTACGCTAGACCCTTTCACACTAGGCATTTATCCACATCCATCTTCCATTGGTACTTAAAAGCATAGAGCATAACAGTCATGGTAAGTATTCAATTCAATTCAGTTCAATTCAATTCAAGTCAAGTAAATTCATAGGAGACAGCTCTGCTAACTAGATACCCAACCAGCTAGACATTCTAATAACAAACACGTGTATATATGTTGTTAGAATGAATGTTGCTGGAATGTGGTCTTTACAGGCATCTGATAGGACAGCCGCGACACACAGTGGACCCTAAGAGCATCTCCAAAGGTTATAAGGACAAGTTACACTCCTGACTACCTACTGCCCTACGCTGGCTTATTACCAAAAAAATCCATCAATCATCCATCAATCTTTGAACTGCTTATCCTAGTCAGGATTGCAGGGTGCCTGGGATCCTCTATCAGGCAATGTAGGGAACATGGCTGGGATGCACCCAGGATGGGATTCCCCTTCATCACACGGCACATACACACACACTTGCACAATCATACTCCATGGGCAATTTACAGACAGCAGTAAGCCTCTCGCCTCACATTCCAGTGAGTGACAGTTCCATGTTCTCCTCATATTGCATGGCTTCCTTCCTCCTCTGGTTTCCTACCACAGTCCAAAGACATCTCCAGAAAACTATGTTTTTTTTTGCTGTTGTTTTCACAACATTTCGCCATCATTTTATGCTTCTCAGAGTTTATCTTAAATTATTTCTGTTTGTTCAGCAATATAAGTGTGAGACCCGATGTGTGTCTGTTACATCTGTCAAAATCCATTTTGCTCTCAGTCCGGCTTTTTTTCCTTCATCGCCTAATCCAGGTCATTAACAGTTGTCTTCAGACGAGATTTCTGGGCCAGATTAGTTTTGCAGGCTTTTAGACCCATCTGCTTCTGTGTGCTGCTTCTGGTACTTTTTGGCATGTTCTTATTTTCTGTTCTGTGTGTGTATCTCTTGTCCTGTAGGACACAAGTTGCTTGCCATTTGGTCTGGAATAACCATCTTGCCTTGTTGTTCTGCAATGTACTTTGCGAAATGATAAATGGCTTCAGGGAATATCCTGAACTCCCTAATTGGAAATACTCAAGCAGAACATCTTAGTGCCACTAAGTAAACACCTGATGTTACCCAGGTAATGCAGCACCTTCGTTAAAAAGTCATTTTAGTCTCTGTGATTTAGAATATTTGATGGATATCAATGCATGTTTGCATGTGTGTCATATGAGGACTGAAATTTGGAATGCATTTCCATGTGGGTGTTTTTTTTTTTGGGAAAGGCCAAGGCTGTAACAGAAACTGATAGTGGCAAGTCATAGCACGCCCTGTAGAGGTAATTTTATCTGGATACCTGCTTTTCCTCATTCCCCGCGGTCGGTTCTCCAGGGTTATCATCGTCACCGAGTATCCGCATCAGCACATGCAAACACACCCGCAAACACACACTAGATGGCTCGTCTACCGAACGTGTGCCTGCTGTGAAGCCTAATGCAACCATTCCAGTGAATTTAAGCCAGATTTGTGTGGTGTTTGACAGCGCATGGCGAGGAAGGGATGTGCCTCAGCCGCTGTGGGCCTGATTCCAAGGCTGCTCTGTGTGCCCACATGGAAGGATCTCATTAAAGGCCCGACCGTTTGCTGTGGGGTGGGATTAAAGAAACGGCTGACTTTCTGCACAAAGAGATGTGACCTGGCATGCAGAAAGGCATCAAACAGAAGCAGGGAAAATCCAGCACGTTCCTCATGGGTGACTCAGCACCACAGGCACATCAGGTTAAGCAGGCTGGAGATCCCAGGCATGTCTGCCATGGCCGTTGTGCACTTTAACACAATCCTCTTCATTCAGGAGGCTGAATGCATTTTGAATACTTTCAGAATTTTAGGCATGAGTGCCCGTAACGAGAAAGCGGCTGCTGAGGTAGTGAGCGGCAAGCATAACGCTTCAATCATCTGATTGGTCGAGCTCAGGGGAGGGGTCAGAGCATAGCAGGCTCTGTCAGGACCTCCCTAAATCATCTATTGCTGTCACCAATGGAGAACTCAGCCTGTCAGCTACATGGCTGGCAAGATGGGGATAATGTCTCTGAGGAGACCTTCTGTCCAGAACTGGTCAGCAGCAGATGCCGACCACAACCTGAAACTGCCAGTCTTATCAAATATTAACACTCATGAAGTTATCTGCTGAGTTTATCTTTTAAAAGTATGACAAAAATTAAGTGATGGCAGCTGAGCTGCGATGTAGGATAACTCTGAATCAAGGAAAAGGGGAAATAGACGGAACTCAAGGAGCCGTAATTCTCCGAAATGATTCTGACATTCTTCAAATCTTCTACTTTCATTTCATGAACCAAAACGCCTTCTGGACTTTTATCTGATGTTAGATGCGGTTTTGCAGATGGACAAGTTCATAATTTCTAATGCACCCACCATTGATAGTAATAGTCTAAAATCCTTGCCAAAACAAATTGTCATGATAATAAATAGATGTGATTTGTGTTATACATATTTTTCATATTTTCGGGTTATCTGTAGTTAAATGTATATAAAAAAATAAAAATATTTTAAACTATTGGGCTAATAGGGATAGCACAAACTGGGGAGCCTGCATAAGTATTTACTGAATGTACAGTATATAAAGTGATGCTTCGGAATTGCATTGTGAGAGGTACGGTGTTTCACTTCCGTCCTGTTCTCCCATCAGCCTTCACCTTATAGTCTGTTATAACAGGCCCAAAGCAAAGCATTTAATCTGAAAAGACA
>JAODKN010000093.1:15063271-15076453 GCA_026774425.1 Petrocephalus zakoni | reverse complement strand
GTATCCACATCTCAGGACCATGCATTCAGTTCTACGGGAAAAACGCTAAACCCAATCACAATACCCTAAACACCTACCCAGCCAAAACCTTAACTAAAAGTAACCAAACAAAATACAAGACTTTTTTGAGATGTATATAAAATTAAGTCTGAATTAGTGAGGACTGAAAAAATGCCCCCACTAGTCAAATTATTTGAGGATATGTGAGTCCTATGTGAGTATAGCAAAACCTGTACACACACACACACACACAAGTCTCCCTCCCTGTAGGGCTTGCAGTACTGTGGAAGACAGCAGAGGGGTGAGAACCTCAGACCTAGCAAAGGCTGAGGATCTGTACAGCCGCTGCAGCAAAGGAGGCATGGGACATTGCCCATTGAGACTCAACGACTCCAGCCTCCCGCAGAATGTAAGAGAAGATCTTTCAAACAGGGGCCTTTGCCAGACATTCCCAGCACACCCTCACTATATGTTTGCGTTCACCAGGCCTGTCCAGCATTTTCCTCCACCATCTGACCCAGCTCACCATCAGGTGGTGATCAGCTGACAGCTCAGCTCAGCTCCTCTCTTCACCCAAGGCCCCACCCAAGTCTTCTGTATGGGGGCTAGAGATAGAGGCTGGGGGGGCTATTGATTAGATTGGGGAGAGGAGGTCATGGAGGTCATCCAGGGAATACATCAGTGTCATTTGTATGCATGTTCATCTTAACTAGTCTAGTTATGATAAATATATGTGTTTATTTAAAAAAAAAGTTGAAATGCTAATATCAAAACTTTTTGTTTGTTTGCTAGTGTTTTGTTTTCTTTGATCTGGATCTGGTACATTATACACATTTTATGTTTTTCCCAGTTAAGTGGAGCTTGTGTGTTTAAATAGTCTAGGTAGCAGTGCCACTTGATCTTAGAAAAAAATCACAATAGGTTCTGGGTGTATCTCTGTTTAATATGGCATGGTAATTGTTTAATTATGCCCGGAACTTGCCGGAGCGGGTTGAGAGTAGTCTGTGAATGGGCATCTCACAGGTCCACTCTGCAATTTGAGTTAAACTTTGGGAAAAAATCCAAGTTGAACTAAAGAACTGGACATTTCTAAAAATCAGTTGTGTTGTCTGATTTGTTGACATACATCTATATAAATTATAAGGTTTTGTTTATATGACATTTTATTTGAAAGGCAAAAACTTCAAGCACTCACATGGAAAAATCAGATTTTTGGCTATTAAAATATGCCTAGACAAGGTTACACACCAGGATATTGCATTAAAAGTAATTAAAAGAAAAAGTCAAAAAGACAGCGTTTGTGGATGCTAATGCTAATGAGAACAAGCAGAGGCAGCGAGGAGAGGAACACCGTTTGTGGATGCTAATGCTAATGAGAACAAGCAGAGACAGCGAGGAGAGGAGCAGTGTCTGTGGATGCTAATGCTAATGAGAACAAGCAGAGACAGCGAGGAGAGGAACAGTGTTTGTGGATGCTAATGCTAATGAGAACAAGCAGAGGCAGCGAGGAGAGGAGCAGTGTCAGTGGATTCTAATGCTAATGAGAACAAGCAGAGGCAGCGAGGAGAGGAGCAGTGTCCGTGGATGCTAATGCTAATGAGAACAAGCAGAGACGGCGAGGAGAGGAGCAGAGTTTGAGGATGCTAATGCTAATGAGAACAAGCAGAGGCAGCGAGGAGAGGAGCAGCGTTTGAGGATGCTAATGCTAATGAGAACAAGCAGAGGCAGCGAGGAGAGGAGCAGAGTTTGAGGATGCTAATGCTAATGAGAACAAGCAGAGGCAGAGAGGAGAGGAGCAGAGTTTGAGGATGCTGATGCTAATGAGAACAAGCAGAGGCAGCGAGGAGAGGAGCAGCGTTTGAGGATGCTGATGCTAATGAGAACAAGCAGAGGCAGCGAGGAGAGGAGCAGAGTTTGAGGATGCTAATGCTAATGAGAACAAGCAGAGGCAGAGAGGAGAGGAGCAGAGTTTGAGGATGCTGATGCTAATGAGAACAAGCAGAGGCAGCGAGGAGAGGAGCAGCGTTTGAGGATGCTGATGCTAATGAGAACAAGCAGAGGCAGCGAGGAGAGGAGCAGCGTTTGAGGATGCTGATGAAACTGAATTGTAATAATAATCTCCATTTATATAGCACCCTTCATGCATGAAATGCAGCTCAAAGTGCTTTACATATAGGATAGAAATCGTGAAATAAATAAAGATGCTATAGAGAATAAGCAATTAAGCAGTGAGTGTGCGTTGAATGCAATAAAAACACATCAGCGCTGTGTTTCAGCATTGTTTATTGGACCCAGAAGTCCCTAAACAAAACAATATTAGTTTGAAGGTGAGAATGGCTTCCATCTTTCCAGGGCTTCGGAATTTTGTGGCGTTTGGCACAATGGAGCGTCGTCAGATTTTGAACCAGGGCTGCCATTCCATCCGTTAAAACGCAACCTGTGAGAGGCCTGAGAATACAAGAAGAGCCTTTCTCATGCTAAATATCAGACTCACAATTTCAGTGACCCTCACCCACAACATCAGAACAAATATAATTAAAGGAAACGCGTAACACGCTGTCTGTGTTCAACATCTATACATCTGCTTGTTACTTTGTCATTTCCAATCGTAACTCTTCTTATATAGCACACAAACCTAAATGATGCTCCTGTATGTACAAAATTACTAGTCTATGCCGTGGGAGCAGTACGTTTTGGACCCATTATTAAAAAATGAAAAATCTAAAGCACTGGAAAGTCAAAGTTACTAGAAGAACCATGAAATTCCACAGTCACAGGGCTACATGGCTGCCGCATGAGCGAGGCTGATCGCCGAGGCAAGGACGTGTGGCGTACCAAAGCCAAGACTTTTAAAGATATAGTATGCACCTACACTAACAAATATTATGTATTACTAATATTAATATATTATATGATTTTCTGTAGTTTTTGGAGTGTTGTCCATGAGTTCCTTTCAGCAAGGTCCAAAAATATTCCCGTTTAGCTGTTCACGGCCAACTCATGAATAATTAAAGCTGCGAATGTCAAATGCACAAAATGTATTTCCACACAGCCAGCATGACAGCTCTGCGCTGCTGAAGAACTAGTCATGCAAAGGCTGTGAGCTGCAAGCGATTTTTCGGGCCAGACTGGACCGGTTTCGACCTTCCCTTGCATTTCCACACTCTAGCATACATTACCCAGTTTAAGCTTGTCTTTGAAGGCCCAGCAGATGCAGTAGTGCTGCAGGAGCTGCTGGAGCAGTTCCTTTTCATCCAGAAATTCCAGTCGCTCCATCCTGAACCACGAAAGGAAACCAGGAAACAGCACGTAAGTCATTTACGTATACAAAAAAGGCAAACAAACTGCAGGCAAAAATGCACGGAACTGCGCTACTGTTAATTTCCAGGACGACGGCAAGACCTGCTCCATAGTCATACATTCTCAGCTAAAGGAGACCTCACAGTGGTCCACAGCTGAGGCTGCTTATGTACAGTAGCCAGCAGAGGTGTACCTGGCCACGTCGTCCTGGGGAAGCATGCCGTACACAGCCATCATGTCCAGGGCGTCGGCGCCCTCCCAGCCTGCTGCCAGGAAGCGCTCTTTCTACAACACACGGCCGTATTTCACATTACCGTTCCAATTTCTGACAGGAAACTGTAGTGTACGCTTTGGAAATACCTTTATTCCAAGTAGTAAACAACTTAAGCTGCAAAGAAACCCTAAAATACTGTTCACTGGCAGAAGCTCACATCTAGAAAGAGCCATAGAATGTAGGGGAAAAAAATCTATATAATAAAATTTTATGTTACGTAATATTAGATATAGAAAGTGCATGTGCATACATAGTGTATATGTCAAAGAGATTATAATGACCCCATGTGATGTGAATAACGTTAGCTATCTTGTCAAGGTCTGAGATATACCAGACGGTATACCAGACGCAAACCTCCGCAAGGGTGTTAGGCAGCCAAAAGTGGGATGGGAATGAAGGCTATCGTACAGTATGTGGTATGAACCAGCAAATGGCAGCAGGGAGTAATGCGTCACGGCGCTGGGAGTAACGTGACATGGCACAGGGAGTAATGCATCACAGCACTGGGAGTAAGGTGTCATGGCGCTGGGAGTAATGCATCACGGCACAGGGAGTAATGCGTCACAGCACTGGGAGTACTGCGTCACGGCGCTGGGAGTAACGTGTCATGGCACTGGGAGTAATGCGTCACAGCACTGGGAGTAAGGTGTCATGGCGCTGGGAGTAACGTGTCACGGCACTGAGAGTAATGTGTCACGGCGCTGGGAGTAACGTGTCATGGCACTGGGAGTAATGCGTCACGGCGCTGGGAGTAACGCGTCACGGCACTGAGAGTAATGTGTCACGGCACTGAGAGTAATGTGTCACGGCGCTGGGAGTAATGTGTCACGGCACAGCCAACTCACAAGGAACTGCAGAGAGAGCAATAACGTGGACCGCCTGGGGATCCCCAAGGACTGCTCTGTGAGACACAGCTTAAATGGGTCATAAAGTGCAGAAAACTGGGGTGACTGTGCGTCCTGGACTTTTCCTGGACTTTTTGGGACCTAAAAATACTTGAAATGTCTGGGATTTCGCTTTGTTTTATGTTGACATTTACTTCTTACACTCAGAATACTTTGTATGTGAATACTTGTGCTGCTTCAATTTCTGTCTTTGCTCCCTGCCCCCCAAGGTCCTCTTTGTTGTTAAGCAAAATATGGTCATCCTAAGAAAAAAAACTTATGCAATGCCATAATGGGCAATTGTTTCACAATCACGACAGTCATCAGGCACATGAAATATCTGCAACCGAAGGGAAGTCCCATACGTGTCTGGCTGCCCTGGACACTAAAGCGAGTGTGACACACCTGCGAGTCCAGGGAGCAGCAGGCCTCCACGCCTGCTAAGTTACACTGGCGTCTCTGCAGGTTTTCAATCATCACCTGCCCAAATCGGTCGGCCATGTTCACCTGCAGCATACGGATGTGTGTAAGCCCAGGCACGAGATCCAAGCGTCTGCGGCCCAGTGACACCTGGTCCTACCTGCTCGTAGTTTATGAACATGGCTGTGTGGAAGGTGTCCGAAGCCCAGTGCACCAGCTTAGAGGACTGCTCAGGAGTCATGTACACCAGCACACACTCGGACAGGAACAATGCAGGCAGCCTACAAGACGGGAGAACAGGCTTATCAACAAATCATTAAGCATTTCATAGCTCATATGCATGACTAACAGGCAGAGGAACAGGAAGTATTTATACCGTAAACCGTGAAACAACTGTTGTTAACCCTTTAAACCCAGAAAGAAACTAATTTCAGTTTTGTTTTGGGGCTGTGAGACCATGGTCATAACTGACGGACAAGTCAACATGTGTGTTAGATGTGCGGACAAACAGCATGATTTTTACTGCTCTACAGTTAACTTTCAACAATTACAATGTATAGGAGGACAATATCAGAATGTGGCGTGTGAGGAGAACATGTTTTTCATAACCACTTGTCCAACCAGGGTTGTTTAGTGCATGTTTCCGGAAGCATAGGCCATATGTCCACACAACTCAAAGGTGATTTAGCGATATAAACTGCAAGCCTTTGAACAGTGAGAAGAAACTGATTTGAATGTACAGTACAGGCCAAAAGTTTGGACACACCTTCTCATTCAATGTGTTTTCTTTATTTTCATGACCACCCTTTGCTCTGATTACTGCTTTGCACACTCTTGGCATTCCCTCAATGAGCTTCAGGAGGGAGTCACCTGAAATGGTTTTCCAACAGTCTTGAAGGAATTCCCAGAGTGCCAAGAGTGTGCAAAGCAGTAATCAGAGCAAAGGGTGGCTAGAATATAAAACATGTTTTCAGTTATTTCACCTTTTTTTGTTAAGTACATAAACTCCACGTGTTTATTCATAGTTTTGATGCCTTCAGTGAAAATCTACCAATGTAGATTCAATGGTCATGAAAATAAAGAAAACACATTGAATGAGAAGGTGTGTCCAAACTTTTGGCCTGTACTGTACATATCACAACCCTAGCGGTGTGAGCTCAGAGACTAGCCACTGAGCCACTTGTGAATGTACCACACCCAAGCTGTTCAGATCAACGAGAGCAACTCACTCAGGATTCAGCTGAAACCTCTTAAGCTTGTCGTCGAGACCTGCAAGGTCTCGGAGGTCTGCACCAATAATACAATATCTGTCCGAGTCCAGGCTGTGGCCATCTGTGACACACATACCACACAATAGGTCGGAAATGTTTAAGAAACAAATACCCTGTTTTTGGGAGACATTTCATTATGTAAATCAATCCATTAATCATATTACTGTGGAGAATGTTGAAAAATTAGGCATTAAAAGTTAAAACCATACAATCTCGTTTGCCTTAGGCTAGCTAAGGCCAAAATTCTAGTGGCTTCGGCTTTTTCTCTCACCAATTAAAAGGGTATCTGTGGAGTGTGTTTCGATTATAGGCTTGGACAAAGGAGGTTTAGTCCTGTCGAAAAAGAAAAACGCTAGTTAAAAGAGGCACCATTCATATTTTTCTGACACACAGGCCGATCTATATCCATGACAAAACACAAGGACTGAAAGCAATCTTCAATGCAAACTTATGCTCAGAGTTGTTCATGGACTTGCTGTTGTAACTTTTTTTCCAGTATACACCCATGTCCACACCCATGACTGACCTCTTTTGCAAAGTGTTATGAGCTCAAGTACAATACTCCATAAAAACAAATGTGGTCAAGTTAAATGACTGAAAATGCACAGTTTTGTACCATCGTCATCAAAAAAAAGTCACAGATGAACTTTTACACCCATTTAAGGAAATACTTGTCATGTTTGCCATTAAATTGTTCACATCTGTATGGAATGTTACATTTGAGGTAGTTTTAACTGGTTCCTGCAGTCAAGAATATATAATAAGGAAAAAAACATGAATTCCTTACTTTATGTTATGTATCTTCCGTGCAACAACCATGGGAAAGTCAACCTCAAAATATTTTTTAGGCAAGAGGTTTTCATCCTATTAATTGAAAAGTAACATGTTGTGAATTGTCAAATAGTGTTGAACACATTGTCTCTGGTTCCAATTTACCACTATTCAGTTTATTGCATTAAGATTTTCAGAAAATGCATTATTCTTTACAGATAAATAACAAGATATGTTAAACTTTTAAAACTATGCATACCTTCAACCGCCAAAAAGTGGTGTCCAGTCCTGCGCCAAAATTAACAACCTGACAGTCACATGTGGTTTTCCTGAGAAAAGCATCCAGGAAGAAATTCATCCCATGCACCCGAGCATAGTAGCCTGAAAAAGTAAAGCGTGTTCAGCACTGGCCAGTAGCACAAGTTAAAGAATTATATCCGGCATTTAAGGCAATGCAAAATTACAGTGAGAAGGCCAACAATGCGCAGCGATTCCTAAGCAACCACTAGAGGGCAGCCGAATGCAGCAAGTGAGTCACTGTCACATTCTCAAGCATAAATGTACGTAAACCATTTTTGTCCTCCATCCGCTACTTTTTAATAGTACGCTGCGTTAATGCAAGTCAGGGTAAGAGCCTGTAACTCAAAAGAAATAATCACTGGCTAATCGAAACTAATCAAAACCGAGAAAAAAGGCCAGAATTCAACCACTGTCACACTTCTGGTCTGCGTGTAATAATGAAAAAAAAAATGTAGCCACAAACACACAGAGCATAACACCCACATACAAAGAATATCTGTAGTATGCAGGAAAATGCATGGGAGGTTAATTTCAAGTTAATAGGCTTAGTGTATAATTATAGATATTGTAAGTAATTTGACTGCAACTAAATTGAAAAATAATAAGCATGCTTTTTTATTTTATGACTAAGCTAGCACAATCTACTAATGTACAGCACGTTGCACTGTAATATACCTATATAAAGTGTACTGTACTACATTTCAAATTAAATATGTTTCTTGTTAAAGATGGGACATAGTTTGGAGGGCAGGGCCTCTGCATGTATGCAAGCAATGGCTTATGCAAATGAAACTGTAATTGCTTGTGTGTGCCTAGGTGAAAGAGGCACACTGGCTAGTCTCAAAATTAAACTCAAAGCCTTTTACGATTGCTTTCCCGAGGAGACAGAGCCACGAGAAAATATGGGAAAAAATGCAAACTGTCTGAAATAACCAGACACACGAATATAAGAAAATAAGTAAATGCTTAATTTATTTCTTGGCAAAGCAAATCAAACTCCAAATTAAGGCAAAAACAAAGACAGTAAAACAACTAGAAAAAGATGTAATCTGTCAAATGCACGTTGAGACTTGTTTGGGTGCATTTTATGTAGTTCCACAGTTCTATGGCGTATGGTGTACTATAGAACTGTTGCTGGGGTATCGCTATAATAAGAACTTGCCTCTGTTAATTTCCGGAGCCTTTCGTTCACCGATTTGCCGGACAAAGTACTGGATATATGGGTCCTTCCAGTAACCTTTGCTGGTGGCAAACCTGTAAATGGAAAAAAAATACTTATTACGAGACCATCCAAAAACTACTAACGATATCAAATGTCTTTTACTCAGACAAAAAAGTAAAATAATTATAGTTCCCCGCTGTGCATTTACATTGTGTTGGAAAATGTCATCACACATCGCTTGTGATAAGATCTAACTATATTAGAAGTGCCGCTGTTATAGATTGGTAAGTTCGCATTTAATTGGTTGCCTGAACGACAGGGAAAAAAATAATGAAGAATATAGCAAGCTAACTACCTTTTACATATTGACGCATCGTCACAAGTCGCTCTCACTGCTTCGTCGGCAGTATCAGAGTCTGTAAAAGGCTGTCGGGCTGCCATCGTCTCTTACATAAATTAGACACAATACGTTGTCTACAAAAACCTACTATATCTGTACAGATATGGCATAGCTAACCAGGTTAGTAATCTAGGCGGGTTTTATTATTCAGTTATGGGTCAAATGTTCAACTTTATGTTTTATTATTCTTTAAATTATGTTTCACGCAATCAACTAATTATATCAATATAATTTTAAAAACTTCTCATTCAAAGTTACATTTCGCATTAGCGACGAATTACAATTACACTTGCAACACCAGCTACTGGGTTTACCAACTTCCGCTTCCGGTATTTTTCTGACAACGACGCCCCTCATTGGCTGCCAAGTATTCCCACGAAACAGGAAGTGTCGCGTGCGTTGCCGCCAACGCAGCCCTCCTCTAACCTCCACCAACCAAAAACGAGCTTCATAAGCCGAGCTGGTCCGTACGCTGCATGTCACCGCTAGAGGGTTAGGTTTGGGTAACGTAGGAAATAACAGTACTACGGCGTAATATAGTATTAGCTTACCTTGATCATTTAAAGGTACATTTGGAATGATTTTTTTCGGTTACCTAAATAGTTTTTAGTGATTGGTTCAATTTTAATACAGTACATTTATTCATTTTAGCTGAAGCTTTCATCAAAAGCAACTCATAGATAGGTAAAGGTTACAATTTATGGGCAGTCCCTGCAGGGTTGCTAACTTTGGTCAGCTGGCTGGCGTGAGATTTTCAATTATGGACAGTGTCTGTACACTTTACATGTATCTGACAGTTTTACTACATTGCAATTAGTCTATGGGGTTTGCAAAATACCCAAACGCTATCGATGCTGCCAATTATATCTTTATAATGAAATAATACATATTTGCAGTTAGTGTGAGTGTCACGCCAGATGCGTGAGAGTTGGCAATCCTGTCCCTGCAGTGATTTACACCCACAACCTACGTTCTTAGCTATGTTCTACTTGTACATGTTGAACTACAGGATTTGCATACATGTGCGTATACATTCAAATTAAATAGAAGTTGTTACTGTAATGTAAATATTTGTTATTGGAGTATTTTAAATGCTCGGTGTATGAGCCATTGTATGCTTGAGGCACAATTTAATTTGTTTATATATCCAAAGTGATTTATTGATACTTCCCTAAATTTATTTTATCACGTGAATGCCCACACAAAGAGTATCAGCATTTTGGTAATCGCAGAAGACTTACAAAGCAGCATTAACCTATTGGGGTTATATATTATATTATATATATAATATATAATAAAGTCTGACAAAGCCGTAGGTCAAAAAACGTAGGGCCGTGAAACAAGCGACCTTCCACGTATATTCATTTGTGAGGGCGGTTGTGAGGATTTGGTGAAAAAGCTACATAAGGACCCGTGACAGTCCCTGGGCATCTTAGCTTGGCCCATCGCGGAATAGAGCTTTTACATGCAGCATGGATGTTCACAGTGCCAGTCTTGCTGCAAGCTGTCTTCGGCATAGTTGGGACATTTGCATTAAACGCAGGATAAGAATCTATAATGTTTGCCAAACCATTGAGAGGAAAGTGAACTTAGTACCATGTTCCCTAGTAAAACCCATTTGCCGTGATAACTGAACAGAATGTTGTAGGTGTGGTGACCCTATAGTATTTTGCATTTTATTGACATGATTAAACTCACTGCCTTTCACCCAGGTGACTAAGGTTCAAGCCTCCAGCAAAGTTGCTGAAATGAATCATATGCAATTTAGTCAGTGATTGCAGAAATCTAGGTTCTAAAACACACGGGACAGGGCTTTTAAAAGAAAAGAGCTATATTCATGTTTTCCGGGTATTTACGCGTATCGTTGTTGCTTTCATAGTGAATTATTTTCCTCCTTGGTTTTACTGTGATGTTAATTATCATTAAATAAGTATAGGTAGGCATGAAAATCTTACTGTGTCGCCTGTTATGGGAAGACAGTTCTCCTGCACTCTTAAAAATAAAAGAACCAAAAGTGGTTCTTCATAGTGATGCCATAGAGGAACCTTCTTTGGTTCTTCAAAGCACTGAAAATGACATAAGGTGTTACTTAAAGAACTCTTTTTTTATTGTATTCAGTTCTCCAAAGAACCTCAAACACCATAAAAAGGTTCTCCAGCATGAAAAGGTTCTCCAGAGCACTAATGAAGAACCAGTTTTTTGAGAGTGTGGTCGAGACTAAATATAGGTAAATAAACAAACATGACTTCTCAGTAAGGTGAGCGATGCACTGGAGCGACAAAGCGGGCATCGCACTTCGGGAACTCATGGTAATGCAGGCGGACTGCCGAGATTGTGCGCCGGGCTGGGGACGGCCTCCGTGCGCGTTAGTTTGGGGAAGTGCGCGGCGCTCCTACTTCCTGCCATTTAAGCGCTGCCGGCGGAGCGCTGGGGCTGGCAGTGTACTCCGACGGCGCCGTGTCATTATACGCAGGGGGGCCGAAGCGAAACTGCGAGGCGAGAAGGCGGAGGGGGAGCAGGGACGCCGGCCCGACTTTCCGTAAAAGTGCGAGAGCGGGGGGGAGGCTGAGCTGCCAGCGGCGTCGGAGACAAAGGGCTGCGCGTCGGGCTTCTCGGGGGTACAGCCAGGAGCGGCCAGGCTGCCGGTGCGGGCGGCGATCGCAGCTGGTGCGGCTGATGAGGGAGGCGGGGGGCGGCGGTCCGAAGAGCGAGAAGAGGACGCGGCGGGACGGCGAGGGACGATGAAGAAGCAGTTTAATCGCATGAAGCAGCTGGCTAACCAAACTGTCGGCAGGCCAGTATACCAAGTGCTTCGGGAGTTTGCGCCCGGCTTCACTTTGTTTTCGCGGGGAGAAGGGCAATAACTTACATGGATGTTTTGTGTAATAACTTCCTTTTATGGGGGGCGATCACAGGAAATTAACGTTGCACTGTTTTGATAAAGTAAATCCTTTGTATGAACGCAGCTACGTCGTGCCACAAAACGCTGCTCGGATCGATACATTGTACAGTTTATCGTTTATCGGTTACTAATATTATCATTACTATTTTTTACCTGGTTCGGCTTGACATCTGTTAGTGCATGTCGGGGTGTCTTTCATTAATGTCATGGCAGGCATCTTAAATGTTTAATCATCACTGATTGATTGTTTTTCGCAATGTGTTTAGTAATTGCACAAGCATGAACTAGTAATCTCAGGATTTACTCTAGTGTCTTATGGCTAATGAAAACCTATAACTATGTCCCCTTTAGAAGGTCGTTATCGAATTCATGTGTTTATTAATGAATATATTAGAAACAAATTGACTTTGGCGGCCACACTGCAGGACCCTACTCTTTAAGTCAGAAAGGCGTGTCATCGGGGGAGTACTGGTAATGAAAATAGTATTATATATGCTATTTTAACTATAGTTTCCCGATCGCTTCATGTACGTATCCATTTAACATAAAAGAGGAATATCTTATGCAGAATAACACGAGACAAGTTATTGCATGAATCTTGCACATGAACAGGGGCAGTCACTAGCCAATGACTGTATACAGAAATGAAAACGATATCTAAAAACTGTACACAACACACGGTAGAGCATTGTTTGCACATTAACAGCTCAGTAAAGACCTCAGTAAAGTCTGCCCTAAGGCCAGTAATGCACATCACAGTTCTTCCTTGTCCACATTACCTTGCGCAGTTCAGTTCTGTCTTTTTTGACAGCAGTTTAGATTTGGATGTGTGATATTTTCTGCTGTCAGCGTCGTGCCGCCTTAATCTCAAATGCATGTAAAGACTTGCTTTTGGATACAGGATTCACCTAAGTCAGTGCATTTTGCGTGAAGCTGTTCTGTACGTAGTACTTGCCTGTCTGTATTGCAAAGTCGGGACGTCTTGAGAAAATACTGGCGTCTGCTAGTATTTCATGCCCCCCCCCCTTTCCAGAGCCTTTGCCTTTACACAGATGTATGGGGGGGTGGGTGGTCCTGCAGATGAGTGGTGAGCCATTTGCTGGATTATGAGATCTGTGTAGTCTTGTTTCACTTGCATGCTGCGCCCCCAAGAAAAGGACTAGATGGCTGTGCTCAGTGAGAACATCTGGATTCCTCATTTCCAGCGTCCCCCCCAATCCCCCTTTTCCCTCAGCCTTAAACCCAAAGCGTAGATGACATGCGGATAGCTGGCGCTAGGAATTAAAACAACAATGCGCAACCTTAACCTCTTTTCCTTATTTATGCCGTTTTACGGTTTAACTGGAGTTCGACCGTCGCTGAATCTTGAAGCACATGTACGGACTGTGGTGTTGGTTGGTGTAGCGAGGGGGGCAGCTAATGGTGGAGGGCGATGTGAATGGAAACGCTGGGTAGATGTCACAGGGGGGGGGGGGGGGGGGGGGGGGGGGGGGGGGGG
>JAODKN010000093.1:15050918-15063239 GCA_026774425.1 Petrocephalus zakoni | reverse complement strand
CCTACCTAAACCACCCCCCCCCCCCCCCCCCCCCATGGTAGGCTTCACAGTATGATATCGTTTGATCGAATCTCCCTGCTACTTTTCAATTTGCATGAGTCAATTTCGCTCATGGTTTTCATGGTGAGGATGGAATGGCGTGTCAGACCGAAGCAAACTGACGATACTGTAAAGATGCGGGAAGGCGCTTGTGCAGTTATTTAGATGGATCACACAGATTAGACATGTACAGCTTCAATGATTTTAGTGTCAAGTTTACTCAAATTTTCAAATTTCCATTGTAGGTAATTTATATCCATATAAATATATCCATATAGAATACATATACACAGGAATTGCCAGTGGGGGGAAATTGTTTATATGTTTATATTCTTTTATATTCTACATGTGTCCTGTGCAAGAGAGCACTGATGAATTCTGTCATATTTTTGCAATTTTTGTTTAGACTTTTTTTTTTTGCAGTTATGCATGTTGTACACAGTATAAAACTGTGACTTTGTGTGACATACATTTCGGGTTTTGCCATGAATAACAGCACTGTATTGTTTTTGGAGTGCACAATACATTTGAATGATCTGTTCTACATATTTTTACCTAATTTTTTGGACCACCTCCACATCTTCAAAGGACAGCTTTTCCCTGCCACTACTACTGCGTAAATGGCATGTTGTATTAATGTGGAACATATTTGCGCATACAATTGTCTTCTTTTGTAAGGAAAAATAAAGGGGAACATTAGGTTTTTTAGAGTAGTTTCACTGAGCTGGCATCTAGAACGTAGAAAGGGAAATGAAACCGATGCAGTACTAATTCAGTGAGACGTCTAATTGCCGTTATTTATGTTCCTACTGATTAATGTAATTAGAATAATGACACGTTCGTCGGAGCACTCCTGTTCCTCTCATATGCTGTGTTACTGTTGTATTTAAGTGTTCTCCAGTTCCTGGAGCTTGTAGAATTTTCCTCGTATCCTGGCTCTCCTTGGTAAAAGTGCAGACTTTGAAATGCAGGGGCAGTAATGCAGAAAGCAGACCTGATTTAGCCTGTGGGTGGGGGGTGGTGGCGTGCTGCACCGAGCCGCTGGGTTCCTCCAATTGTACTGGTCACTTGGTCAGGGCTTGTGCTACTCAGAGGAAATCGCCACTCATTGCTGGCAAAACAGGAAACTGCACTTGGGAATGAGGTCACATTCCCAAGGACAGATTGATCTGATTTCTTGATGCGGTGGGCTGTGCCGCTCGTGCGGGCCTGTTTCCGGAAGGTGCGCTCTTTAACACCGCGGCACATGTATGGCCTTCGCGCATATTGCGTTTTTTATTTCGCTAATGAAATATGCTATATATGTTGCATACGTCGTCCTGAAAAATTTAACATTATACATGGTGCAAAACAGTTTAGTTTCTCTTTTGGGTTTTTTTATGTTAGTTTAAGTAGTTTAAGAAATCAGGGACTTGGACAACATGCATAAGAGCTTGGTATGTTTGTAGATCAATGATCTGCTGTGGAATGTTTATAACTTCCTTACTTTTAATTTAAAGACTAATTTACGTAATCCTCACCGTAGAGATGATTGTTCCTTATCAACTGGCGCCTGAAGAACAGATAGACTGAAGATCGTGGAAATTGAGTTAAAATTAAATAACTTTTCTTGAATATAGAAGTCCAGGTGTCTTATAATAAAGGGCATTTTGTGGCTGAGTTTTAATTGATAATTCACACTTTGGACATAAATTGCAAATCACTGTATTACTGTGGTCTTGCTGATCCGTTTCCCCTTTACTCTCAGACTTATTTACAGGAAAAAAAACCCGAAGCATCTCTTACGAGCCACTTTTTTTTCTTTAAATGATCACCATCTGTCGACGTCTTACTCAGTCATCAGTTCCGCATGAAGAATCCACGAGTGATGAAAATGAGGAATTATGGCATCTTGACTTGCCTTGAACTCGACTTGATCGAAGGTGTAGGACGTCCTGAAGCGCCTTCTCTTTATGTAGCTCTGCGATCCCTGTCACCGTCAGTGATGCGAAGAACCAGCTAACCCAACTTGATGGCTTTTCCTTTTCATCTCTTAAGGAAGCTCTTGTTTTGGCAATACTAATCTGCCATTAGCGGGGGTCAGGTTAAGTGCTACTTCATGAATTCAAAAGCATTTTCCCTACACAGCGCTTTGTATTGTACCTTCTGTGAAACCTGTGTACCGTCTGTAATACCGGGGGACAGATATGTCTCTGTTAACCAAGCTATGTAAATCTGACACTGTAATGCAGTGTTTGTTCCAATGGGAAAGCTACCAGTATCACAAATTTCTGTAGGTGGCCGCTGCTAAACGTGCCATCGAACTGAAACCCGTCAATGCAAAATCGTTCTCGCTTAACCTGACTTCTTACTGTAATCGATGCTCGTTCTTTCAGTCACACTGTGAGAACGAATTTTGCAGAGAAAATCTGATTAGACGCTGTATGTAAACAACAATCAAATCATTGTACTATTAGCGATTACTGATGTTTTGTTTGATAACTCCGTGCGTTTCCTTTGTTGCCCCGCAGCTGAAACGCACAGTAACCTTTTATGTCCCTTCGTTTGCGTTTTTTCACAACAATGAGAGCCGCTGTGGGGGCCAGCTGCACGAGGCTGTCCGGCCCCCCCCAGCTCGGCCCGTTAAAGCAGCCACCGCTAAGCCCTGCCGATTAAGATACAATGTGGCCATGGGCCGCTCTCTGTCCCCGCCGCCGCCACTGTTCCGGAATCCTCGGCACTCCTCTCTCGTTGGCTGGATTCGCTCAGAAACTCCCTGGCCCTGTTTGTTCTAGTCTGCCACTGGAAATGACCGCTGTCCCCTCGTCTCCGTCTGTCTATTTATCTTTCTGAAATCGCTTTTGTTCGGCAGGGCAGCTCAGCGCGGCCTGGCTGCTGAATGGACAGTGTTGTGCTTTCGGGGTTTGATATGTTTGGCTTCTCTGCAAACGAAAAGAGGAGCCGTTTGTCCCTCCCTCCCTGCGCCTGTGAGCCGTAGCATCTTGAAATGTGTCTCCCTGCTCGGCCTTCTTCGGAAAGGGCTACCCGTCGCTTTGATTGGGCCATCAGTCTGGCTGTTATAGGGCAGTCCCTATGTTCATGTGGTGTCCCATCCATCACGCTGAAAAATGCTTTGTATTTCTGCAATGTAAATTATTATATCTATTTCGATGATTTGTCTATATCCATGAGAGCTTTGTTGAGAGAATCATCAGTACTAAGGTTGCCCATGCTCTGAGGTTGTTTTTTTTTTTTTTTTGGGTGCCAGTGTCTTAAGATTGTGCATTAACCCCAGCTGACTCATGGCGTTTTATTTGACCCTGTCTATGGACAGACACCAGCACAGTCAATGCGAGCACAGAGTGGAGTGCATATACATGGAAGCTAAAAGAGTGTCTGTGTTTTGAATCCAGTGAAAGGAAGACTGATAGTTTTTTGTTTTTGTACTTGCAATCAGAATTACAACCCGTTGTACTTGTCTAGGCACGAGGAACGGGCACATTTTTTGAGTGCACTGCGGAAACGGACATGTCCTGCTTCGTTTTCACCATTTTACGGGAGACTTTTTATCCTTGCGCAATTCATTGAAATTTTAGAGCGAATATAAGTAACGTAAAGATGATGTAGGACCATTTGTAGCGGGACAGCTGGTACGGCTCTGGCCCTCGCTGTTCTGTTTCCTAGCAACCATATATTTGTCCTGCTCCTTTGTGGAGGGAAGGCCATGTGCATTTTTCTTGTTAAAATCCTTTTTAATGAATACAGTTTCTTAACATGCAGTAACAGTCTCACCTGTGACTTTTTACGATACACCTCGGGGGCTTCTTTGCTTTCTCTGAAGTGGCTGAGAAATGTTCCCCTCGTTTGTTTGGTTACGTTGAGCATGTGCGTAATGCGCTGTTCTCCTCACTTGTCTTTCACTTAGGACAAAAGCGTCTGTTAAATAAAATAAATGTAACTGCACTTTTTATATCGGCACACAAATAAGAATAGACTAGAATGATGAAGTTAGAGTTTCTCTGATTAGTGGAACGGAAAATAAAGGATAGTAAACATGATTGGTCCCTTTCCTGATTTGCAAAAGTATATCTTAGAAATCGATGCATTTGCCCCCTGTCTGTATCATAAGTGCACTCTTCCTTGGTATCTTAAGCAGGCCTGTTAGAACGGTGGCCCACGAGTAATGGAGGTGCCATCTCTTCCTCAAGCCATCTCATTGCAGCCACTGCGTGTTTTTCCAGTGCCCTTCATTTTGAGGCCTACCTCTGCTGAATGAGCATCACACTGTGAGCGAGACGCACACTTATGACACGCATCATAGAGACGACAGGGAGGCCTGAGGCAGGCCCATCCCTCACGAGCGCCTTCATTTATCACCAGGCCATTATCATGATGGATCATCTTTGCATGTTCCCCTAATAAGATGCAATATCAGCTTCTAAGTGGTTTTTCTGTGACTGAACACCATGCAGTTAAGGACCAAAGATCTTTTCTACAGCCTGCTTTCTAGAATGGAATTAAGTACTCCATACCTAATTCCCTGAATATAACAGAAGATGCATGAATTCATTCAGATAGTCTGATAGTGCCTCACTGTATGTTGTGCATTATACTTGTATCGTCTCTTCTGGACAATGTTTTCAGTCCAGATGAATCACTAATTTAAAATGACCTGTTTAAAAACAGAGCATGTTCTGTATTTGATCTGAGTACTTTCTGTTTGAAGAAAAAATGGAAAACCATACTTTCCTGTGCCAAATTAAGGAAATTATTATTACTATTATCCGTGATGAACTTGTCGGACTTCCAGATGGTAGAAAAATTAACCAGAAGATCTACTGCCAATTTGTAGAAGATACCTTCTTCAAACACTGGCAAAAGAAGAAAAGGCTATGACTTTAATAGAGGACAATGGCCCTTCCCATGCAACAAAGTATTCCATAGATTGGCCAAGATAAGCTTGAAAGGTATTTGAATTATGACCTGGCCCCCTTCATCGCCTGATTTCACCCCCATTGAGAGCTATTGGGCCTTACTAAATGATGCTTTTTACCAAGGTAGCAAGCATTATGCTTTTCAGAGCCTGGGAGCTGGTCCCATCTGCCTCAGCTAATATCACACATGATCAAATCAAGAACTTGACTGGTTCAATAGAACTATAAACATGATGGTCATTGAGAAGACAGGTGGCTATACAGGACACCCAACCTGGTAAAAATGGACTGTATAGAACGACTGATAGTTTGTTATTCCTTATACAGACTAAATATAGACATATTCCTTATATAGACTGAATGGCTAAAATGGCTTTTTATTATTTCTGTAAATGGTGAAGAGAGAAAAGTCCACTTAGTTTCTGATTGGCTGATAACCGTACACACTTATAAACCCCAGGCCCAATAAAGTTTCTCAAAAATAAAAAAGCATGCCTGATTCGTCTTCAGCACTATAGTGTGTTTGTGGCTCAGTGGGATAGATAGACGTGGATCACATTCCAGAGTCATGAGTTTGTGTCCAAGCATTAGTATGTTTTTTCATAAATCTTGATCATATGGCCACGAAAGCTCTCAGTAATGAAAAACGTATTCCGTATTTTAGCCATTAATTTTCCTGTGTAATATTTGCTTTCTGCATGTATATATAATATATATAAAAATATCCATATGTATAAACACACACTGACACATATATTCATGCACACACACACATCAATATGTATATGTATACTTTATATGAATATATATATAAATATATATGTAATGTAGATTTCTATACTGTATTTATTAATTCATATATGTATATATGAAATGCAGGTTTTTGCGGATAGCCTGTAGGTTGGCTGTGGAAACCCAGGTGTGACGACTCTTCAGCCAATCTGCCGTCGGGGGAGTAATATGGTCGGGGAATTGCGGCGCTACTCCGCATACACAGCCGCCCTTTATGGATGACACTGCCCACCCCAGTGCTGCTAGAGTATGGTGCACAGCATGCCAGTATACTCACCATACTACAGCTACTCGCCAACCGACGATGTGGCCCACAGGCATGCTGCATTTGTGACCAGTAGTGGTGTGCGATACCGCTGAATTTGGTATTTACTTGGTATCCGATACCAAGTAAGCACACAGCCAGTATCACCAATATTAATACTGATGCCAATACTTTTTACTTACAGAAGTAGCTTATGTACTATGTAGGGGACAGCAATGCATCATCAATATGCTAAATCTGATTTAATTTTCATAACCACCAAATGTTTTGATTTTGGCACTCCACATTTAATTAGTTTATCCTGTGCATGTTAAAACTCAGGACAGATTTTTTTTAGCAAAGTTTTTAGTAAAATGAAAAAATGTTTTTTATTGTTTAATGAACTAAATTTAGAAACGTGAAGTCTCCATAAATTATTGCAGAACAAATGTTTTAAAACTTAAATTGCTCTTTTCAAGTTACTTATTTAGAAACAATAAGAAAAAAATCTCCCTTTGATTACACTCATCTGCTTTTGTAAACGGTGCACACAAACAGTGCAAACAAAGTGCACACAGTTATTTGTGAAAATTAAAGTAAATAAATTGCAAATAACAGAAAAGCACAAACTACCGTTGGCCCTAATTCTCAGCCTTTGGCTCCTCTTTTTCTGTACCATGTTGCCGTGCTACTCTCACTCAGCCACTGTCTGCTAACTAGGGGTGGGCGAATCGATCCAAATATCGATAGTGTTGATACCAGCTTTAAACACGCTCACGCTGCTGAGCCACGTGATACTATGGCAAGAAACCACAGCAGAGCAAGAGGGAGAATGAGGAGCACAGTGGGCTGCAAGATGCAGATGGATCTGTTTGTTTGCACAGATTTCTACACACAGTATCGATCCCATCATGCTTGTATCGATCCGATACCAATACCAATGTTGGTATGGAAACTATCGATATTTGGATTGATCCACCACCCCTAACGACCAGGGACCTATATAAAACGTGCTTTGCAAACTGCATTTTCAGAGCACTTCACATTATATGTGGCAAATGCATTTTTGACTATGATTTATTAGATTATTCAATTCCTTCAACAGGATTGCCAACAGTCAGGTAGAGACCTTAGCTATGCTATCTATCATATTCAGTTGTATCATCTCCTCAGAAAGTACAGGACATTTTTTTTGCACAATCACAATAATGCCAAATTTATGAGGGCCCTTTAGTGTTACTTAATGTGCAGGAAAATAGACCAGAGTTACTCAGCCCTCTCTCTGGAGATCAAGGGCGTAGGTTTGGTAGGGGCCTAACCCTAACCCCACCCCCCTAAACACACACAGTACTCCTTCAGTATTGGCAGGGACTTGTCCTTTCTGTCCATAACCAATTCTTTGCCCTTGCTGGAGACCCCTGGCTGCCTCCCCTTTATGACTTTGCTAGCACAGTGCTTGATGGGCACTTTACTCCATAAATTGGATGTGCTGTTGATGGAACAAAAATCTGTGAAATGTGAACCACAAGCTAGTGTAGCTAATAAATCAGTTGTTTGGCTTAGGGAATGCGTGAAGTAGGTAGTTGTGGCCTCCAGGTATTTCTGAAAAAATACTATGAATATTACTCAAGTAACTGGCCAAGTTTAGAACTAACCCTTATTTTTACCACCGGGAGATGTTGCGAAATGCATATCGTCTGGGCTATGCCATTATTTAACCTGTGTTTTCTTATTTGAGCAAATATTCGCTAATTTTTGAGCGTTCAGTCGTCCTTCCGCATGCTGCATACGTTTGAAAATGTAGCTTTCGCTTTCATGTCAGCTCTGCCGTTTGAATAAATAGATGTGAAACGCGGTGCTATTTCTGTACGCATGGCTGAATTGTTGTAAAACTGCCACACTGGGCCATGTCACTGGAGCCCTCAGCCTCTTGAAGCTTCCCTCTGTCACTGTTGACAAGGAGGAGATGGCAGAAAGCGCACATTGCCTCCCCCTTTTGCACAATCTGGGGCTTTAATGATGCATCTAAGACCATTTGTCATGATACTTCTGCATGTGTGTACCACCCTCCATATTTAGTAAGCCATTAAGGACATATGTGTGCATGAAATAGTGTTTATATTTACTTTGAGTCTGAATGGATTGCTCAGGCGCTGATGCTGGCTAGTGTTGATGTAAACGATGGGTACGTGGTTGCCCACTGAGTGGCATTGTGACCTCAGACCCAAAGTCCTGTGGGGTTAGTTACCTGAAACCTATAATCGGGCCTTAAAAGTTATGCTCAACAAGGCCTGAGCCCCACAGAATTCAGCCAGTGTAAAATGATGTAAAACGCTGAACGATTTTAAGAAAATATCTAATTGCGGTTTATCTGACAGATATTGCGATTTCTTTTTTTAGTTCAGTATTCAGCATATGTGTATAAAGAAACTAACTGAGCGCATCTGTACACTGAAATCTGAACTGCGCTACACATTAATCCAAAGATAAGAATGGAAATGTATGAATTGAAGCCAAAATGTATTTATTCTAACAAAAATGATAGAGCATACACCCAATAAACCATAGAACAATTTTCTAGCAACCCAAACATGGTAAAGTGATTGTATTTTTGCATGCACATTTTACGTGTCGCGTTTGCAAACAGCGCTCAGCCACTCTTTTACCCTTAGTAACGTGCTTCCATAAAGTCCCATGTACACAAGGGTCAAATTGTCCTCTGCTAATGACGCATAAAACTACAATAACAAAAGCCGTCACTGTTAAAGTAATGAAAATATAACAATTTCAGTAATAAAAACATTAGGAATCCTGCGGCTAATGTTGCTTTGGCCCCTAATAATAGGACCTTTCTGTGAACAATCTCTGACCATTAAATAGGTAGGTAATCCACTTACGGCTCAGCAGCAGAACCGATATTTTTTTGCCCTGCGAATGTAACGTTTTTCTTGGGTTTCACGTGTCCGTGTTTGTGGGCGTATACGCAGTCACTTTGGGCCACCTGTGATTGGTGAGCATGACTGGCACTCGAGGAGCACGGCCCTTCTGATTGGTGAGTTTGACTGTCACACAAGGAGGACGGAATGAATTCGTGAAACTATTCTGACAGCAGTTTTAAACCCTGGGTCAGACGCGCTGTATAATGCGTAATGTGAAATCAATAAATCGTTCAGCCCTAATTCAGGCAAAGATCTCCACCTCTACTTCACATAACCCACTGGCTCATTATTCTCATTATGCACATGGTCAAAACTTTTCCACACCTCAGACCTTTCATTGCTGGTGCAACCAAAACGTAATGGCCAGAGGCTAGCCTCCGTTCAACCTCATCGGCATCCATTTTCGCATCTTTCTCGCTAATAGAAATGCACCACCTGACCGCTCATTTACCACGCGAGCCGGAGCGCAAGCCCAAGCCCAGTCCGAGCCTGTGTTAAATGATAGAAATTAAGCCCGAACCCGATCGCGGGCAAAGATCTTCAACTCTAAGTTACTTTGGTTGGCATGGGTTCTGTTAAAGGCTTCTGGTTACCTGTTAGAGTCTGGAGTTACTTCTGAATGTTTGTCCACATTCCTGCAAATTTATATGTGTATGTTAGACTGTCCTGCCATGTAGAGGAGTGAAATTTACATTGGTAAACATGACCAAAGCAGTGTGTAATTAATTTATGGGGAAAATGAAATGTATATGTATAATCATAAAATATAATTTTCTCTGTCGTTTTAGTGAATTTCAGTTTGAAACTTTAAGTTCGAAACCAGGCTTCCTAATTTTAGTCTATTGCCTAAAACGTATATTGCAGTATCCTGGTTTGGAGGGACTGCAGAGAAATTAGTCTGTCTTTGAGTTTTGTCCCATAAGTCATGAAAAAATATGATGATATTAGGGTTTTGTTTCAGGCTACGCTTCAGCGATTGCATGGTCACGCACATTCTTGCTGGAAATGCTACATTTTCCTGATTTTTCTTGGCAAAGCAGTCAGATTTCACTTAATAGCAAATCGGGTCAGTTTTTAAATGGCTGCCCCAAGCTCATATGGACATGGTTAAGGTCTCAGAACTGGTCACCTTATGTCTAAAACACTTGGTTGATATTATCAGTTCTGTTCCCTGTGTAAATAGAGAAGCACTTGTTAATACCTGTGCAATAACAGCCCAGACTAGCTTAGATGTTATATGGCTTGGCTGTCTCTAGGCTAAAAATGTGCTGATCATTGAAAGATTGATCTCCACTTCCTTAGTCAGCAAATGTTACGTCTTGTGGGTTATCATAGTGTCTGCAATTTTAGCAAACTCTAAATGGCACTGTCTACCAGGCAGTCATGCGAGGAACTGTGCCACTCAATTTTGCATGCTGCTTCTGTATAGAAGGGAGGGTTCAAAGCTGAACCCAGACAGAATGTGATGTGTAAGAATTTTGGACACAGGGATTAATCCAACAATATTAATTATTGCTATAAAAGATTGCTAGCTAGCTGGATTGCTATCACTAGATTAAAAACTACTTTTGGCCTCACTTGGCCAGTTATTACCTCTTGACAACTGCGTTGACTAGCGTTAACACACACACAATTCTTCATGTTTCTTTTCTAAATGTCAATAGATTTTGGGAATCACACCAGGCCACTTATTATGATGCTTATGATGTTACTGATGCTTTGCAATATTAACATTCTATAGTGTAATTCTTTTTACTGGATGTCTTGCATAGAATCATGTTATGGTTTTCATGTGCAAGCCACATAATTGCTGACTTGGCAGACATGTCGAAGGGCTGGAGTGGGCGTGTGCACAATCTTTGAAAAACACTGAAGCTAATGTAAGAAAATGAGGTGGAGGGGAATCGGTATGACAAGGCGGAGCCCATTCACATGTGGACTTGAGACCAGAGTCTCATGTGCTGAAGCTCTTCTGCTATACACAAAAAAGCAGCTCTGGCTAGCTGGACGTCAGTTCTGGTGTGTGTGAGGGACTTTCTGTGAGGAGAGCCACAATGCTTCAGCCACTAGACAAAAAAAGCAGTTTTTCAATTGCTAATAAATTAATTTAATATTTTATAATATTTAACTTGTGATTTCAACCCCCCCCCCCACAAAACAATACTACAGTTATGATTTGTCCCGTTTCGCCTTCATACGTTGCCTTGAAGTAGTTAATTTTTAATCTTACATTTAAATGAACATGTGACCTAGACGTGGTTGAAGCTTAATTTCTTTTGTTCTTCTCTTCTTGTACAGAGCTGAGAAAACGGAAGTCCTCAGTGATGACCTCCTACAGGTGACTACAGACGTCCTTTGACATTCCCTTCTCTATCGCCTGTAGGTGTGCATAAATTCCCGTTTTGGCAGGACTGCACACAGGCCGCTATTCTTAATGAGATTATGAATCATCTTATTAAGAGGCTATATTTGTCGTCATCCTCAAGTCTGACATGCATTGTCAGCTTAAAAGCCTTGCGGTCGATGTGTTTGAATAGCATATAATGATGTCTAAATTACATTTTTGTTGGGGTTCAGTCTGCATGTAGCACTAATATAAACATGAGTGAGAATGAGTAGGGTTTATTGGACTGTACTGTGATAAATAGATGGTAATTTAGTCTAAGGGTTACTTCAAAATGCCATCTAATTAAGTTTAATTGAAAACTGGATGTAGGCATGCTTAGTATATCCAGTGTAAAAGTAGCTGCATATTTTAAAATGGATGCAGCTACAGTGTTGATGAATTTGCTGCTGAAACTGTATTAAATGCACTGTAAGTGCAGTGCAGAGCCTAGAGGGCTACCCTTCCAGAAGCTTTTGCCCTCTTTCGGAAGACACCGATGGCTGCCTTGGCTCTTTGTGCTGAGTGTTGCCTGCTAATTTTATTCTTTTTCGTCCTTATCGTTAACAAATTGGTCATATTGGTGAAATGCACCGTGTAAGAAGCTCCATCGTTTCGCTTCCGTTTCTGGCTAGACGGCGGGCACACGTACCCGCACCTTTATTTTAATTGTCTGCCCTTTGGTACACTTTGGTAAACACCCTGAGGTGGAACAAGGGACAGCAGCCCAGTCTGAGGGGTTTCCGCCGCTCGTTGTCTGCTCGAGTTTCTTTCTGTGTGTGTGTGTGCTTCTCCAGCTCCTACAGATACAGGTATGGAGAGGTACTGGGCCTTAGGCAGCTCACAGCCGGGGTCAAGGGTCAGGGAACGAGGACGTGGCTTGTTTAGCTGCACACTTCCTGTGCTTGGTGGAGCAGGGATGCCGGCAGTGAACTAGGACTGGGACAGGAATCCCCCCCCCCCCCCCCAAGACGGAAGTAAAAAAAAAAAAAAGGAAAACGCGGGGTGGGG
>JAODKN010000093.1:15022660-15038705 GCA_026774425.1 Petrocephalus zakoni | reverse complement strand
GTACCGTTAGGCCTTTCCGGAGCTGCGTCGTCTTTCTGCCCTTCATCTCCCCGCACGTCTAACGCCTGTCTGACGGCCATCTCGTGTCCCGCAAAGTGCGTTTGTCTGCTGTTTTCTCCTGCACAGTCCGCAGCGCCCCACTCCATACATTCAGGCCCCTCAGGCCAGGGCCCGCTGGTACCCTTTGACCCAGGTCATCTCTTCCGGCGTCTCCTAATTTACTCCGAGCCTCGTTACCTTTCGCTTTTGTGTTACAGGACAGTGGCGATTTGTACTTTCCCCACCTTGCCTCTGTTTCTGTTCTCTCTCTCACCATTTTGTAGCTCCTATATAAATGTCACTTCTTGAATTATTTGACTTTTTCTTTCTTGATTGTTGGTTTTCTTCTTAAATGTCAGGTCATCGGCAGACTCTGCAGTGTGCTTCTCATTTTACTGTAATGAAACGCAGCTTGTAATTGACTGATCCGTGCTGAGCTATGAAAATTACGATCTTATGGAAATTTGGCTGTGCTCAGTGCGCTGTGCTTGGTCCGAAACGCTGCTTCCTCCTGTAAATCAGACTGAAGCATACAGAAGCTTTTTTTTTTTTTGTTTCCCTTTAAACTGAGTGTCGTTTTACAGTGTTGAAAGTTGTCTGTGCCATAGCTGTAGCATTGCCTCTTGGCTTTCATGAAGAGCTTCTGTTTATACAAATAAAGATACGGGTCTCCCGTTTGGGCCTGATACACGTCCAGTGACTGACTGGGGATAATAACAGGAAATAAAGAGCTGTGTGTGTATTTTAATGAGCATATCTGTATCTCCGTGCCAAGGAGCCTGGCAGAGATGGCAGCCGCCACTTCTGTTCACGTGGTCGCCATAATTGAGCCCATCATCCAACACGCGGCCTGGTTCTTCCCTGATGGTATGACCCCCCCCCTCCTCCATAACTCTCACACGGCACAGCACACGTGGGGCTATGGTGTGTTTAAGAGTTTCCTGCTTCGCCATTGTTCAAGAATGTTTACGTTGCTCTAATGATGTTTATCAAGAACCAATTAGAAAATGGATGTTTATTTATAAAGAAGCTATTATTGGTGGGGGAGTTATGAACATTTTTGATAACATGTATGGGGGAATGCTTAACACAATGTCTGGCACCAGTAATTGTGGTTAAAATAGACTGTCCATGACTTACTATCTTTAAGTAAATACATATATAAATAAATTTCGGGCTGTGCTACCTAGTGTGCGCTATGTGCGAGTCCAGTAGTAAGTCGGGGACATTCTGTAACGGAAAAGGAGGCACTCTAACGTCAGGACCCGCTGTGCCTTCCAGATGTGGACTTCAATGTGTCAGGCATGTTTGCCTTGCCCACGCCCACCGCAAACCACACCAACCACCTCGGCACCCCCGAGAGCGAGTCGGGCGGCGCGGACAGGAAGCGGCCGGCGCCGGAGCCTGAGATGGCGCGCCGAGACAGGTACCCATCCCATCTCTGGGCTGTCGGCAGGCCGGATGCAAGATCCGCTGTGTCCGCCATCTATGTTGTGGCAAAGGAGTCCGTTACAGTTACGCAGGAGCATCCCTGTGTCTGAGTGGACTGTTCAACTATATCCCATATTCCCCCTTTTTATGTGTGTTGAATAAATTTTTTTTTAATTGAAAAAATTCTAAAAAAAAGAAATGTAGAAGTCCATTAATCTCATAACTGCAGCCGGTACTGGATCAGCAGTTATGAAAGATGGATAATCTTATACTGGCAGGTGCTATGACTAGTAGAATTTGTATGTGTAGTTCCCTTTATAAGAGCTTATTGCTGCATTCATATATATACTCATGTGTTTACCTGGCTCCTGTCCACTGTAGTGTTATTCTAACAGCGCCCCAGTGTTGGCATTTTTCATTTCAAGTGAATAGTCAGCTGACATTATCTGGTTGTGTTTAGGCAACCTCAGAATCCCATCGATGTAAAAAGTTATGATGCTAAAACGGAAAATGTGAGATATATCCCTAAAGCTCTTTGGTATCCATCAACAAGGCATGAGTTCAGCTCCTTTTTGCACTATATAAATGTAAAATGCCAACAATGCCAACTGCATAATTTTTTTTTTTTTACTCCATTTCAATCAATGCTTTTCCACTCTTAATTTCAGGGCCAAGTGGAACCAATGAGTTTTTTTTCCTTTTGCCTACTAGTCATGTGATTCTTTTAGAGCTCTGGGGCCCTTTCTCATGTCCACATGCTTGCCATTTCTGTGCTTGCTGCATTCTGTATGTTGGAGTATTTTAAAATGGCCTTTACAGTTCGCCACTAATAAAATTTAAGCATTGTTAAGCTATTAAAGCTTTTTTTTTCTACTTCATCTCCACACATCATATCCTGCACATATAGCTTGATTAGAAATATGTAATTGAACATTTTTTGAATAAATTAATATAATACATCCATTTAAGTCAGTCGCTTTGCCTAAACAGGCTTAATTAGTAGCATATCTGTATAACGGTTCAGTCTGTACATGGAGGGGGGCGGAGCTCCAGTCCACTCAGGCCTCAGGACCTGCTGCCTTTTGATCTTCCTCATAACTTCCTGGATTTGCTCAGGGCATCATTAGGACAGGAACTAGCCTTTCCCGGTGTTCCTGATGTCAGCATTTATACCAAGTTTGAAGGCCTTGAGCTCCCCACCCTCTGTTTTACGGTACTGGGGAAGTTACTCACAGAAGTATTCCATTACAAGCAAGTTCAGGTCCAGAAAGTACAAATCCAGAGTTTTGTTTCAACCAGCTGGCTGAGTACTCTGTGACTGTATCTCTTTATACTCAACTGGTTGGTGGAAACAAAACCTTGGTCTGGATTTGTGCATTCTGGACCTGAACTAGTCGATAATGGATTACTTTTCTGAGTGACTTCCCCAATGCTGCTGCTGTGCGGCGCTTTCTCCTCTCTGCTGTCCTGGGGTCCTGGGTGTGCCTCATGTCCTGCAGTTTTCATGCTCGGCCCTGGTGTGTCTCCATCTCGTCTCCCTAGCCCCGCTAACAAATTGTTGGACCACACCCCGCGTAGAAGCGGCACTCTTAATAGGAAACAGCACGTTTCCCCTGCGTTCCAGCCCCCCCTGCCCCCGGTGGAGGTGGGGGGGGCTGCCTTGGTGCTGCCTCTTGCCGAGACTCAGTACCAGCAGCAGGCCCAGCCTGTGGCCTTAGAGGCCTGCCAGCCCGGCCTGGTGCCGGCCATGCAGCAGCCCCTAAGCCAGAACCCAGAGGAGAGCTGGTAAGGACTGCTACAGAAACAACAGGCCTGTTGCATGTGCTCAGTCAGGCCTTTTCCTCCTGCATTTCTGCTGCATTTTCACCTTTGCTCATTCATAATTGAAAATATAGATATTTTTATGCAAATCTTTGTATTCTCACTGGATCCTGAATTTAGGGTTAGATACTCTGAATCTGCATGACCCAATTGGAAACAGGAAGACTTCATGTAAGGGCAGGACTAAATCTGGAGTAGCTTCCACCTGTGATATCTTTCTGTGACTTTGCTGTTCCAGCAGCACATCTGGGTGTCTGGGTGCCGTCTCTTAATTGCTGCTTTCGCAAGAACCTCCTCTAGTTGCCTTAAGCATGCCGGCTGCCGGTGTAAATCTGAGGCCTGTGTTTACTGCATGCTCCATTTACGGAGAGCTCATGTCAGTTTTTAAATGCCTCATCAGTCCCCCGCCGTTCAGTGCAGTTATCATGGTAATGGTCACCTTCTCGTTTTTCCTTAGCTCTTCAAAGGTGCGTGAGGCCACCTCCACGCCCCCACCTCAGAAGAATGGCTCTGCTGGCGGCCAGGTGACTCCTCCCAGCCCAGGCCAGCTCAGTGTGGGGACTCTGCAGACTGGTACTATGGGTCCCAGTCCTCATTTGATACGCAGAGGTGACTGAAACCCCCCCCCCCCCCCAGTGTTTGGGTCGGTATGTTGCTTTGTGGGTTAGGACTATGAAAGGAAGGTTGTTGGTTTTAATCCCGTGGCTGTCAGAGGGGGTTTTTCCACCGCACAAAGTTTGGTACTTTCGGTACTTTCTGTACTTTCGGTACTTTCTGTACTTTTGGTACTTTCAGTACTTTCGGTACTTCCTTTGTGTTGGTTTTCCACTGGCTGGTACCGGCGCCAAATGACATCATCGGTAACCGCCCATGACTGACCATCACACCGCGCAGCACCGTGTTTCTTTCGCCAAAATGCTTTTCCACTGCAGTAAAAATTGGTACCAGCGCTGAATAAAAACAACGTGAAGCGGGGCATTTCTTACTGAATTGTAACAATGGCTGTAGTATGCAGCTGAACGATGTTAAATCTAACATCACATGTTATGCACGTGCAGTTCTTACATCGCTAGTGAGTTACATTAAGATCAGACTTTTTCGTACTTTCAATTTTATACGGACATTATGGACGGCACAGGGGGTTAATGTTTTGCTATAAAACATTTTTACTTTGTTATAGGGAAAAGGCTTAGCTAACACTGCAGTTTTAATGATTATTCCTTGCATATATTATATTTATATCCAAAATATTTTTTTTAAATCAGTTTAAAGTTTACCTCCGCTGCTTTTGCTTGGGTGCTAGCTGCATGCGTTCTCGGTGACTATCATAATCATCCTCACCCTTGCTATTTAAATCGCTCCTAGACAGATTTGTGAGAAATTTAACTATTTTTTTTTATTTTGTGTTAACTAACTTATAAATACCCCAATATTTATTACAACAAAATCACATCGCTATATCTGGAGACTCTCCAGTACCATGCTGCAGTAGTAGACTATATATTAAATAAAATACTTTTTTAATTTCTTGTTATGCCGTCCTGATTTTGTTGTATCTGTTCTTCTGACCAGATCGCAATTATTATTTTTTTTTACTTAGTTTATTGCTGTCTTCTGAGTTTGTATGTTTGTCAAGACGGCGATCGCATTGTGTTTCAGAATCGGGCTATTTGCATAACCAATCACAGCGAAAGCGTCGCAAGTTACGCCCCAAAGTACCAAAGAAGTACCCCAACTGCTTTGGCACTTTCGGTACTTGAATTTTTGGTACTGGTACTCGACTGTAGTCAATGGAAAAGCGAAAGTACCGAAAGTACCAAACTTCGTGCGGTAGAAAAGCGCCCAGAGTGATTTCACTATCGGGCCCTCTATCAAGGCCATTATCTCCAGGATCACGCTGCTTTTTCAGTGACATGTCACATTGCATCCACCTTGTTCTTAGGTACCAAGAAACCAGCTCCTGCTCCCCCAAAACCAGCTCCAGTCCAACCAGCTGTACAGTCCCACTCGCCCTCCGGAACACCTCAGGCCCCTGTTACATCAGCAAAGCCCCTCCCCAGCCCACCCCCTGGTGCTCCCAACCCAAATACCAGCACTCCAGCAGCGCTGCCTCGCCGCCAATCCAGCAGCCAGCCTCTGATTCAGGCCCCCAGCCATCCCCCTCCCCAGCCCCCCATGCAGGCCGCACCGTCGGCTTACCCTAAACTCCCCACCCCAATGACAGAGTATGGGACAGAGCAGTCCCCCCCCAGCACCCCGACTCCTCCCGATACCCCTCCGCCCTCAGCATCTCTCGCCGACAGCTCGGCCCCTTACCCCACCGGCTCCCTGCCTCGCCCGCGGCCTGTTCCCAAGCCGAGGAATCGGCCCAGTGTGCCCCCCCCACCCCACCCTCCCGGTGGTGATGCTTCCAGTGACATTCCCAGGAACATTTTGGGTAAGGATCACCCCCGGATTTACCCATGAATCCCCGTTGCCTTTCAGCGATACACTTTCTTTAAATACCATTTTTTTTCCTCAACATTTGAGATGAAACAAAATGTATGCAGCAGAAAATATCAGTGACACAGATCAACTAATTTTTCATTTCTTTTTGTCACATGAATCAAAATAGGTGAATTTTGCTGGATTTTAGTGCTCAGTTCAAAAATGTAATTAGAATCACCATCACACAAAGGTTTTGTGTGACACACAAAAGCTATACATATTTTTACAGTATATGTGACGCATCTAAAAGACAGAAATGTGTGATCCTCTACTGTTCTTGGCCTCAAGAACATCCATCTTGAGCGTCAAGCAGAAATCAGCCAGCAAACTTGGTTTTTGGTAGTTAATTGGTTTAATGACCCCATCAGGCTAAAAAATAAAATCTTTAATGCTATTTTTCTAAATATCTGAGGTGCGTAAGTTCTACCTTAAGTTGTACATATGTCTAAAATATTATCCCAAAAAAGTATAGTCCTTAGTAGTCAATAAGGAAGCACATAGGATATTCTCTTATGTCAGTAATGCAACTTTTCTCATGGCTGTTGTGCCATTGCGCATCCGAATATGAATGACATACACACATATTGGTTGCGCAGGTGTTTTATAGAACAAATAAATATAAAATGGTGTGATGCAACATCTCAGAAGACACGCATTTGTGCACCCAGTCGGCGAAAATCATATTTGCGGTTAGATTATTAGGTTAGTTAATTTTGTATTTTATTTTTAGGTTCTGATTAATGCAATATTTTAAAGCATTTCTGCAGTGTTATATACATGGAAAAACACCACTTTTTCTCATGCTGCTGTCAAGCAGCTGAGTGAATAATCGATTCTTGAGCCATCGATGTCAACCAGGTGTTCCGGGGGCGTTTAAGGTTGCTCTTAAGAAGCTGTCCATAAGCAATCACTTCAGAGATTGTTTGGGAAACCGACATAGGAAATTAAATAACTTTCGTAAGATATATCTTTAGAGTCTTTATAAGATGCTAAGAGTTACTGTTATCGGGAAACGCACCCCAGGTCAGCTTTGTTGTTTATACTGTTTTGTTGAATGATCACTTGAATGGATTGCTATGACCCCCCCCGTCAGATTTTAGAGCATTTCTGCAGATCCGTTTTACATGCACAGTGTTGGGAAAGTTACAAGTAATCCATTACAGACAAGTTCAGGTCACGAGAGAACAAACCCAGACCAAAGGCTTGTTTCAACCATCCGGTTGCGTATGAAGCAAACAAAACCTTGGCCTGGATTTGTACTTTCTGGAGCTTGTCTGTAATGGAATACTTCCTCAACACTGTGGATTCATTTTGTAAATGTATCACATGTATTCTCCCTCCCCACTGTTACACGTGACGGCCTTTCACTAGAACATGTGCACTAACCCCATTGTGTCATGATGCCTTCACAGGTTGAGGATCTCTCTCAAAAAGGTTTGTAATTGAGTGGCTTTCGCGGCTGCCAAACTGAGTCTTTTGTCTGCTTCACCGCTATGGCTAGGGTCATGGTGCACGGCCCTTGGAACTGTTAACCTCCCCCGAGGCCTGCTGTGTACAGCCTGCTGTAACCCGTTTGTCAAGGCATGCAGATTCTCACATTTCTGGCCTGTTAAACACGACCGCTTGTTTGTATTGAACTTCTTGGCTGAACTCACCACATGTAACATGCTAAACATTCGTGAATCTATTGCATTGTAGACTGTATTGTTTACGGCCACATGGAATATCTTTCTAAATGAATTGGTATTGTTATAACAGTGAGAATATGAACATGCGTGTCGAAAGTAGCTTTATTTAAATTGACAGTTATAGGTATGAATGATAGTTATTTCAAATGATAAATGCAATCAATTATCATTGTTTCTATTTTTAAACTTGAGGTTAAGCAGCTATTATTAACACTGAGACAGCTGCACGAGGGAATGCAAAAAAATGAAATACTTTCATCTGATTGGATTTATTCTTATATTTAATGGTTTACTTGGATTATGGTTTCAAACATTCCCAGTGCTGTGTGAGAAAGTGAAAATAGCCAGTATGTGGCGATGATGATTATGATGGTATTTGAGTAGTTTCATTGTAATAGTGCTGATTTGCATGGAGTCGCTTTGCTTAAGGCTGAGCGGAAGCCAGGGTAATGATATCGCCAGTGAATATAGCTGATAGCCAGTGCTCACTTAACACCTGCTCTTCACTTCACTGCCTGTGGCTTTGCACGCGAGTGCGTCAGTGTGTGTCTAACCCCGGGACGCGGGCCAGTCACCCCCTGGTACTGCTGCTGAGCACTGTCTCTGCTCGATGCTGTCTGGGCTTGTCCATTTCATAGGAAAATACTATGGGTTCTTGTTCTTTTTGGTTCATGACAAGTTCACGTGTCTTTCACTCTCATAAAGGTATGCCTGTCAGTTCAGAAAAAGAATTTCTGGTATCAATTTCCATTATGTGCTTTTAAACAATTTCCCATTTACGTGTGAGTAAAATCCTGCTGATTTTTGAATAGGGTTAGTAGCTGTGTGGATTTTTTAATTACGGCCATAGAATACATTGTTATAATTAAAAAATGTACAGAGCTTTATTTTATTATATTTTATTTATAGAGGAAGGAAATAGTGGACTGACTGTAGATAAAAGGGTAACTTGCTGCTGTTGTTGTCCTCCGTGCTCAGATTTAGCTACGACTCCTAAGGCTGAGAACGCTGCCCCTGTAGCCGAGTCTGCTGTGGACCAGCAGGCCCTGAGCCCAGCCAACAGCCAGCTTCCTGTCATCATGCCCAAGGAGACCGAGCTCGAATCTGAAAGCACTGCGCTGTGAGGGGGGTGTTCTGCCCCCTGCCTCTTAAATGCCTCTCTCTCTCTTTGCCTCAGACTGCGTTTCCTGTCTCTCAAGCATACACAAAGATTGTGCACGGACCAGCCAGGCTGTACGTGAGCCCACCACTGGATAATCGCAGTCAGCAGCTTAAGAAATGCGAATACTGTACTGCGAGTAATGTATACTGTTGGAACACAATTCCTGCTCTGCTTCACTGTGGAAGCTTCGATGAAACTTTGAGTTATTTGTGGATGAAATACTGCAAATGCTAAAATTCAAACCATGTATGTTTGTAAGCGACAGGTAGTAAGCTACATATTATAGTCAGGAAAAAAGAAGTGAAAAAAACCATTGTTCTCATGGCTGTTGTTATTTTAGCTAATTTAGGGAAGTGATCTGGAAATTTCGCAAAGTAGAAGCCAAAAACTGAGTTGCTTTAAAGTTGGCTGTTGACTGCAGGTTTTCAGTTATCAGCTGATACCATTTTTTTACAGTGTATAGAATAATTCATCTTTTTTATATTTATTTACATCAGCACATTCCCATTAATAAGAGGTTAAGCAGTTTGTTCTAGCAGAACATTCTAGGAATTGCCTTTGACCAAGACAAATTATGAATTACAGCATGAATGATTGTAATCTGCCCTTTAGTTATCTTTTAGAAGCTTTCGCTGTTTTGTGAATGAAAATATTTATGTGGCGTTAAAATGAAAGCTCATGAATAAGTAATTATTGAGCAAGTCTGAGACATTTAAATTATTGAGCGCTCTTCCTCAACTTAAGCAAAACAAGTTACTCACACAATTGCACAACTAACCCAATGAAAGTTCTATAAAAATTAACATATACTTGTCATTGTATCCACTGAGCTGTTTTTGTGAATATATATATATATATAAATTTCTTTAACTTCGTAATGCAAAAACTATGATAGCTATGAAGTGGTAACCCTCAGACAAGCAATGTTCAAGCGACCTAAATGTCAATGCCCCATTTCCTATTAACGAAACCTAAATGGTACTAAGGGCAGGATTTACTGTAATTCCCAGTTTGATTATTTGTACATTTCCATTTTGTCATAAGGCAATCATTTATTGGATTTTGATATTGTCTTGTACTGCCTTAACTTCTTTATATTTACGTGCACTTTTTGCAAGCCATTTTGCCTTGTCTGTGCACGCAGGGCACCTTTTACGAAAATTTTTCCAAATAATTATCAATCTCTGGTTCCTTTTTTTGGCATAACATTCTTTAATGTTCTTTCCAGTGCAAACAAGCGTTATAATGCTTTGGGACATCCCTTTCAAAAGAATAAAATTACTACTGGTGAGGAAAAACCGTACCTATTTTCTTGGTATCATTTCCATATTTCAGCTGAACATTCACACACTCCAAATTGCCAGAAGTAAAATTTCCAGCAAACTTGCATAACGTTTGCATAATAAGGTTCAGTGACCCCATCGGATCTAGTTCCATATCCAGCTATAAGTGCATCATACATGACGAAACTAAATCCTTTTATAGAATGACACAGTAATTTAATTGTGTATTTTTTTTTGTTCTGGCGTATGACACAGGCAGTTGATATCATAAACCTTTTTGGAAAAATATTCGAGGTTGGCATTCCTTGTATTTGGCAAAGATTTAAAATGCAAAACTAACTAATTACATCTGGCAGCCATTATAATACATTCCCACAACCCTGAAGATCTTTTGAGGCAAAGACATGGGCTCTGTTGCTGCGGCTTAATATTATCCAATGCAGAGGAAAAAATGCCTAGTGGGTTGAATGCTCCCCTGAACTATTTCTGAAAAAAAAAAACAACAAAAAAACCCAGTAGTTGTCCATTTAAAGGGTCCTTAGCCTTCAGCTGGGATACAGGAGGAGATTGATAGTTTTGCTGTTCATCTTCGAGAATGGAGAGGGGACTGGCCATAATGCATTGTGTGCAGGCTGGTGTTCTGTCTCCTGCATCACAGAAGCTTAATGCAGGGTGTCCTTATGTAATAAATGTAAGGTTAGCTGGTCTCAGACATGGCCTCCGCATGGCAGCGGTACTTGCTGCTCTTACGTCTAGCAGGAATGTTTTTCATTCCTCCTAGTCTCCCTCCTTTTCCTCCCATCATTTTGAGCCTCAAGTATTGTGCTGTCATCTAAATCTGCCAGATTTCCTAGTTCCATCGTACCTCTGAGAGTTCCTCAGTCCTTAAGACCCCTCAACATAACTATGGTTGTCTCTGTTAAATCTGTCCGCACCGTTTCCATTTTAAAGACTAGAAATGAATCTTTTCTGACCTTGGCCGGCCAGATTACTCCCACGCAGGAACGGACTCAAAGCTCACCTCTATTACTGTGCTTGCAGAGGAAACGCACCATTGTTATTCATTGCTTGGCACGCTTCTCCTCTTAAAGTTTTCGAGATATTGACCCCAACTTTCACTGTCGGCCCTGTACCCGACAGGTGTGCTCGTATACAGCTTTTTGGATATGTGCATTTTTCTCCCTTGGCTTTGATTCACTTTTTTTTAGCTATACAGCTTAAGCTACACCCTAACAACCACCTTGACTAGCATAGTGACACCATTACAACCACCATAGATGGGTGTTGCTAAGTGGTTCAATTCAATTCAGTTTATTTTTATATAGCGCCCTTCACAACAGAGTTGTCCCAGGGCGCTTTACATGGGTGTGTTAGAATACATTGTACATTAGTATACATTGACATACAAAGAAAATGAATACATTGATATACATAGAAAATGAAATACATAGAATGAAAGAAAGACAGAATAGAAGAGGAGGGGAACCAAAAACTCCCAAGCAGGGAGAAAAAAAAACCTCTAGGGGTCCAAGCTCAACTGGCTGCCCAACCCCCCTGGGCATGCTAACATTACAGAAAATGAAAGTGTGAGCATGCTCGCTCAGAGTGAGGACTGTTGGGAGCTTGTCGGCCCTGTAGCAGAATGCTCTACCGCCAGCTGTCACTTTATTTATACGTGACACAACAAGGAGACCTGCATTCTGTGACCTAAGTGCACGATGTGGCTTGTAGGCTTGGAGTAATTCAGTTAGGTAGGTAGGTGCTAAACCTTTAAGTGCCTTATATGCAAGTAGGAGAACTTTGACTGTGCTACTGCTCCTGGACCTTAGTGCACTTGTTGTTATATTATCACCCACCTTAACCACCTTAGCAACACCTCAGCAACCACATTGAGCAGAATAGCGACACCCTAGCAACACCTTAGCAACCACCTATCAACAACATCAACTACCTTAGCAACACCATTGCAAACACCTTCAGTAGTATAGTAACACCACTTAAAAGCAGAGTACAGAGCCTGTGCAGTAGAGAGAGACAAGCTTTCCATATTGGAAAAATGTGCCTCCACACACAATAAGAAATCACCGAAATCTTGCAGTCTTTCACAAATGAGAAAAACTCAGTATTCTATTATAATAACATTACAGTTAACTGACACAACATTTTACAACATTCACCTAAGTCTGCTCATTCATCAGCATTCTTTACTGGACCTTCTAAAATACTTGCATATTTTGGGCAATGTTTGCATGGGCTTTTGTTCCAGCTTAACATCTTTGAGACATTTATCCATAAGCTCTGATGGAACGAAAAACAGAAAATGAACACAATCGATTAAATATCTTTCTTCTGGAAAAATAAGAACAAAACATTTGCTTTCTTGAAATGTGAGTGTTGATTACCTGTAACCAGTGTGAGTTATAGGACTAGGCATGCCAGACACACCTTCTGTCTGTGAGCACGGAAATCTTTCAGAAATACCACGTGGTACTCTGCACAGGATGAGACCTTTTACATGCCAAGAAAAATATACTCATTTCAAAGGAAGGCACTATTATCATTATTTAACAGTTTGACACGAGTGATTATTAGTTGGCCTAAGTGACTTTATTTTCTTTTTCTTCTTTCTATTTTCTTTATTTTAGTACACATGCTTAGAGGAAAAGATGTCTTTAAATCATATGGATTTACACAGACGATTTTTATTAAATGATTTACAGGAGACACCCTGCCGTATCCTGATTTCCTAAATCAGAATGAAACCATAGAAATCTTTCTTCTACTAATCCATACAGCTGTTTTGGTATAATCTAAATAGGAAAACTGCAAGATCCATGGTCGATGGTGCTAAAAACTTTTTAAATACATGACGTGCTTTCATTGACAATACAGCGTAACCCAACCATTGCCGTACACCAGGCCGGGAAGGGACTGATGCATGCTGGGAAGTTACAGGGATCGCCCTGCTCTTACCCAGCTTTGTTAAAACTGTCCTACTACGAGAACAGGTACAAAATATTATGATAATAATAATAACAATAATAATTATTATTATTGTATTCGTTTTTTATTCGCAATAATGCATAATTATTAGTTGTTGCTAATGACTACGAGCACCACATTTACTTGCCAGCCACACAGTCCTGTAACTTACTGGTGGTATAAGTACATTGTGTAGAACATGCAGTGTCGTTCCTGTAAGAAGGTGACCAGGCATCCCTGTGATCAGGAATCACTGAGGAGTCTTCCATTACTTCAGTGATGTTGCACGTTGTTGGCTATGTATGTAATACGTAGCGTGTTTTATAAACGGAAAATGACTGTCATTCAGCTTCCTAGATTGTAAGTTGGATTTACAGAAAAAAGCAATATAAATATATTTGAAGTATATTGACCTTTTAGACTTGGGAACAAAACAGAATTAAGTATCCGTACCCCTAGACTCTAAGGTAGCAAAACTTAGGGTAATTAAGTTAGCCAGTCTAAGGAGAAAAAAGGGGCAACAAAAGGTTTGTATTAGAATACATATAGAATGTTTATTTTCCAGAGCTAGCTGTCTTTGCTGTACACAATACAAAATAGGTATCTTGTATCACAGACCATAATAAGGCCCGCATTATTTCAGACCAATATTGGACATTTCACAGTAGCAGCACACCTCTACTTAAACATAAAGTTAACAAAGATGTAAAAGCAGCAAACTGTTTGATTTCAATTTATATTTAATATATTGTTGAATAAATTAATCTATATTCAAATAAATTCATTTAACTAACCATATTTAGAATTTGTAAAATGATCTGATTATTAAATGTGAAAATGCTAGAAGTTCTATTTCTTTCTGAAATTCTGAAATTTAGTCTATGACCTATTAACATATATTTTGAGAATCCATGATATATATGCCAAAATGTTAATGTCAGCTATATGGATTTTAAAACAAAATATATAATTCCCAATTCGGTTTTATTTTAACAAATTCATATGAACGGGCATTGACCCGCCCAAAAATAAAGCATGTTAGTTTAAACATTACATTGATGTTATTGGGATACTGCTAGTATGCGGCTGTCTGGTGTAGCCAGTGAAAACCTGATGCCTTTGGCTGAAGGTGTTGGCACGCGGTGGCCGCATAACGCCTAATAAATAGTATGGGCTTCTTAAGTTATATTGATATTATGTGTGGCACTGCAGTTTGAAGATCATTCCTGTAAACCTGAAGCACATCAAGCAATACCAGAGATGATGAATGAGGGCATGCAGAGTAAGGCCTGTTAGGTTTCACAAACTCGCGCTTTCCAGTGTCTGAAGCTGTGAAGGAGGTTATATCGCACTGACAGCAATATACTCACGCAGGAAGTGAGGATCACCACTGGTATATCACAGTAATGGTTATATCGCCCAGTCTCTGACTGCCAGTGCATTGTTGTACTAACCTCAGTTTAATATGCAAAAAAATAAATTCTAAATAAATAAAAAATGGGTAAAACATTTTGTATACTACTGTGGTATATGAATATGGTCTCATTATCCAGTTATAAAACTCAATTGCGAAGGACATTCCAGTGATGGAACAGTAATGCTATACAGGTATTGTAATGCTCATTTTGTTATGCTTGTACCTTTAGTCCACCATGTAGTGTATTACGTTACACTGAGATGTGTGATTATATCATCATTCTTCATTTCTGAATTAAATGTTAGTGGCATTATACTGTTTTGGTATAATGGATGGAGCAACACTGTTCCCTCACACCTGAAGAGGATTCACATGCCACCTCCACTCTGAGCGTATGGATTATCATTATCTTCTACCTCTATATATCAACACACAGCAGAGGAGTGATTCCACCAATCCTGGAGGTTTTACACAACACTGTTATGCAGCATTATCCTTGTCCCCCCTCTAGACATATAAACAATTTTATTATTATTATTTTTTTAATAAGTGTCAGTTGCACAGTTCATCATCCTTTGGCTATAGGAAAAACTACAACTGGACCTTTTTCAAAATCGATTGTCCTTCTTACGACCTCTGGGACAGGTTACCCTTTCATCCAATGCAGTGTATGAATGATTTGTTCATCCTTTACCGAATAGTGATTATTTGTGTTGTGTTCCAATGTCTATCTGATAAGCTGAGCCTTTTAAATAAACTTTAATGGAATTTTGCACTGTAACCCACTTTGAATGCTCCTAGTAATAAGCGCTTGTTGCCACTTGCTCTGTCGTTCCACTTTAAATTTAAATATAAAACAACCTTCTATAAATAGATGTCATTACCAGAAGAGACGTGTCTGAAGTACTGTATATGAAGTCATGATCATTTTCCCCACACAAAGTCGATGTCCTCCGAGGTAAGCGAGTTCTCCAGTCGTCGTCGAAGTGCTCTGCGTGTGTCCCCTTGGCACTGGACTGAGTGAGATCTGATGGCTGTGGCCAGCTATCACCAGGCCAGGGGAGAGGCAATGCGAGTGGGCCTGCGGTACTCCACCACCTGGGTCTCATGGAGTGCTCTCTGCAAGACAGGCCGTTACTGACAAGCACTGGGGCAGACACGCTGATAGTATGCCTGTACTGCTGCATACAACATCAAAATATTAGAGCTAGTCTCAACACAAGGCATTTCTTCATCATATTTAATTACCCTAGAAGTTTTTTCGCAAAAAAAAAAAAAGAAAGTCACAACCTAAAAACAAAATGTCTGTTGTTTGACATTGTGTTGTGGCTAATATGTAGGCTCACCTCAAACTTTGACATAAATTCAGCGAAAATACCAAAGAAGGCTTCTGTGGTGGTGGCCTTGCTGTCTTCCCCAAAGTAGGAGGTAACCTTGGAGAATTCATCCATGGCTCTGTGCTGCAGGGAATCCAGAGCCTGCACTGTGGGATGGCTATTCTCTAAGAAGCTCTGAAACACCAGTCAAGGTGCCAGTCACAAGACCTCCATGTACATCAGCCCTACAAAGCACAGATCTCAGTGAAGCTCCACATATTTGAAGGGGAACCGATCTGGGCCATATATCATGGATTCCAGTAGCAACCCTATGTGACACTTATATAATACATATGAAATATGTTATATAATGTTTGAATAACATTATAAACAGTGTATTAGTGTTTGGACTTAATGTT
>JAODKN010000093.1:14990781-15001894 GCA_026774425.1 Petrocephalus zakoni | reverse complement strand
TTGGTTATAACTTATATAAAATACGTATGTGAATTACGTATTTAGCTCCATAGCAAAACGTTTGCTGAGCCGGCACGAATTGAATAATTATTACTTTGATAAATCTACAATGTTAGGAATTTTACTTTACCGACATGCATTAATCGCAGATAACACGTAATTTACATTTTCAGGAGCAGACTGAAGCAGTAGCTATAAAGTTGAAGTTAGCGTGTTCATGTGTTCATTTGAATAGGGATGGAGTCATGCAACTAGTCTAATTTTATTAGTTTTATTTAATTTACATACAATTGACAAAACCAACCTGTATTTTTAATATAAGATATTTCGGCGATAAAACCAGGGAAAAGTTACTTGAAAGGTTTTCCATATTTTCTACAATTGCAGTTTTGCACAATAAATATTCTTAAGTAACATTCATGGCTACTTCGAAATGTGTTAACAGTTGAGAATACAGCTTCCTGCTTCAGTGCATTTGCTATGGGCGTATGTTACCCATTCAAAAACAGTTCGAACAAATTTAAATTTACATACCAAATTATATACCGCAATACATATCGTCTACCATCTATGAATCTATCAATTTTAGGCCAAAGCGAACAGCCTTTAGGTCATAACGCCCAGCCCTAATAATATGCACCAACTCGAAGAATAAACTTTTTAAATATACACTCAAAACACAGCATAACCAGCAGCTGTGACACATATAATATTCAAAGTCAAGTTCACTGGTCATTTCTCCCTTCTACATAGGTTCAGTGGCTATAAAACACCCATATTTAGCTGACAGAAATTTATTTTGTCCTTTGGAACAAATGTAGCTAGCCTGATTTATCGCTAATGAAGTCTTCCATATATGACAAACTACAAGATGCCACTTTCTGAGCATGCCTGTTGAAATTAACTATAATAATAATAATAATATGTTTTAATTATATAACACCTTTCATAAACTCAAGGACGCTTTAGAAAAACACATTTAACAAGGTAGCCAAATTACATCCAAGATGAATAATATTCATTGAATAGATGTGTTTTTAACAGGGGCTTGAAATGGATAATAGCTTTTTCCTTACGGAGACTATGAGGAAGAGCATTCCAGTTTAGGAGCTGTTATACTAAATGCTCTGCCACCCATAGTTGATAACCTGTGCTTAGATACAGTGAGTAAGTCTGCATCAGATGATCTTAATGCACGGGGAGGAGTAAGAAAAGAGTAGCTCAGACAGATAATGAGGGGCTAAACCATGAAGGGCTTTGAAGGTAACCAATGTAAATACCACCAGCATGCTAACAAATTCACAAGTTCTGTTTCTGCTCTATTTTTATGTCCTTTTATGACTTTCAGTGAGCAAAATGCGATAGTATATCTCACTACATACTTAATTTTAAAGCAGTTTGCGCCAAGCACTAAAGCATCTTTTTTCCTTGCACTATTGACCATGGGTGTTTGCAGCCGTTGATTGAACATTTTGAAAACTTCAGAGTTTTTATGAGTTGTTTTTAAGAGCTGACAGATGTAGTCCCCTGTCCAGATGTCAAGAAGGCAGCATACTTCGCTGCTAGACTGAGTAAGACCTAATTTCTCCTTCTCTGCCTAGCTGCTGCTACTGGTTTACATGCTCTGCTGCATCCCAGAATGCAAAGCACACCTGGCTACAGGAGCCGCTTAGCTCAAAGTAGCAGAGTACACCTGGAAGTTGGGTCGGATTGAAGTTGGATACCATTCATACCACTACAGAGTTCAACTGCAAATGGACTGAAACTACCTCCTCTCAGTCTCTCTGTGGTTGTTTTGGTCTGCACTGAGGTGCAATTATTGTGTTCACACCTGCCCAAATGAATCTCACTGGGGAAATCAAACCAGAGTCCTTTTTAACTGGTCTAAAAAGTACTGGTGTGAAAATGTTTACAACAAGCAAGTTGCACCTAACAGGATGATTTATTTGCATGTAGCCAAAGATGGTGATAGGCTATATCTAGAAGTTTGTTTGTCTGCTGATTAAGGTTCTTATTTTAACAATTTTAAATACAAAAATACAGTTTCTCAAAGTATTTTTTTACAAATTACATTTGATTTATTTCCGTCCATTAAAATACAAAATACTTAAAAGTAAATATATTTATGAATAATTTTATTGAAATACTGACCATCTCTGTTTATACGTATGAAATCAATAAGATTTGCATAATTATTATGTAATAAAACAATAAAAAAATGTGTTAAAAGCCTTCAAAACCTAAAGCTAATAATATGTATATATTAATGAAAATGTTGCCCCTTTAAAGTTGTGTCCCATATTTTTGTCAGCTCATTCTGATTTCAACAAAAACATAATTTAATTAGGGAAAAAATCAGCTATATACTAAGGACCCCTGCCTCACTTCCTGGTTTCAAAAAAGGAGGGAATGCTGCTCAAGCCCTGGTAAGCCATCTGCTTTGTTTTGAGAAATTCGTGAAATAATATTGAAGCAGTTGTGTCTCAACTATAACGGGTCAACTCTGTAGCTCTTCTAAATCGAAACTAAAGAAAAATTAGTTTTTAAAATGCACATTTTTATTAGAATTAGGAGAACTCTAAGCAACTTTAAAGTATAAAATGGCTACTCACTACGATTATGCTGTGAAATTAAAAAAATATAACAATGAAGTCAATGAAATTCCATAAGATTTTGATGTAATATAGTTCTCTCAAAATCTGAAAATTTGAAATTTATGTTTGAAATGGCAATCTGTGTGTTTCCAAGTTTTTAAAAATGTCTGTGTACTATTTTGTGTTTTATATGATGTCTGCTCCCTCACTGAGAATTCACCTCCGTCAGAAGGATTTTTTCTGTTTTATTCATTAAAAGTATTTTTAAAAAATGATCGTAAATATCAAATTTGTCATAAAATTTCCATTATACACCTATGTGTTATTTGTGTTATGATTGTGTTTTATATTATATTATTTAAGTTGACAAATCGGCCCTTAGCTGAAAAATGTTTTGTTTAAGATAAAATTAAGTCACTAGACCCATTACAAAGTTTAATAGTCAAGTATTTTTTCCCAGCATGATTAAAGAGTAAAAATAAAAATTCCCCCAAAATAAGATTTTGTCCCTATTCTCAAACATTTGGTTAATGTGCCGCTTATTTTAAGCAGTATGAGATGGAACACACAAGCCTTTCAGTAAGCCTTACTCAAAGCCAAGGCTTGCTGAAAGTTTGTATGTGCAGCATTATTATTATTGACCATAGTGATTCAGCAAACAGTGAAATCCAATACTGTGTGTAGTTTCATATACATTGATCACATACATATACAAGCCCCTCACAGGATTTTGTTATAAACCCAAACAATTTCTAAATTGGTTGTATCTTAAAGAATGAAGAAACAATGACACAGGGCAACACAGAAGAGCCACAGATGTACAGCTGACACTGATATTTTAATGTGACTAATCCATCCCAGCCAATATTCCAGCTGCGTCATGGTGACACTGACTGCCTCGGGTGACTGAGTATTTTTAGGATACTGCAGACTCCTCCTGATTGAAGGACGCCGTACAACTTGCCCTTGAGTAGAGCAATGAGGAGAACGGCATGACGTGAAGACGAGATGAAGGGATTTTATTTGAGGAGAGCAGTGTGGTGGAAGTAAAATAGGAGTATGGTGGTAGTACAGACATGATGGACACTTGGTCACCTCTGTCAGAGAAAAGAAACCCTAATATTACATATTGACTGGGTGTATGGACGAGGTGATCTGAGAGAATAAACTCATCCCCTGTCTCCAGACTACAGACTCATTCCATCATCCATCGTGTTTTGTTTTATTTAACCTTTTATGAACCATGTTCATAAAATTCCACTGTGAATTTGTAGATTTCAGTGCATTTTTTCCAGTGATAAACTACATATATTCACTCCCCCCCCCACACACACACAACCCTAAACCCCCAGGATTAAATTTAAATTACAATAATTACTTTCATTGACTTGCTGATGTTCCCAAAGTGTCTTCATTTTTTGCATTTATGTAGATAGAGATTTGATTTGGTAATTATGTATGTTGAATTGTATAAACAAATTCTTTCTAATAAATTATACCAAAACACAGATGATGAAATCATGTTCCGGGAGGACGTCCATTCCATGTGCCTTTCCACATGCAGGGTGTTTTGTCTTCATTTGTTCATGAACTTGTTGAACCCAAGCCCAACACTGCCATATGTTGTGAGTTTCGCCGGTCGCAGGGTACAATGCTGACAGAGACTCCCACTCTCTCATAACTAGTGCACAGCAGTAATTACAAGGACCACGGAGAGTAGTCACCCTAATTTCCTTCCTTAATGGAAAGGCTCCTGGATTAGCTGCAAATCCCAGTTCCATCCCCCACTCCGCACGTTCCTTCTGCTCCAGATGGAGCCTACCTACATTAGGCTGACACGCTGTAGGTTCTAATGGCTCCTTTACAATATGTTCAGCATTTTTAAAGGTCTTGAAGGACATAATTAACTCTGAGATGATATGTCCCCTTGATCTGTCATGTTTTTCTCATACAGTGCATTCATGCTTATAATATAAAAGGTAATATGTGCTTTTGACGTTTATTCATATACATCATTCACAGCATTTATTCATTAGAAGCATTAACTCAGAAAATCTTACATTTAGGAATAATTTTCCAAAATAATTTTTCATATCACCATGAACTGAAATTATGTATGTTTGAACTGCAATTATACACATCTCCTAAAGGGTATCCTACAAGGTCATTTGAAATGTAAAATCCATCCATCTGTCTGTCTTCTAATTGCTTATTCTAGCCAGGGGCACAGGGAGGGCCTGGAGTCTACCCCAGGTGGCACAGGGCACAAGGCGGGATACAGTCTTGGTGGGAAAACCCAAAGGAGACCTGCATGACACGGGGAGAAGGTCCAAACTCCACACTTAAAGAGCAGAGGTGGGATTGGAACCCTCGACCCTGGAGATGTGAGGCACTGTGCCACCTTGTAATGTAAAATGTAGCCAAAGAAATGATCATGTCCTTAATGCACTGCATGCTTAACTTAAATGACCTGAACAGCAAAGAAATGCCACGGAAAAACCACACTGTCACTCCGGCTTGTCACTTTTCAGTGGTGACACATGGCATGTGGCATTCTACATATACCAGGCACCTTTTGCCGACCCGTGATGAGCCAGACCTTCAGCAGATGATAACACCCGCCATTAGGTAGACCCAGCGTATCAAAAACAGTCTGTCTTGCATTTTTTGTGAATATTAACATTTTCTTGAAAACAGTCCATCTTCCAACTGGCTGTGCAGCACAGGTGGGAGTGCAGGCCTAGAGCCTGTCCCAGGCAGCTTAGGGCACAGGTGGGGAGTGCAGGCCTAGAGGCTGTCCCAGGCAGCTTAGGGCACAGGTGGGGAGTGCAGGCCTAGAGCCTGTCCCAGGCAGCTTAGGGCACAGGTGGGGAGTGCAGGCCTAGAGCCTGTCCCAGGCAGCTTAGGGCACAGGTGGGGAGTGCAGGCCTAGAGCCTGTCCCAGGCAGCTTAGGGCACAGGTGATGAATGCCCTATAGGCCTCAGTCAGACACTCATTTGCATACTATGGGTAATTTAGATATGTCAAGTCACCTTACCGGAGTACCCACAGGAAACTTACTCCAAAACAGTGCTACCCTCTGAGACACCATATAGCTGTCAGCTTGTGAGTATTACATACTAATATAGGGCATCAATATATATCATATCATGGGGTGTTTCATAATGGGTGGTTGAAAATACCAGCATGTACAAACGTGCACAAAACAAGAGCTTTGTAATCATCTCTGTGGCTACCTGATATTGCCAATGAGTTGACGGTGCTCCTCAGTGGTCAGAATGTCTGGCAAGATGGCGGCCAAATATTCCACCTTCCTTTCCGTGGCGTACTGCTTTAGCACCGAGAACAGCCTATCCCGCACCTCGGGCTCCTCTCCCAGGATCTGCTCGATCTGTAACATCACAAGGGGGCTCCTTAACCCATGGGACTGATTCAAGGCTGGCATCAAAATTAGTGTCAACATGTGCACCACATGAGCTGTTCTGTACATAGTATTTAGAAAGAAATTGTTGATGCTAGAAAGAAAGCCAGGATGCTAGTCAACACTGAGACAATTAAGTGAATGAGAAGTCATTAATTAAAATGGTCTTGGGATGGACGCATACGTAGGATTCCGTCATCCATAAGCGCCCCCAAATTATTGATGTTGATGGGCCCAGATGAAATCAGACCCAAGGGGTTTTCATTTGAAGGTGAAGGCCACCTCAAGGCCAAATCAAGGCTCACCTTCTTGTTAAACTCAAGGGCTTTGTGTTTCCGGTCCTGCCGCAGACCATCACCGCCTGGGTAGGACTCTTTAATGCTTCCACCGGCACGGCCCTGCTGGTTCACCATGCACAGCACCCCCAGCCGTAATGTGCGGCCCTGGGAAGCCTTAATCATGGCTGCGGCCTCCTCGTGCTGCCGCACAGGAATCCCATTGACCTCCATGACATAATCTCCTGCTCGCAGTCCACTGCGCCCAGCCGGGGAATTTGGGGAGCAGTCCTCCACCAGCAGGGGGCAGTCACCGACGATAGTGAAACCGAAACGACCATCGGGGCCCGGGGTGATGTCTATCTGTAAGTCAGAGAAATTAAATTATTCGTCTGGGGAAAAAGTTTCATAAACTGACTTAACCAAACTTGGAAACCAATATAGTAACGAAGTGCTCTCTTGTCTTAATTAGCTGATTTTCATTTTCCAGTAGCAGATGGTATAGGAGTAGTTGCTGTGACACAGTTTCTCCTAATAATTATTATCTAGTGTTATATAAATTATGTTTCTACTGCCTTTGGTATGATTCGTGTGAGAATTTTAATTACATGTAAGGAGCAGTAGGTTTTATGAGATGATGAACTGTGCCCTGAGCTTTAGCCCACGCACGCAGAGTGAGGGAGAGCGACACGACTGTTCTGCTGAGGCGGGTCTGACCTGCTGGATGCGTGACACCACACCAATGCTGGGAGGAATGTTCTTCTGGGCCTGGGCCAGGGCAATCAGGGCCTGTGTGCCGAGAGTGGACACATTCTGCCCTTCGATCTCCAGGACCTGATCGCCTGGCTGCAGCCCAGCAAGATGCGCACTGCTCCCCTCCTCCACAGACAGGATGTAGCTGGGACCACTGCCGCCCAGGCGGAAGCCAAAGTCCTCTGGCCAGCCCTGATTGGAGGCTGGCATAGTCAGGACTTCATAAGCGAGAGAGTAAGAGAGGACTAGATTAAACAAAGTAGCATTTACCTGTAAAAATAGTAATACACAAGAACTATTATGGTCACCCAAACCAGCTGTGTGCTGATACAAAATACATAACTGCAACTCTAGGAAGTATACACAAACAACACGCCCATTCAGAGAAACCGTCCATTTTCTGAGACTGCTCATCCTTTTGGGGGATCTGGAGCCTATCCCGGAATGAGGGGCCGGCTCACACTCACACCTGCGGGCAATCTGGTGAATTTGCCTCAGTGTGTTTTGGGACGAGAACTGGAGGAAACCCCACGATGACACAGAGAGAACATGCAAACTCCACACATGGAACCTGGGTAGAGACTTGTACCCTGATCCCAGAGGTATGAGGAAAGAGTGCTAACCACTGCACCACCATGCTACCCCCTTCAGAGAGACCAAGAGGATTAATTAATCAATACAAAAATATGTAACAAAGAATGCATCTTTAAATGGTGGGGGCAGTGTGTGGCTCAGCAGGTTAGGCAGCCACTGATCACCGGCTTAAATCCTGGGGTCGGCAGAGTGATTTCACTACTGGGCCCTTGGGCAATTAAAGCCATCCACCCCCAGGTGCTCCAGGGACTGTCTGAACCTGCTTTCTCAAAAATATACATCACTTTCGATAAATACATCTGATAAATAAAAAGAATATACAAATTGCTTGCTTGATTAGCTAAAGTGAGGCAGCTGACACTTAAGACGTTAGCTGTCAAAACAAGAAAAATCACTGAAGCTGAAGGGTGGCTTGTCAGATAACAGAAAATCCAGTGATCCTGCATTTTATCTCCTGAAGGCAATCCTGAAGGCTTCATTGGTGCGAATTACAGCACACATTAACTGTGATCACAGGATGATTGGATATGTAGAAGACAGAAGGGTTATCCAAGAATTCCACTGTCATCTAATGTTACCTGACGTACAGCATAAACACAAACTCAGGCAGTCACAAACATATTTGCATATCTCAAAATCAGGTGTAAATGTTAATGTTTTTTTATGGTATCACTGCACATCCATAATTTCTCACTTAATACTTAGAGTTGGTCAACATAACTATTAAGCAACATAGGAAATTACAGCTTTCCTCACAATGAATATGTGAGCCAAGTGTTTTCATACGCATGAATTACAGGCAAGGTTTTATTTGTCACATGTCAATTGTTAAAATGATAATACACATAAACCCGATTAATCATGTCTTAATATATAGTTTAAGCAGTCTGAAAGGCCCGAGAGAACGTGCCATTCATATTGTTCTCATAAATGTAATCATATTATCTATGTACATTTCAGCACAAAAAAAAATTGTATGGGACCAGAAGGGTTAAAAGAATTTGTACATCTCTCTTTTATACGTAGAAGAAGGAGCCAGAAGCCACTGACTTACAGAAATCTTTAGAAGCATAGCGAGAGCCAGACTTGCTCTGCCGGAGAGAATGTCTCCCTTTCCGATTTTGCAAAAACTTCTTCATTTTGCTTTGCTTCTGTGAGACTCCTGTTTAAGGCTTGAAAGGTTTCAAGCAAGCAAATGCCCCATATCCGACTCCTCTATGCCATGGTGGCGAAAACCCCTGCAGACCGCGGCCTCGCTGGGGTGAAAAAGATCCCAGTTCTTAAACGTTTTCACATCAAAACAGGCAGTCCTGATAAATATCTCCCGTCCAAAATGAGAAAACTGAAAAGGATGCCGAGAGGACTGCGGCTAACATCCGTAGGCTGTGCATCGCTACTGAAATTCAGCAAATGTGCTGTCATCAGAGTTTGTGTCGTCAAACTAGGACACACTGGCAGCCTTTTCTCCCTTAATAGTTTTCTTGTGAAATGGTACTCCGCAGACCCACTTTTCTATAAATACTCCCCCTCCCTGTCCACATTCGGTCTGAGTCCCTCTGCTTTCTGCTCCGTCTCTTATAGCTCTGTACCTCTCAGAGGGATTGGATCTGGCCTAGAAACAACACGGCAAACCCGGGACTCGTAGCACACAGCTGCAAAGCCCGGAGGCGGCTTAAGCCCCTGCTCCTGATTAGCTGGATTAAACGACACACGTGAAGATCCTCCCCGCGGCCTGGCAGAGACACATGTCCTCGTATCGGTGTGGCAGATCAACAGCCCTAAACCCTCAGACTTACAGCACACAAGCAGTGCAGCAAGCAGAATGAGTCGTGGGCATCAAATGAAATGACTGATCACAGCCATTGGGTTTAATCGGCCCACCGGGCAATATTCACCTTGATTGTTCTTGAATACATAATTTTTTTTTCCCACATGGGCCATGTTCCTCACTCTAGATATAAAATATATGGGGGAAAAATATGCAAATGTGTAATGGAACTTCTATTATACATTGTAGCTGTTTCTGTTCTGTGTTATTACCCCTGTTGTATGACATCATCGTGAAACTAGAATTAAACCTGCATTAAGGATCATGCCACATTATTCAAAAGTAAATAATGCATTTAACAGAATCTGTGAAAATGACACACAGAAAGCAAAACGCTTAGAAGCAAAAAGACATGATGGCATATTAAAATTTCACTTCAAATATCTTCCTTGTCAAAATGCTACATTGTGATTTGATTAGATTCAGAATCCTCAGCCCCGAACTTCGCGATTAGTCAGCAAACCAAGAAAAAACAAGCCAAAAAGACACAATTAAAGAAATGCTGTCTCTGTTAGCAATTACAAGTGTGATTCACTGAACTTAGGCCATCATGAGTTTGGCAGGGTGGGCTGAATAATTTAGCAGAACTGCTTGTATCTCCAAACAGACTCTGTTCCTCGCTAAAATTCTCATCTTACATGTCACCCAAAAAGACCACTCAACTTGTCAAACTTGAATCAAAGGCAGGGGGAAAAACATCCTCCGTTTTAATTCAAGTAGCATATCAGCATATCAAGTAATTTTGTTTCATTACTTAAAATAAAGATGCAGTAGAAGTGTATTTTTATCTTGAATAAGGAAATCTTATTTTTTTATGAGGAAATGTAAAAACAATGAACGAGAAAGTTTGCTGCATTTAAATAAAAACTTAAGTGGTATAAATAACATTAATTCAGTGACACCTGTGCTGACATTTAATTTACAAGATCAGTTGCCAGTACATAGTGAGCTGTGGCAGATGGGCAGCAGCATTGCGATAGCATTAGACTATAAACATGGATCGTATAGCTAGCTCCAAAGAAGCAAAGTAAGGATGTGCAGTGACTGGGGAAAATACATGCATTCCTTCATTTAGCTATCATTAAAGCCCTTAGACACTATAAATACTTTTTTCACTTTATGTTCTTTGTATATTTATTTTAAAAATACACCACAATAAATGAGCGCAGGACTCATTTTTAAGAGGATGCAACAGATTTCACAACAAAGAATGATAAGTGAAATTTTATTCAGGAATTAAAGATAACTGCTGTTGCTTCGCAGCCTTTTACTGACATCCGAGCGCACAGTGGAATATGACGCCTTACCCTTTGCCAAACAGGACCAGAAAGAAGCTTCAAACGATCCGCAGGAAGTCAAACATGGAGCAGAAGCACCTGAGAGCTCCTCAGCTGGGCCACAACCGACTGAACCTGATGCCCCTCACACAGGTTGCCCATGCTGACTCCCTACCTTGTAACATGAGAATCGATTGGGCGGGGGGGCAGGACAGGCAACCTGAGCCTGAGGCAGGTGTCACATGATGCCCAGCGAATAAAAGAGGCAACAATGCTCAAAGGTGGACATTGCAGACCACACTAATTGTAGAAAATGTGTAATTTTTCATGGAATTATATCAGCCTTAACCACGGCAGAATGCCTATTTAG
>JAODKN010000093.1:14954354-14976170 GCA_026774425.1 Petrocephalus zakoni | reverse complement strand
TTAATGAAAGCAAGTTTAATTTAGTTGGTTCAGATGGGAAATGTCATGCCCAGCATCAACCTTGGGAAAGACTCCACCAAAAAAGTGTTGGAAAAGGTCAGTAAGATTTGGAGGGGAAGTATGGCAATGTGGGGCATGTTCTGTGCAGCAGGAACTGGGCCTCACATATGGCCACATGGCAAGGTGGACGAGAACGTGCAGCAGAACCTCCTTCAACCCTGTGTGCATGAGCCATTTTTATGCAAGACAATGCCCTTTATCACACTGCAGAATGGGTGAAGCAATGCCTTAAAGCTGAGAACACTGAAGTGACGAATTGACCAGCCTCAACCAGGGGGTGAACAGCTGCACGAACTGAACGTTGGTAAATCTCACAGGTTCTAAATGTGACTGCGCATTCATGGCAAGACAAGTTTAAATAAACAAATGCCCTCAATAAACCACATATAAACATATAGCCATCAAACCGCACAACAGAACGTGCTATAGAACAGAAAAACATGGCGAGATATATGCCCTTATCTCCTTATTCCTGTGGCCAAAGAAAGGTCCAAAAAGAGCTCGCATGGGGCACGTGATACATGCCGTTACTGATGCATGCAGTATATGTACTCAGCACTTCACAGCAAATAATGGAAGCATAAGATCACAACACTTTAAAAGAAATTTCACTTAAATTTCATAGAAAATAAGACCCAAATTGCACTATGTAACCAAAAGATGTGCACAGTAGCAAACAGATGAGAAAGATGACAATGCCTGAAGTTGCTGCAAAGTATTTTATTGTACAGTACAATAAGTTTCATTTTATGTAACAAAAATTCTGTGCACTATTTGTATCAAATCTGCTTATTGCAGCTGCCCATCACATACTATACATTACTGTATGCATGCTGTGTTACAAGTTAGATATGGACAGTGGGTCATTATACAGCTGGTAGTGCTGCCCATCCTCTTGTACCTAATTACACTAGGTGATACACTCGCTAACATGCTACTACGACCAATTTCATGCATCTCTCGATCTCAGTATAATATTTACTATGGACCATAGACGTAAATGCAATTGGACGTGACTCCAGTCTCAACTTTAGACCATTTAGTAACAGTGATATATTATTTCTTTGACCAGGGACCTTATACAACTTTGGAATGATTTCTTGTCATGAGTATGACCTGTCTGTGCATATTTTGTGTGAATATAGGTTGACATATCGAATGATCTATTTATCAGGCTTGATAATTAAGTGGTAGTCTGTGCGTATCCTATGTACCAAATGGTGTGCTTCAGTTATGCTTCTCTGCCGTTAGGGATTTGGGCATGCGCATAGCCAGGCGTGTTCGTAAATATAGGCATAATTCTAAGCACAGGAAGAAACTGATAAATACCATTCGATGCATAGAAAAGTGGGTATGCACGATTTACGCGGAAAATTGTTTGTATGCACAGCTGATAAGTGAGAGCCCAGATCTGAACCCTATCAAGAATCTCTGGATGGTAATCCACCAAAAGTTAAGGCAAAGAAACCTGCTATGGTATGCAAATTGTGGAAGAAACTGGAAGACAAGTGGAATAAAACGAAGCCTGGGCTATGCAAGTACTTGGTTATGTCCAGTTCCCTAAGCACTTTTGTAAGTCGCTCCATCTAAGGGCATCTGCCTAAGGCTAAGGCTGTAAATGTAAAATGTAATGATTATAATATGCCTCTTCTATTCATCTTAGACTGACTTACTACATGACGTAAGGCATCAAAATTCAGATAAGCAGCGACTTCGTAAATTACAAGAATGTCACTCATTCCCCAATTTGAATGCTACTGTAAGATCCAGTTTTTAAAGTTCGCCTCCCCTGTGGCCTCACCTACCTGTGTGACGACGATTGTGGCGAATTAGTGAGCCTTTGGTTCTGAAGGAGTTCCCACACAATTTACAATGGAAGTTCTTCTCCTCGCTGTGCGTGCTTAAATGTGTTCGCAGGATGTTTGCCTTCAGTGAAACAGTAACAGAATTTAATCATGCTAAGAAGTTACTATGCACTGTGCAACCTAGAAGTAACAGACAAATGTTGTGAAGATGCTATAAAATACATTTTGTGCAAAGTGGTATATACCCACTTGTGCTTCTGTGAAAATGTTTAACGACTGAATCATATCACTGAATTACCGTTTTAAAGGTCTTCTCGCACAGGTAGCAGACGTAGCGTCCGTCATCATTGACTCTGATGGCAATCTTTGTGATTCCACCATCATCGGGGCCCTGGTCATCTGCACTCAAAGGAGCGTTCCGGGCTACACTGCTCCTCCTCCGGCGTCCCGTGGAGGAAATCGACAGGCTCCTGCTTTGCTCTGAGAGGACCACAGCTCGGTCAGCGTTATGAATGTCCGGAGTGAGACAGACACAAACAGCACAGCATAAACTGGCTGGGGAACACATTTTCCCAGAACAGTATGAAGATCAGAGCCAACACAATAGCAAGGAGGACTTAAACCTACCGAGAGCCACCATTCATCAAGCACGTGTGCAAAGACTGACCTGTTTTCCTTAGCCTGTCCGTTTTCTCTAATAAAACGTTAGTGTCTTCTATCCCTTCTGCCTTAACAGAGCTTCCATCGGCCAGCTCGACCTGCCAGGTTACAAACAAACAAAAATATTAAATAAATCCTGATTTCAGGTATTTCATATCCACATGGTTAGACTACAGGTTGACTGGCCTGTTATTTAATCAAGAATGTCTATACACAATTCCTGGCTAATTATACAAAAGTTCTGGAAACCACCCTTCACTTGCAACATTTATAAAGCTAATTCAATATGGGAATTATTTAAGTGTAATAAATTCTTTGCAGTTCTAAACCACGTCATACACAAAAACCAAGGACAGTGAGAATTAAATACGTCACGTTTCATTCTAAGCAAATTCAGATGCAACATCAACGATCATCATCAATGATCACGTTTTATACAGACGCTATACATGGCTATATGGCTGAAATGCTCACCATTTGGCCGAACTCCTGCGTCTCCGCCTTGCAGGCCGCGTCGGCCGGCGCCTCCTGGGCGCGCTGACAGCTATTCTGCAGCTTATGCTGGATGAAGGCCTCCAGAAAGGTAAACTCCACCTGGCATCTCCCACATTTGTGTATGTCCTCATCTGTCACCAAACGTCACGGGCTATAAGTACACCTAAGCAACAGCCACCTAAAAGTCTGCTGTATTTTCAGGAGCGACACCACTATCTGGTTTACAGCAGTTAAAAATAATAATAATAAACTACTTCGCAAGGTTAGCCAACAGTTTTCACCAGCTGGACACACAATCTATCGCCAAAGAGCCAAAATATTGACATTTCCCCAATCCCTAACCAGTGTATATTTCACGACGTGGCCAATGACTTAAAAACGATCATTTACATTAACACAGGCAAACAAAGAACGACTTATTCTAAGCTGCTAAGCAGGCAGCTAACGCTGTGCCACTCATGCTAGGTGTTCAAATTACGCCCGGGCGGCCGGCTAGCTAGCCTATTAGCCTATTCGCCTGCAGCAGGCCCCTTCAGACGCCCAGTACTATATACCGCATCTTCTGTATGGGCCTGGCGAACGGTCTGCGGTACCTTCGTCCCCGAGCGTGGTGTGGATGGTGATGATGTTGCCTGTGGGTACGCTTTGCTCACACGCCGTCTCTGCCGTATTATTATTTTCCACACTCATGTTCGGACTCTCCGTCTCTGTCGCAACTCCTGAGCGCGCGGAAACATGGCGGATTTACGACCCCGTAGTCATAACAACAAAAGGGCACGCGGGGCGCCGCGCGGCGCCGAGCGGCGGATTTGTGCAGAAGTGAGGGCACGGGACGCGGATGCATGGCGGGGAGAAACGCCTGCGAGGAGGCACGGAAGTTAGCGGCGGCTTGCTGGATAAGCAAACGTAAACCGCTCCTTTCTTATACACTAGTAGTCTTATTAACCTATTCATATACCCTTGCGTATATGCGTTTTGTGTTCTTTTTAGGCAACGGGTGTCCGTGTTTTGACTTCGTAAGTATTTTAAACGGTCAGTATGTAATATGTTTGACTTGTAAAGGCATTTGAAACCTCTCAATATTTTGCTGACATGCTTCTATCTGTGGAAGCCCAGTCTACCTGGCACTTTGAAATAAATGCATTTTGTGCTGCATATGGACTAATTACTGTTGGTAGATTTTGCCCCATATGTTAAACGAGCACTGGAGCTCTAATTAAACTAAATTTCCGAATGCAAGCGTCCTTATTTTCTAAGCAACCTTCCATAACGCCATTTAACTAGGGTTGCCACGCATTTGCCGTAACACTCGCGGTTTCCGCATCTCACGCAAGAAATCTTACGACAAATCTATATTTTTTTCATTATAAATGTAAGATTAGCCACATCGAAAGCGCTGGGGTGGTTTGCAAACCATACGGACTATTTGCAGGGTAATAAAACTTACACACATGTAAATTCGTGTGCAGACTTAACTCGAATTGAAATTCTCGCGCCAGCCAGCTGTTGACAACACTGAATCAGAATCCGGTTTATTGGCCAAGTATGCTGTTACATACAGGGAATCGGTTTTCGGTTGTTGGTGGCTCTCCAGTAGTTCCACAATGACAATACATACACAAATGGATCAATACAATAGACAATATAGAACAAAACTTTACAAAGAGATGCATATGGTGCGATTTGTCCAATTTACAATAACGTGGCGGAATGCGCGACGCATGCATTTCATTGGCCCGCACGATCGCGACAGCGCATTTTATTCATCGCGGCGCGCGATCCGTAATTGCAGACGTATTACATTCGGCGACGCTGGGCGGCGGTCGCGCGCGCGGGCCGCGTGCTAACGACGTGACTCGGGGGCGGGCGGCCGGAAGTCTCGCGCTGCCGCCGCGTGGAGCCGGCGCGGAAATGCACTCGGCCGGCGCGCAAGGTCACGGCGCGCGCCCCGCGGGACGGCTGCGGCGAAAGGCGCCACTCCGCCGCTTAGCCCCACCTCCGCTGAGTCGGCGATTCGCTCGCTCCCACTGGGAAAGACCCCGACGGCTTATGAGTATTTAGTTAGCTTGTTTTTTTTCCCTCCCCCCACTGATAAAGTGCTTAATTGGACTGGAAAGTACACGTTCCCAATGGCCTCGAAGTGTAAGAGACTCGGCGGCCCCGTAGTTCGGGAGCTGCTGGACTCCGTGGAGAGCGTCCTGTTCGACTGCGACGGGGTGATATGGCGCGGAGACGAAGCCGTCGCCGGCGCCGCCGATGTCATTAATCTGCTAAAGAAGGCCGGGAAGCGGGTGTTCTTCCTGACCAACAACAGCACGAAGACGAGGGGGATGTACGCCGATAAGCTGGGCAGGCTGGGCTTCGCTGCGTGCGAGGAGGAGGTGTTCGGGACGGCGTACTGCGCGGCGGTGTACCTGAAGTCCGAAGCCAGGCTGAACGGGAAGGTGTTCCTCATCGGCAGCAAGGCCATGGAGCAGGAGCTGCGGAGTGTGGGCATCCAGCAGGTGGGGGTCGGGCCGGACCCCATCGCCGGCGGCCAGAGCGACTGGGCCAACGTGCCCCTCGACCCCGAGGTGAAAGCCGTAGTGGTGGGCTTCGACGAGCATTTTAACTACATGAAACTGAACCGAGCACTGCAGTACCTCCGCAACCCCGACTGCTTGTTCGTGGGGACCAACACTGACAGCCGGCTGCCGTTGGAGGGGGGCAGAGCAGTCCCAGGTACGTGGGGTCTCTCCTGTCCGTTCTGAGTCCCTCCTAAGTCACTGAGTCTTGCCTTTTTTTTTCTTCCTCAGATCATAATCTGCTTTAACGAAATTGCGTGTATTGACTTTGTTTAAAAATGTCTATACTAAAGAGAAAATGCCCCCCTCCCCAGGGACGGGATGTCTCCTGAAGGCGGTGGAAACGGCAGCCCAGCGACAAGCTGTGGTTATAGGAAAGCCTAGCAAATTTATGTTTGAGTGTGTGGCCAGCCAGTACTCCCTAGACCCAGCCAAAACCCTCATGGTGGGTGACCGGTTGGATACCGACATTCTGCTAGGGTCCAACTGTGGCCTGAAGACGCTGCTGACTTTGACGGGGGTGTCCACGGCCGCAGACGCAGAGGAGCATCAGTGCAGCGGCTGCCCCACTCGCCTGGGTATGGTACCTGACTACATCGTGGAGACCATTGCTGAGCTCCTGCCTGCACTAAAGGCTTAGATCAGCCTCCTGACCCAGAGCCTGCCTTTCTCTTTTCACACTCAATATTACACAGTAGTAAACATGACAAAAGCAAAGGAACAAAGTATGCTATATATCTTTTAATCTGTCTGTTAGAACATAGGACCTTTGATAAACTCAAATTACTGTTAGGGAGAACCTTGACTACTTGCCAGGATCGGATCAGGGATTCACAGGCTGTTGTATTGCCGAGTGAAATAAGTTTAAGTGCAGTCAGTGGTAAGGTGATAAGTCTTCCCCTTGTGTGCTCTTTGAGGCATTCCTTTCTGACCCGAAATAACACTGTAACTTTTAACTGCCCAACTCATGCCGGATGTTTTAAAATAAACCACCCTCAGGATGAAACCAACATGTTGACTGTTGTACAGATATATTGAACTCATTTCCAAATGACAGTATTAAGTCTTCAGTCTGCAAGTTGAGATTTCAGTATTGGTTTTGGTGTGAGGATTTATACTGAGTTTTTCTTAGGTGCCTAAATACGCATAAGTGTAAACTACTGAGAATTGTCATGTCAATGATTGTTTAAGAACATTTTGGCAAATGGCCTGCAGTTTGTTTTAGTTGGGTGCTATGAAGTTTACAGCTTGTAGGTAAAATGGTTTAACATGAATGGTGTTTCCATAAAACATATGTATGACAAGAGTGAGTATACAGTTTTTCAGGTGCTGTAAGAAGGTTTCAGTCACTACTGGTTGCAAAACATGGTTTCTTGACTGTGTAAATACATCTTGGTCATTGCAGATTGAAACTGAGGAATTAAATTTTTTTCCCCTCTCTCCTAATATTAAATATGGTCCTTAGTTCTGAAAGAACTGTCAGCCTTCTTACAGGAACAAGGCCTTTTTTATAAAACTGTATACATTAAAAACCCACATTGAAACGTAAACCAGATACTGAATGTGTGCATGACTTTCTGTTCTGAGACTTTATTTTATCCAAGTCCTTTATGTACATGTGCATAAGTGATTAGATTTGAGAGGAGAAACCCAAATGAGTGAAACATTTACTAAATTTCTCTATGGCACAGAACACACTGAAATGTCAAATAAAGGTCCAGATAAGTCCAGTGTTAACATCCTGCATTACTAGTTATTGATAATTTTCAAAACTAGTTTATAAAACCCAAATTGCATTTGAAAGAGGCGTTTAGGATCCAAATCACTGATTTCATCAGCATGTCCTAAATGAGCTCAACAATGTCAGTAAAATTGATGTCTACCAATCAAATCTTTCAGGCAAAGTTATATCTAGGTTAGAAACTTTTTGTTTGTTTGTTTTTTGGTGTTACATGACACGGCTACATTTTTAAAAGTGTAAGCTAACACTTCAGTGCTGTCTCCTGAAAATACCCCTGGTAACGGAAGGATTTTTATTTCTTTACTGCTTCTCTGTCTATTAGTCATGTGTGCTATTGGCTAAAAGGTGAAGTTTTCACTGACTCTGGGCATGTCGGTGATGTTTGTCATTTATGTGGCAATGCTTTAGTTGCATCACTCTCAGAACTGGTTAAGAAACATGCTTCAGATGTATGCATTTAAATATTTGCATGTTTACCTTCATTTCACTTCATGGATTTCATGCGTTCTGCTTCCACACATTTCAACTGTATCAGAAATGTGGTTATGGATTGTCATTTTTGTTTTTTGTTAAATGTATCAGGAAGTTATCTGGTTTTTGAAAATTTTTTCCAAGCAATTTAAATCATTTTATGAAAATGGTTAACCTTTAATTTTATGTATTGTATGACGTGATGTGCATTATGCATTGAAATTCAAATTATATGGCACAATATTGTTTGCACAGGAAGCTGAATACTATTCTGTTCTCAAGTGTCGCACTTAATTCTTCCTCATGTTACAAAATTCATACTAGAACAAAAGAACTTCTCAGTTATGCAGTATCCATGTATAGACAGGGAAACAAAGTTTAATATGGATCATCGGTTAACAGTTAAAACTCACAAATCCTAATTTAAAATAAAAATATGACTTGCAAATAAAACTTGTGTAAGTGTTTATTTGATCAGTTTGTTTTTGATAATGCAGTTACTAACTGGTTAACGAAATGGAAACCATTTTCTGATATAAATACTTAATACCACAGAAGAGAAAATCTCAAGTACCACCAAAGTACCTCCTATAGCTCCAGGGTGAAGCCGTTATTTCTTATTTCTGAAGCCGTCTTGATTGCCATAAATATGCGTGTAATACATCCATTCAACTGTAAAATTACAGAATGCAATAAAGACAGGATGAGAAACCTGAACAACCTTTTTTTAATGTTACTTTGTTTAAATCAGTCTTTCGTTAAAAATGCACATGAAGTGCGCAGTGCAATTTACATATACTACCAATTTCGTTACATCAGCTAGTGTTACAATAACAGCAGAGAGTAATGAATGTTATGTGCCCCACAAAGAGCTTTGTTAAATGACCCAAGATGCTCTGATAAATTTGATGAAAGAAATGAACAAAGACCAATCTGTGGGTCCTTACCTATTCCTCACATTTTCTGTGCTAAGCCAAGCTAAGCTGATTGGTTATAGCTTACCGGGCTTTTGCATTGGTGCACAGAGTCACCTTGGTCTGTCAGCATCTGGCCGAAAGCGTTCTCGGTTTTTGGTGCCTCAGCCTGCTTGGTGACAACTTCTGCCCACAGCCGCCGAGATCCCCCTGCCCTTTTGTCCATTGTCCACACCGGGGGCCTTGGCCAGCGTTTTTAGCGGTCACGTGTCAGCCCGTGCGATGCGGGGACCGCCAGGGTCTGGCCAGGTGTGCTGTCGTCTGGCCCATTGTGGGCCCGTCCCTGCTCACAGTTCGATGCACAGTGTCGAGCTGAAGGAACAGTGAAGAGGTGTAGCTGGGCGCAGGATGGTGAGGTGCTGTTCGGCGAGCAGCCTGGAGGACTCGCCGTGTGCGGTAAGACGCTGCTCTTCCCCTCAATACATCCCAAACTAAAATGACTATGTATGCAAATAGCAGCAGATTATGCACGAATTTGATGGAAAAACATCCTGTAAGTGCGACGTGATGAGATCCGGTATTAAAATAGTAAATGATAAGGTGTGCAGTGACTACTGTTAGGTGTGCATTCTACGAGCACAGTGACTGCAGTGTCTACCCACTAACTAACTTTGATAAAGGGAACATCAAACCTACAGGATTCAGGCTATAGCATAGCTTACCCTCCACAGGACGGCTCTCCAGCGTCGCCCATCCCCTTCCGTCACCGGGCACTCTGGGGCAGTCTCACGGCGGTCCTGCTCCTGCTGATCATAGTGCTCAGTGTCACCGGACGCCTGGGCTTTCGATGGCCCAGCCCACAGGTATGGATCTCTTTTTAAAAGGTTTTCCTCAAAGTGGACAAATATCTCAGTTCTTCAATGGAATAGTAGGTATATTTGGATGTTTTAGCTGCAATCTTTCATAATGCTTACAAAATAAATGCAATACGGAACGTATGAGAGTGTTTAAAAAAAGAAAAAAAGACTCAAAGGGGATGTTTTTCCAGAAACACAAAGTCATGTTGAAAGTTGTGCTTGTCCAGTTCTTCTGGCCCCTCTGTCAAAGGGAGCTTCCCCCTGTGAGCCTGTCCCACGCATTTTGCCTTACAGGTGATCAGGATCACAGCCCTGGACAGCACCCACAGCCTGACCAATCAGTCAGCCACCGTGGAGCGTCGTGACGGTGTGGTGACTTACAGCGTGACCTCTCTTGGCAGCAACCACACCTCCACCGTGCTCTTTGACATCAGACACGTGAGGCCATCTCTTTTTTCCCAGCACACATAAGTGCTCCAAACATGGCTGGACTTTGGGATTCCTTATGGGGGGGGGGGGGGTCCCCTACAATATGACCTTTGCAGCCCTCAAACCCATTGGCTGACTGGGAAAATGTCCAAAATGCCAGATAAGCAATCCAGCCCTGTCTTCAATGCCATCCTCAGAGGGATGCTAACTTTCCTCCTCTCTACCAAGGGGCTCATATGGTACAAGCCTGACAGCCAGGACACCTGCTTCATTAGCAAGATGGACTCGTCCGATTATGAAAATCTGCAGGCCCTACTGGGTGATTCCACACAGAAGGTAAAACCTGTAACATGCTATTTTCAGTGTAAATTTAAATACAATAAAACTCCAAAGCAATCCCCTACTCCCTAACATAAATTAGAACTATAACTACTTACAGAACTGTTACTTTTTATACACACAAACTCTGAGCACGTACTTTAGCTGGCTGCGAGCTCTGTCGATGTAGCGTCACCATTGTGAATGTGCAGAGATCCAGCAGCCCAGGTTCTGCTTGTATGGCGGGGGGGGCGGGTCAGCGGACCACATCGGGTAGAGAGCTTTGTCTGCTGGGGCCCAAATTCCTCAGCCTATCTGATGGTGGCCCCTCCTCTCTACCGGCTAGCGTTACAGAAGGGGAGCGCGGAGGTTACTGCGTACACAATGGCTGCTCTGTTGGCCTCTGATGGCCCTTTGGACACGTTATGGGGACGAAAAAGGAAGCTGTGGTTAAAGATGCCAGCCTGCTTGCTCAGTGTGCTGCAGGGGTGACCTAGTGATGCGTGTCCCTCACACAACGGCTTTGTTTCAGCTTCATAAAGTGACTCCAAGGCTGGTCCAGGTGCACCTGTGTGGCATAGCTAGGTATATTTAATGACACTCCACTATATCTCATCTTTAAGCTTAATCCGAGTTAAATGGCCAAACTATAACATTTATGTTAAAAATATCTTTGGCATCCACAGTTGGCTTCTGAATAAATATTATTATACACTTACCGTATATTATTATTTAGTTGCCAGTTCATTTCATAAGAGGTATTTAATAAGTGAAACTCAGTTGTCTATTTTACTTCACTAGCAATCTGGCTAAATGATTGTAATTGGCTTCTGAAACAAGTGCATTTTTGGGGGGGGGGGTTACCTGACCCTTTAAATGCTTCCATCTTGTCTCTTGAATTAGATATTCATGAATGAAAGCTCTTTTGTTTAGTAGGTGCGTTTAAATACCTTGAGATATGATGGAATTATTATCTGATATGTGGGATGATTCATTTGTACTGGTTTCACCTTTTCTCCATCAGGTCAGCCAGTTCTGGATTCTGGGGAATGAGACGCAAAGGCATACAGAGTTTTTAGAAGTGCTGGGGGGCAAGCCTGTGGATGTCTCCGCCCTCCAGGGGGCCTTACAGTCCCTCTGTCCGGAAAGTTCGACCTACTGGGCCCAGAAAGCTGCTGGTAAGAACCTTGAAGAGCTCCATAAGTAGGAGAGTCAAACAAATGGTGCTTTTCCACTGGCATACAGGAACCAGGCTGTACCTCAGCTGTACCTTTAAGAGATACTAGTTACAGCGCAGTTCCAACTTGATTCAGTTTCCCAATGCAGAAGGCATGACTCGGTAAAGGCGTGGGCAGTTTTGGAGAGCGGCAGTGGTGTAGAACCCAAGATCATTATTTTCTGTTCACATGGTGTACCATGATTCACAGTGTGCTAATTTCCGCTTGCATGTCTGTGACAATCACTGTTATGTAAGCATCAAAAACTACTGGAGTTAGCATAAGCTTGCATTACGGATCCTTTCCATTCAGCTGTTCTACATTACTCTTTTAGTAGCAGGTCAGAGATTTTCAGGTTCCGAGTTAGCGGGAATGCAGAAATGCATCGCAATGTGCAATATTACTGACAATGAATGATGTATAGAGTATGCCATTTTTCCCTTCACATAATTCATGCATAACGACACAGATCAGTGGCATCTCTGTGCATTTCGACCAATCAGATGGCCATGACACAACCAGCTCCATCTGGTCATGCTTTCGACCCTGCTAGTAAGCCGGACAATGCCAGCGCGGGTACAGCTCACATAATTTACAGTGGAAAGCTGTCAGTTCGTGGTACAGCTCAGGTGCGGTTTGGGTCTTGGAGGCTGTGGAAAAGCAGGCCAATGTGAGACAGAAACTTAATCCGGACCTGCAGAGCTACTGTATAAAACAAGAATAGTCCATTAGGTTTAAGTGTCTGTCACACTGGGGCACTTTGAGGTGCCATGTCACTTTTCTGTGAATTTTCTTTCTGTGTGATGCCTCCCTTCCTATTAATTTTCCCACAGGTCCGGCAAAGCAAAGGCTAATTTACTTTTGTATAGATATATGCTTCCCGAACAACGTGTGTGTGTCTGTGTGCTTCTACTACCTGCCTGAGTAAAGGCCAGCAACCGAGAATTACAGCCCAGGGAACAAAGTGGTCCTTCTCCTCATCACAAAGGCAGAGAGCCCAAGCTGGGGGGGGGGGTGGGGGTCAGGAGGAGTCCCACACACACGCGGTCCCCCTGCCAACCACCTCCCAGGAGGAGGAGACGAAACACCCTGTCCAGGAACAAGCAACCCTTATCCTCACCTTTCAATCTTTTATACCTTTTTTTTTGTAGCGGAATTTGAAAGATGAAAAGATTCATTGAGATCTTCGTTTCCTGTAGCCCACAGCTGATGACTAAGTAAATGCACTTCTGTTGGCTGAAGTCTCTGCTTTCAAATAAAATGCCGCGTTCTGATATTCCACTCTGTCTCCCGGTGACATTTTAATAAAACAAAAGCAAGATGGACACACAGGAAAGGGCAGCGCTTAACGGAGAGGCCGGCAGAAGGGAAGCTTGAGACAGGTCTATGCTGAAACGTTGAACTTCCCGTCTCCCCAACCGGCACTGCAGGATTACATAATGTGAGAAAGCAGATGCTGACATTGCTGACCAAATAATAGTTACTTTTTCCATATATGACATTGTCCTTAGAGATGGTGGACTCAAGTGCTGCTTCTCCTCCTCCACCTGAACTTTACACATCAGTGAAGAAAACCGGCCTGCCGTGTTGTGGTCAGCCGCTCACGTTAGCCCAGCACGCTGTCGTTGAACGCCAGACACACCATGGCCTTCTGATGGCCGCTGTACTCCCGCTTGATCTCGCCAGTCTCCACACACCACAGCCGTGCGAGGTTATCCGAAGATGCTGCAGATTAAGCAAAGGTAAAGGTTACGGAGGCCAAGCTAAATCAGATGGACATTTTTACTGAATTTCATTTAATGAAATGGACCTCAACAAATGTTCAATAGCAGGCATCTGAATTGGTGACCTTTGGATCCCTGGAGGCCCAGACCATCAGCACCACACAACAGGACTAGCAGGAGAGGTTAAACTCAGCTGGAGAGCTCTGACCTGTGACAATGTACTGGGAGTCTCCTGAGAAGGCACAGTCCCACATCCAGCCGCGGGAAGTCTCCCCGGGATTGTTGCTCTTGATGCTCAACTCTGTCATCAGGGAGAAGTTAGACGTCTTCCAGATCTTGCAGGTCTGGTCGGCTGAGCAGGTGGCCAGCAATCTAGCATAATGGAAAAAGCAGCACGTAATTCGCCAGTATGCCTGACACTTGAGACTAATTAAGTAAAAAACACATCAGTCCATTCATTAATTTTCCATACCGCCATGACCTATGAGCATACCTGGAAACAACAAGTGCAAGGCAGGGAATAACCCAGGAAAGGGTGCCAACCCATCACAGGGCACACACACCATTGTAAAATATACGATAAATGCTAAATACAGGGCTTATCACAGTCATCAGGAATGAACAGGTTTACACTCACGTGGAATCAGGACTGAATTTGCAGCGCAGAGAGTAACGTTTGTGAGCTGGGATTTTGGTTTTGGGAATGAGCTGTGTTACCTCATCTCCCATTCCTCCTGCCAAATTCCAGACATAACAGTTTCCCTGTGGCAGAGAACAAGGTGCATACATCTTCTCAAAAACAAAACAAACACCACCTTGAATTTACGCTTTAATACATTTCAGGCCAAGACACAAAACGAGAATATGAATGCTTAATACAGTTGCCTGGGTGATGGAACCTCTCGAATGGAGACCATGACTACTGACCGAGCTGTTGACTGCAGCCATGTAGCTTGCATCCGGATCAATGTGAACAGAGTTAACGGACACCTCCAGCTCAGGGATGAGTTGTTCATTGTGGTCTGTCTTCAGATCCCAAATGTGAATCACTCCACTCTGATCCCCAACTATTAGCTCTGCCTGAACAGTTAAACACACAAATATATAAGCATCCTCTGAAGTAGTATGCATGTCCGAATTTACTTCCACAGCTACATAATAATAATAATAAAGTGAAACATAAACTCTACTTAGGTGATCCGCATCAGGCTCAGTATTGTTAAGCCTTACAATCTGTTCATAAAAGTACTGCTTATTAGCTGTCAAATGTTTATGCTCAGCTAGAAAAATGAATTCCTGAAACAGCAAGCATACATCAACCTGTCCCCCACCTGGTTTGGGTGCAAGCATACGCAGTTAATAGGCGCATTGACCTGGAAGATTCTTTGGCACTGCAAATTCCTAGACCTTAGAGAGAAATAAATTAAAATAAACTGATATTATACAACATAATTACAATAATGTAACAAAACAACAACCCTTTGCATATGGAATGTTAAATCAATGCTACCTTTGCTTTTATGTGTCTTTCAAAATAATCATACAAATGGATGTTGAACAACTATCTAAAATTTTTATGAGCAACAAGAACGTATATTTGAAGAAACGTGTCCTGATGTCCTGATGAACCGAGGGTGGAAAGCAGATACTTGTGTGCAGCTAAGAGGATGTCATACCGTAGATCCCAAATACGTGCCATGCAGTCCTCCCCACCAGTGTACATCCAGCGTCCATCCTCATGGAAGCCTACTGAGGTGATGTTCTTACTCACACCGTCGTAGTTGATAACAGGGTTGGGGTTGTTGGAATTCAAGTCATACATGCGAATGTGTTGGTAACCTGACAGGTGTGCAAAAAGTTTTAGTAAAGCATAGTGCTAATATTGTTGTTATTACGATCTGATGCTGATACTTATTGTTATCCTTTGTTAATATGACTTAACTGACAGTCTGCAGGAGGTAAGCATCTCATTGTACTAAGCACGTATGATAAACCTGAACTAGTGCATTCTTAAGGCAAATGTCTTTCAAAATCACAGCCTTCAGTTCATACTGAAAACCTCACTAATAAAACAACAGGATCTTAAAATTAATAGCTTCTAAATGATAAAATATGGTATTATCCCATAGACTGATTGCCTGAACATAGTCTGTTTGCACAACAGTATATATAAAGTGTCTCACCTGCCGCTGCAATCATACTCCGGTCTGGCGTCACCTCTAGAGAGTTCACCTGCTGAATATTTGTGTTAAGGAAATTATTGATTTAGTTCTTTCCCCAAGCATCCGCGCATACAATTATAGGTTTATGGTGATTCGTCATTGATGTATTGAATCTCGATGCACAGTAGAAACACTCCTGATGATACTACAGGGAAGAAGTCAAATTTAATCGGAGGAACTCTCTATTACGGTTTTATGTGAAGCATTTACAGTACCATTTTAGGGCAGTGGATTGCTTTAGGATACCGAGTCCTGGTGTTGGACTGTCCTGGTGCAGATCCCGCTGTGAGCTTGCCAGAATCGCACCGTGTGGTCATAACCGGCGGTGGCGAGGATCACTGGGTCACTGCCAACAGTCCCCTGGTTAACGTTCATCTTCACAGAAAGCAAGCTCCTTCAGATCTAGGGGTTTGACATTTGAAAGAATGCAGCACAACTGATTAAATCTAAGTCGCACTAATAATCTACTGCTAGCCGCGTTAATAATTTATATAAACTGGCGGTTGTCCATTCGCCCTCACATTTACTAGGCTAACCCCCGCTGACAAAGGTATGTCAGGTAAGATAGGACGTATTCTATACTTAAGATTTACTACAATATTTTAGGCAATGGCTGAACTGATAAACAACCAAGTTTCATATTTGTCCAATACATTTTAGAATAAAACATGCACGGAAGATGAAAATCAGTTACGATAAACATGGAAAACATAGACAGACATTTATCGTAAATGACAAAATAATTGTCTTACAGTAGTCAAAACGTTGGATACCGGGACGCGTCTGTAATGTGTTCCCTAATAATAATTCCCCACTGCAACACTTTTTACAATGAACAGTTCCGTCACGAAGCGTCAGAAGAGAATACATTTTATTCATCCATGTGCTTGTTCGCAATCAAATCGATTTATGCGGAGTACGAACGAGAAGTTTTTATGAATAACACCATTTTCAATAATATATATTTGAAATGTATATGAGATGAACGCGGATGCCTGTTTTGTCGGTGGCATTTGACCCGACGGTAACGGCCCGGCCCGAATTCCGCGCTGCGCATGCGTGCTTGGGCCGAGCGAGCCTCTTTACGGCACGGAATGAAACATGGCTTCCTACTTCAGCGGCGTCCTGCAGTTAACTGACCTAGACGATTATATCACCCCGTCTCAGGTAGCCGACTTTGTTATACAGATAATCTTCATGTCGGTTTTCATCGCGATTGAAATGTTTTTGGATGTCATATATATCAAGGTTAATCCGAGGAACAAGGAAGTGGATAATGTTATTCCATAATTCGTATAGCCTACCATACTTTGATTATAATCGATGTTCGGAAACGGAGTTTAATGTATTTAAAAAAACCGATGCTTACTTTGTAAATATCTTAAACGATAGCTTCATAATAACAGAAACGTATCATGTAAATGACGGAGCTGTCTGTTGATTAGCAGACCATGGCCACGTTCAGGCAATAACAGGCAAGTTTTCAAAGTTTAAACTTAAAATTAAGTGTATTTTATTTGAATTGATTACTATTTTGAATAAAATATAAATGTCAAATGGAATCAAGTGCGTCGCAGGATTCTAACGCTTACAAAAGGAGAGCGCACTTTAAATAGCTTTGTATTATTCTCTAGAAACCCCACAAAATGCTAATGTCAGTGTCGTGCGGTTTTCGAAGTGGCATACATGATTTTGTGATTTTGTATGGTCCCGGGTGTCGCTGTAACACTGCAGCATACTTCTCTTTGCATTTAGGTTTGTAAACTGAAGCATGGCGTCACGTGGTAAATTGCTGCCGTTTGTACGTGGTACCATGCGAGTATAATTTAAGTAAGCTACTCACCCCCTTACATTTCTGTCTAACCTCTTTGCTAGGAATGTGTAAAACCTATAAAGGTACAGAAGATACAAGGAAAGTCTGTGGCCAAAATTCAAATAGAAGATGATGGAAGTTATTTTCAGGTTAACCAGGTAAGGTAACAATATTTAGATGTAGATCTCCTGTGCATCTGGCATAATATCTCTGAACCTGTCAGGTCCATAATCATAGTGTGATGGATTCCATAATAAGCAGCTCTCTGCCTTCAGTTCACCTCTGTCCAGCCCAATGTTTGCACGCTGTCCAAAGGCTTTTTGTGACCCGGACATAAAAAAAAGCAGAGGATATTGAAGCTGCACTCGTAGATTTCAGATGCAGTGCAGGAAAAACATACATCAAACTTTTAAAAGGATGCTAATAGTTAGATTGTATGTTGGCAGGAGGGGAGGCTGCAGAAGCTGGAGAAGGCGAAGATCACGCTGAACGACTGCCTGGCCTGCAGTGGCTGCATAACGTCGGCCGAGAGTGTGCTGGTCGTGCAGCAGAGTCACGACGAGCTGTACAGAGTGCTCCGGCTGAATGAGGTGCAGCTACCCCCCTATTCACATCAGTCGCATGCTTTTTCCTCCCTTTCCTTATATCCACTCTGTTGCTTTTAATTCTGAAATGTTTAAAAGACCATAGCCATTGCTATGTGTCGTGTAATAAGATGGTCGTCCTCCTCGTGGTCCAGCAGAGTGACAGCGAGCGGAGGGTGGTGGTGGTGTCCGTGTCCCCGCAGTCCAGGGCCTCCCTGGCGGCGCGTTTCAGCTTAAGCAGCGGCGACACTGGCAGGCGGCTTACAGCTTTCTTTAAGAAGCTGGGTAAGTGATGCAGCCAGCCTGCACCTTTAGGGACTGATCTGGAGTGAGTGTGTGTGTGTGTGTGTGTGTGTGTGAGTGATGAATTGGCACCCAAATCAGGCTGTACCCAGCTTTTGTACCGCGTGCCTCCTGGGATAGTCTTCCGGTCCCTCGTTTCAGTAATTGGGCCACGTCTTTGGAACGACTTGCCAGTCGAGATCAGGATGGCCCCCAGTCTAACGATTTTTAAATCGCTCTTAAAAACTCATCTGTTTTCACTGGCCTATTAGGTTTTATTCCGCCATTGATATTCCTAAATGTAGGTGTTCTGATTTTCTTTCTTTTTCCTGGCTGTAATTTGCTTACTCCCATGATGATGTTTAAGTGTAAAGCACTTTGGTCGGTCTTATGGCTGTATGAAATGTGCTATATAAATAAAGTAAACTTGAAACTTGAAACTCGTGTGACCCTGACCAATTACATTGTGAATGACTGGACGGATTGATGGCTCTACTAAGATTTACTAAGATCTCGTAGTTTAGCAGTTTTAGAATATAGCTGTAGAAAAGAATACCGTCTTGGTAAGACGTTCTGTTTGTATGAACTCGGATGGGGGCTGAGCTCGCTGTAATTTCATACAGCCTGTTCCTGAAGTCCTGTGTTGGGCCGGGATGTGAGGCTGGCTGACTGGGCCTGGGGTTACCTTTCAGGTGTGCATCATGTGTTTGACACTGGCTTCAGCAGAGCCTTCAGCCTTCTGGAGAGCCAGCGGGAGTTTGTGCGACGCTTCCAGCAGAAGGATCGGGACCAGAAGGCCCTGCCGATGTTGGCGTCGGCTTGCCCAGGTAACCGTACCTGCAGCTTTAGGAACAGCACCCGGGGGAAATGCCACGTGTGTGATGGGACTTGTGCGTATGGTCATTTATTAATTATGCACAGTGAGACATTACTAACATACAAATACAGTAGCAATATAAAAATAAATAATTTGCACCATATAATATGCTTTCATGGGGCCCAAAATCTCAAGCAGCACCTCTGGTTTTGAATGTATTTGTAATGTCATTACATAATCATGGAGTTGGTGTTGATATTCCTACTTTTAGTGCTTGTGTCTTGGTCATGATCCTGCAGATAAGAGATCCATTCTGTTTCCTGTGAACAGGGTGGATCTGCTATGCAGAGAAAACCCATGGTGACTTCATGCTTCCTTACATCAGTACCACTCGCTCACCTCAGCAGGTGATGGGCTCCCTGGTGAAGAACTTCTTTGCAGAGAAGCAGGTACCTACTGTCATGGCCAGCAGGAATGTGCAGGATGTCTGTATTTATATGTATGTGTGCAGGTATGCAGGTATAATCTATACATACACATATCTCATCTGTGTATATAAGTATGAACTGGTGTATGTGTGTGATTTCTGCATTTATTCTTTTTTCTTTAAAATATCAGAAATGTCTTTCAAAGAGCTTATTTTTGTGTCATCACCTGTTGTGTGACTAGCCTTGATCTGCTGTTTGAGGTCTTATGAAACTGAGGTGGTGTGTTGCAACGAGCTGTAAGTCATTTAAGCAAGTGCTGAACAAAAAGCCCAGAGGCTGTTGGCGGTCGTTGTACCCAGTATGGCTCATGATGAAACCCTCTGTAGACCTCCGTAAGGTCGGCATGCTCTTTCTGCAGGGTTTGTCCGCACAGCAGATCTACCACGTCACAGTGATGCCGTGCTATGATAAGAAGTTGGAGGCATCCAGGCCTGACTTCTACATCACAGAGTCAGAGATCAGGGAGGTTGACTGTGTCATAACCACTGGTATGGAGAAACGGAAGGGAGCAATTATTTATACAGATCATGCAGACACACACACACACACACACACACACACACGTGCGCACGCACATACATACACAGTTGTTTCCCCTACAATAAGTATCAGGAGGACACAGATGTAAGACACTACTAAACGTGTATTAGCCTTTGTTTACTGGCATTAAAGACAAACGGGCAAAAAGAAAAATCATGGTCATAGCAACAAGTTCAGTGATTATTTGTATGTTACATAAATGCAGTTTAGTGATTCCTAGCTGGATTTACAGGTGAGGTTCTGAAGATGCTGGAGCAGGAAGGCGTGTCGCTGTGTGATGTGGATCCCGCACCATTAGACACACTGTGAGCTTCCCTACACTGTTAGCTCCAATGTTCTAATAGCCTGTCATAAGAGAGCAAGAGTGCATTGGTTCTTATTGGACTTTTGACTGTGTAGGTTCAGCAATGTGCGTGGGGACGAGCTGATGGGTCATGCGGGTAGCGGGTCCGGCGGCTACTTGCACCACGTCTACACCTACGCTGCTAGACAGCTTTTTGGAGTCGATGTGAAGGAGATCACCTACAAGACGCTCAAGTAAGTCTCATCCGGGCCTGAACTTCGCCCTGTTCGTCACTCCGTGGCAGAAAACGTTAACCTAATCCCTTCATTTACAGCACTTCTGTGTTTCCTGTAGGAATAAGGACTTTCAGGAAGTGACTTTAGAGAAGGACGGTGCCGTTCTGCTGCGCTTTGCTGCCACCTACGGCTTCCGTAACATTCAGAACCTGGTGCAGAAACTGAAGAGGGGAAAATCGCCGTACCACTTTGTGGAAGTAATGGCCTGCCCCGCAGGTAAGGGATGGGCGTTTAGCAGCGCCGTACGAGTCAACAGCCATTTTACAGCGTGCTGCAATTCTCTGAGATGAGTGAATTCTTTCAAGATCTTGCAACATCCTTAGAATACGGAGGCCTTATTATTGCATAACAGGATTTGGGGGTCAGATGTAAGCAAGTTAAGTAGTGAGAGGCTAATTTTGACATTAAATATGTATTTCTGCTACAGTTTTTCTTTTACGATTTGACATGATAAGCAAAACTTCATAAAAACAGATTGGTACCCAGATCAAAACTATATTTAACTGGGAACTAGGGCTGGGCGATATGGCCTAAAATTCATATTGCGGTATTATTTGAGCCATAGATAGTATATATTGCTGTATATAATTTGGTATGTAAATTTCAACATGTTTTTGAATGGGTAACATACGCCCATAGCAAATGCACTGGAGCAGGAAGCTGTATTCTAAACTGGTAACACATTTCGAAGTAGTCGTGAATGTCACTTTCAGAATACTTATTGTGCAATTGTGAAAAACTGCAATTTTAGAAAAAAAAATATGGAAAACCCTTTAAAATAACACTTTCATGCTTTTATCACCAAAATATCATCTATTAAAAAATACAGGTTGGTTTTGTAAACTGTAGGTAAGCAGATAACAATTAAGACACAGAACCAAAAGTTATAAAACTAATAAAATTAGGCTAGTTGCATGACTCCATCCCACTTCGAATGAAGACCATCCAATGCGCATGCTTATTAAAAACAGAATGTTCCTATTACCTCTCTTTGCAGTCACTGCCGCCTGGCATATTTTGCAGATTGTTTTTCTGCTCAGTATCTTAACTTAAATCCAAACCATGTCCATACTATGGACGATGCACCAGTCTTTATAATGAGCCCGTCCTGTTATTAAGAAATCGCTTATATTTAGCTTGATAGTGCTGCCGACATTTTATTACATTATTAATGTATACTTAGATCCATAGCGAACGGTTTTATCGACTATAACTGACATTTTATTAGATTAATCA
>JAODKN010000093.1:14922592-14948779 GCA_026774425.1 Petrocephalus zakoni | reverse complement strand
TGAGACTTTTCATTTCTTTGTCAATGGACAAACTTACAAAATCAGCGAGGGGTCAAATACTTATTTCCTCCACTGTACTTCACAGTCCCTATTGCATTATTCTATTGCGGAATATTAAATTTAACAATATTTACCATCTGTTTCGAATCACTTTGGAAACAGAAGCATCAAGATTCAATGTAGTGATGAAGGCGTATACGATTCCATAAATAATGTCTTGCTTGTCAAGGTCTTTCTGGATGCTCACTTTGAGCTGTTCCACGGTAAATACATCACTAATAGAATCCACTGAAAAAGGTGAAGATGCTATGAATATTTCAGCACTATACCAAGGTACCAACTGCATAACATATTATGTGTTTAGGTTTGAATATGAAATATAACTTACAAGACACCTGATCTCCAGAGAGTTTCTCTTGATCATCCAGTGCTCCAGTTCCTGCAAAGTCTCTGGCATAGCTAAAGAGCTGAACTGCTTCTTTTGTGTCTTATTATTTAAGAAAAAATAACTGATAGGTAAATTTTTATATACACTTACACATTCAGTCAATACTAAGTTTAAACTTAGGTTAACGTTAACTGGAAAAGTCAGATAACCAAATGTTTTTGAAAAGGAGTATTTGGAACTGTGAAATTCTCTATTTGTGCAATGCACTAGCCACTATACAGAATCAAGAACACATCGGTGACAACCAGCAACTCACAAATGGCCATGTGGCACAGATTTGAATTACGATCTCTTACTAATCTCTTCAAGTGGCTTTCCCATACCCAGTTAAATATTTTGCCTTTCAAGATCTTACCAGGATTGACAGTGATGATAGTTTTTGAGATAACGGTTGCAATCATGCTTTTTCTGAAGTTATCAAAAGTGACACGTGCATCTGCAATGAAGAGCACTAAAAGCACAGGAAGTGAGTTTAGAATTATTTAAAAAAATTATTTTAAAAATGCATTTAGAATGCAATCCTACCTGTTTCTCTGGGTATCCACGTTTGAATAAATTGAATATTTTCCTTGTCCCAACTAAATCAGACATAATATTTTCATTGGGATGCATTGAGAATGTGAACAATCTTGCAAATGTAACACAGGTACAATCAATGATCTCACCAGATCAAACAGAAAGACATAATATTTTCATCAAACAGCTTCACTTCACATCTTTGTCCTTTACGTCCATCCGCAGTTGTGAAATACTTGGGTTCTCCAATCTATGGCACAATAAAAAAAAACACTTTTCAAGCACTAAATCCAACATAAATAACATTTTCTCCATCTGTGACTAATGACAAAAAATCATCCTCTGGGAACACTGAGAAGGGTTATAATTCCTTTGGGGATCATATTGCACTTTTGAGTGAATTTGAGTGGTCTTAGAAGTAAGATCTCCTTACCAACTGAACAACTGCAAGTATATTAATTACATTTCCATCCAAGCTCTGTCCATTTGCAACAATGTCACCCAGTGAATAAAAATCTCTCTGATCTTTCACTGGCAGATGGAGTAAAGAAAGGAGCCTGGAGTCAGCCTCTGTGTCTGAAAGAACCTTGATGGCTGAGTGATTTTCAGTCAACAACAACTTATACGGGCTGAAATGAAGAGAATGTCACATGTAAAATTAAATCAACTTCAAAACCATTCAGCAAGGAATTGCATATGTTAAGTATAAATTATTATAAATTATTTGACAGCCATTAGCATAATTTAATGAAAGCCTGAATGATAATTAAAGTTTTACCTTAAAGTTGAAGGGCAGAATTTATCATCTTTTTCTGGATCTTTGGTGACAATTAAGGGGTTCTCAACAATAACTTAAAAAGAGAAAAAACTGTTAATAATAATCAATGATTGCAACAAAATAAGGTTATCATGACAAAAACCTTGACATTCTGCAGAGCAATGTGTGATAGAGATTTATTTTTTAAAGTCAGAATTTAAACATCACTAGGGAAGGTTGCAGCAGTGACCAGAATAAGTGATTGGATGGGATGGATAAAACTAGATATCTAAAATATGTCATGTTACGTAATACATAACATAAAAATCAGTACACCAAACTTATGTATTCTAGTGTATTTACCTATTTAAATTTCACATAACCAACAACAGCCAGAAATATATATATATTTTTGTTAATCAAAGACCATCCATCCACCCATATTTGTGGTCACACTTAAATTCTGAGTGCTGGTAATTACAGTCATTACTAAAACTAAATAATCGTAGGGCTACAAAATGGTAATCAGTACTTTTAAAAACAAGTCTCACCACAGTCCCCTATTCTGAAGTTGCTTGATAGGCCGCTGACATATTCCTCAGTCCCCCACGAGGAAATGTTGATTAAATGTTCTGGTGAGTCCTTAATGGTGAAGCTGAAGGTGTATCTCTCAGAGCCGATATCTACATTTTGAAGTATATTTTCGTACATTAAGACTGGCACATATTGTAAGGAAAATCAAATGAAGTACTTGATTATTCAATCAAGTACTCGAACATTTGGGCTTCACTCCGAAATAGTCAGTAGAGGGCAGCATTTGCTCAAGCGTTTAGGTTGCATAAAAAAGCAAATTTAAACTGAAACCATGCTGTTAGAAACGGAGAAAGTTCTTAACTTTTTCTGTCAGGAAAGCTTTTCATCTCGGTTTTTCCAACAACCAGGCCTATGATGCTCTGCGAAGCAAATCATATGATATTTTCAGGAACTTTGGGCGAAATTAAAAATTTCAAACAATTTAATGCAGAAAAAAAATATTATCAGATCGTTTTTAGAAGGTATTAAAAACTCAATACAATGACAAACATTGCATACACCAGTTATGTGTGTGGGTGGCAAATAAAATAACATGTTGGAACAGTTTCTCACAAGAACAAGCAATCAAACTGCAGGGATATTGACTGACCTACTGCTGTTTCTTCCTCCATAACTATTATGTGATCAATTCACAAAGCCGAAGCCGTTGATAGAGGCCATTTCTTACGCACGAATAACCTCTGAGGCAGGGCGTATACATGAATTTATTCATCTATGTGAAAGCTGTCTTTGCAAAATCGATCCACCCGTGAGGCTGCAGGGAAGGGATCCTGGGAATTAAGGTACCGCACATAATGCGGAGAATGTGGCTCTCCTTAATACTACAGTAACTGCTAGCAATTAATACGGTAATGAGTACTACCAGTACCCATGGCAGTACCCAGTACCCAGTACCCTACCTGTGCTGAAACGCACATCCATCTCGGTGCTCCAAGGCCAAGCGGTATTTTTAACCCAAAGTGACTCTGCTTCCTCAGTCTCCCGTACCTACCAGGTTAGCAGCGTTCTGCTGTAACTCGGCGATGGCGGCGTACGCCCGCGGGACGGCGTAGGTCATCCTTCCCAAACCACCCCGTCCGCGACGAGCCCTTTATTAATGCGAAGATAAACACTACTAATAATGACGACGCGGCAGCGGTAGGTGCTAGCGAAGCGTTTCTGTGACAGGAAGATGTGTCACCAGATTCACCTCAGAGGCTGCTTCTCGGTACCGGTTACCGGCTAACGGCCGCGCGATCGGCTTGGCGCGCGCCGCCACCCGCAACTCCGAGTATTTATTCCCCAGTTATTCCCTAAATTAATGCAGTCAGACGATAATCAAAACAGACATTTTTGATTCATGAGAACGTAAATGGATAAAAAGCACAGAATGGAACCAGTGAAAACTATTCAACGCAAATGATGTTTTAGGCTGTCCTGGAATACCGTATTTTTATTGAACGTAATGCGTATGCATTTAACCGGGTTTTGATCATTACTTGAATTTCCTTGTACATTGAATTAAAAGTTTAAACTTGAACATTTACATCAGTATAATTTCAAGCAAATTGTATTGTATGTGGCCTAATTGTGGTCTAGATTAAAACACCTCACTCAGTTCAGTTAAGCCTTTTGTAGGATTACAGATTGATTACTCAGCCGTATGTTCTGCTCAACATGGCCTTAGCAATACATGTTGGTATCCTACTGTGATATTGGCAAAGCTGGAATATAACAAGTCACAGTAAACAATCGTAATTTCAGACATGAGTTAATTCGGTGGTAGCACTAAAACAAGGTTCTTATTAACAAAACTAAGCCTAAAATTAAAATTCTGATTAAATACTTCTCCTCAGGCTCTGTGTGCGTGAGGCGGGTGGGATTCTTTGGGTAAATGAATTTCATGTAATGTACTGGCATCCCAACCCCCCCCCCCTTTCTTTGGCTTATGGGATAGGTTCCAGACTAACACCCAGTGTTGGATAAACAGTTATGGAAGATGGATGGATGGATGAAGTTAAAAAAAATCTAGCCCTATTCTGACTGTATGGGCCTTTCAGTGTCCTCATGTTACTCCTTCAAAATCATGACTGGTCCTGATTCTCAGTTTCAGTTTTGAAGATGTGCTAAAGGAGTATAGTGATACTTCATTTATCTCTGTAAGGAAGTTATCTTCTCACCTACCCCATTTGGCTCTCCTTGAGGCACACAGACAGGTGAGAGCAGGCTTGGTCGGGGGGTGGGGTGGGGGGTTCGCGGCACAGGATCAGCCAACATGCAGCAGCCCTGAAGCTGGGGGTTAGGGGTTCAAGGTCAGGGCTCAAACTGGTGAGCGTCTGATCACAAGACAGAGGCTTAGCCTGCTGAGCAGCACATCATCCACTTTGAGCTAAAAAAGGAACGACTCTCAGGTACTTGGTCTGACTTGTACTGTATCAGTTTTGCATCCTCTGAGCTTCCTCAGCAGGGACTGTACCCAGGCTGCCACTGTAGGATAAAGTTTCCTTTGAATGATGTACCCCCCGGGGAGACTAATGTCTTCATTTTAAATGTGGTATACACAGACACCTCCCAATCTTTATTTGAGCTGTTCCCTTACATAAAAAGGTATGGTATTGCCATTACAGTGTTTTGATATATGAATATAGCTTCTGCCTCTTGCAGCTGATCAAACAATCCAAGCCCAAAGGGACAAGTGAGCTTATGAAGCACCTGTGTGCGAAAGCAGAGCGAGAGCACTTGGCCTGGCATGCTGTTCCACACCACAGGAGAGGGGCAGTGCCTCTGGCAGTCACATTGTCACTGCTGTTTGCTGACTGACTAGCTGGCTTTTGAAAGGCTTTATTTGTTTAAAAGCAAAACTCCTGGGGTGTTACTCTTCCAGCCAACATTTTCAGGCGATGAACTATAGTTCCCTTGGGTCAGATATATTTCAAAGAAAGAGCAAGCAATGAAAAACATTTTTCCATAAATGCATGAAGGTTTTAGTAAACTGCCCGATATGGAAACTAGCATATAGTGGCTTGACATCCAGATTGCCCCCATGGGTGCCATTCATCCAGTCATTTGCCAAGTTCGGTGTCATGTTACTTGCCGAACAGAGAAGTTCCATGAATGTCTGTGTTGGCAAGGCATTGCATGTTCTGTCAGGACTGGCGTTTTTGATGTGTTAAGAACCAGTATATTGATCACCTGCATCAAACTAGCTTTACATTACAGTTATTTTGTCAAGTATAGTCAATAGCCAAAAACAACCTTTCAACCATAACTATGTAGATCATCCGTAGTGTCCAATGCAGTTATGTTGGTTCTTGGACCTCCATCCTTACCTCCGTAATAATTCAGTTAGAATGCACCAGTTCAGCAAATTTAAAGGTATCGCTTCTTTTCAATGACTTCATACACGGGCCAGTCATACAATAAGCACGTGTCAAAGATGTTGCCATTTTGATAAATGTCATACTCTAGAAGGTTTCCAGATTTTTTTCCTGAATCTTTGAACTTAAAGGATGGAGTATGCTGTCTTGTGGTTGTACTGAAGGGCACTGAGCAGGGAAATATTAAAGTGCTGACTGATGTCAGAGCAACTGAAACAGAAACTACGATCTCTGAAGATGTCATCATTTGAACGACATCAATAGTCATTATAATCACTCCACGAATCATCAGATATTCTGACTGACACGCAATTCTTCGTCTTCAAATTAAATTTATGACAAAATATTCCATATTATATTATTGTTTAATAATTAGTAATGTATATAAAATGAACTGAATATCTCTAATTGTTTTACCCGATATTTTTAGTGTAGAGATCCGAGGATGATATGCTTGGGATGTTTTTCTTTTTTTTTATTTGAGTGGCATATTTGGTTACTATTAAGAATTTAAGAAATTAATTATTTCAAGGAGAATGGGAGATATTTGATGATGTTAGGGCAGGCAGGTGGTGTAGTGGTTAGGGACTCAACCATATAATCAAAAGACTGACGGTTTGAGTCCCTGACCCGCAAGTACTGCTGAGATGCTCTGAGCAAGGTACTGTCCCCAAGCACTGCTCCCTGGGCCCTCACGTAGCTGCTCCCTGCTGTGTCATGATGTCACATGGGGTAACTGCAGAGGACACATTTCATTGTTGTGTGCTGTGGTGCGTCAGCAATGACAATTAATCACCTTGACTTCATATTAAACAAAATAAAATTATGGGCAATATGATTAGACAGTCTGTGTGTGTTCAGTGCTTTGTTCCTCGAATGGAATGCAGGGAATTTGAGCTTTCTTTATGCACGATGCAACAGGGAAAATGTTTTAAAATTTAAGAAATTACATAATGACATCTTAGAAGATCTCACAGGACAACAATTATGACAGCCTGCGGAAACACGTACGACCTGCATGCTCTCAAAGCAATATAAATATAAAAGTCATTTAATGATTGAGATGGTAATTCCATTTTGACAGTCGGATGTCATCATCAAAGCTGTGAAATCTCTCAGTAAGCTTATGTAAGACCATACACCATATGTGCCCCCTGAAGGAAGAATAGATGAATTATGTTGTTATTTCGGATACCTAGTCGTCAAGCATGACTGTGAACATCTTTCAGATTTGGTCAGCATCATATACAGTACATTGCTCAGCTGTTCAGTGCTATGGCTTGAGGAACTTGAAGGTAATGAGTTTTGTTTATAGTACTTTTAAATGAAATTTTGGTCGGCAAAGTAGTAAAATGTTTATTTTTTATTTTCGCAGTATGTGTGCCTGAATTCTTTCTGTGTGTCAGCTTTGAACAATGTGCACAGTCTGTTTCCTGCTGGGCTCGGGGAGTACAGCGTTCTCATAGCAGTCGCTCTCATCCATTTTAATGTGGAGCTGGTGAAAAGTAGCACAGATGGAAAGAAATGAAATTGCACGTTATGGACGGTGCACCGGTGATGTCTGTGTTCCCCTGTTTTACTGGTTCTGGAATTCTGCACTAATTATCCAGATGTGTTGAAACTGAGGCTTTTGTTCAAATCCAACATGGCCTTGATTTTTTTTTCTGGTTCTTAGAACCATAACACTAATATTTAGCTTTTATGTATGTGTGAATCAGCAAATTCAGAATTTGGAAGTTTTGTTGTGAATACAAAATTTATTATAATTCCAAATAGATGCATCTTTATGCACTATAAAGAAACCAGAATGACAATGAAATGCAACACTATGAAGACTAGACAAAGCACGTCATTCAGTCGGCTTTAGATTATAGCCTTTAAGATATTGACCAGAAGACTGTCATTGCTCCAGAATGAGGGAAATGCAAGTGAAAATCTAGTCAAGCAGGTAAAGGATATGGATGAGTTGATGTCAATGGTGAATTACCTCTTTCATTCTGCATTTTTATTATCACGAGTAATGGAATAGATGCAGATCTTAGTCAGCCTAATTCCACCTTTGTCTACATAAAAGAGTAATAAAAAAACTAAAGCAGATATTTCCACTGGCATTCATTTCAATGAAGAATATACCTAAAAATGATGCAAAGTATAATGATATAAATTTCACCTTTTGGTTTCATAATTACTTCTTTCCATATGAATGCAGCTATTTACTCCATGGATATATTTGCACACATGTACACAGTGCATTACACATTAAAGAAGAAACTCTTCAGCAAAATCAGATTTTACATAACACGAGAAGTTACTGCCTTAAATGTATATTTAAGTGTAAAATCTAATGCAGTACTCCAAGAGCTTTAAAGTAATTTTCTTATGAACTCATTGCTGTCTGCCTTTTTAACGTGTTTTTTTGTACTTCAAATGGCTCAACTAAATGCATCAAGGTCAAAATCGTATAGCTTTTTGAGTCATTGGCTTTTTGTTTGCTCTGTACATGAAGCTTTTGAAGTATTAAACAGAAAGGCAAACACATGATCAATTATTATTGAGGGCCAAGAATTATATGTGTTGACTTTCACAACCAGCTTGCTTAAGTTGCATGGAACAACGAGCCCATTTTATTCTTAAACGTTTGAGATGAGATGGCAATGAATTATTAATGGAGTTTTGTTTCAATTCAGTTTTCTGTCATCATAATGGAATCTATAGCAGTAAATCAAGTCATTCCATAAAAGACTGCTTTAAATATATATAAAAAAGTTTTGAAACAGACTAGATTTCTTCTCATTTGTGCACAGATTAGAAAAAGAACTTGTTAATGGATACATATTACAGAGACCACTTGTTTCACCCAAAGCTTTACTGGAGCAAAAATATGAGCCTGAAATTCCACTCATATTTTTATTAGAACCTCCTGCCCAAATGGTGGGAAAACTTTGAATCACTGATTTGTGAACAATGTAACATTGAAAGTTAACTTTTTTTTGCAAAAAGGCTACATTGTAAGAGTCACAGACCATGTAAGCCATGCCCCTAGGACACAGATCATTTACATGGTGGCACTATACCTGTGCATCTTATTGTAATTTACAATTGTATAATTGTAAATGGAAACATTTTTGGTATGATCATCCTCAGTATCACAATGTAACTTGATTCCTGTATTGAAATGTATTAAATTTGTTAGCCAAATATTTTTATGACATAGTTCTTATATTATATTAACAGTTTAAATACCATGGACTGTATAAGGATTCATAAAATGATTTTCTAGCTAAGGTGTTTCTTGCTTTTTCCAGAATAAGTGCAGCTTAATTTTCTGGTTACTATCTAAAAATGAAAATGAAGCCAAGTGCCGGAGGCTGCAGTGCTGGTAGAAGCAGAGCCGCTGTGAGATGTGCCCACATTCGCTGCTTTGTCACCCATGCACTTTTCTACTGCTGACTGGAGGTTGTGCAAGAATTTAAACCACAACATCAGAAGACACGTAGAAGCATATCTCTGCACAGCTTTTTTGTGGCAGGCAGGAGATGTATTATGAAGGAAGAGTGTTCTCTGGAAGATGTGACTTTTATAGGCACATTTTGCATTTAGCATTTTGAAATTTAGCTCTCCTATATGTTTTAAAACAGATATTTTAAAACGCATGTTGTCCGACATCCGTGTTCATCTTCCAGTTTATTGAAGTTATATACCTTCTAGATCTCACTCGTCTCAATGAATTGAGACTTTTCACCTTTATTTTTTCCATACAACTTAATAATCACTCTGAAAGCTTGTCTTGGAGACAGATAGACTCACTATGACAGGCATTAATTAGTATTGCAATTTGCAATGTGGCATGGAATTTCAGAAGTTAATTTAAGTTTATTTACTTCTTATTTAATGGGTAATATACCAGATCAGATGACTCGCATATTAACTGTTTTTTTTTTGTGTATGTGTGTGGGTTATGTATAATATATTACATTGTTCATACCAAATGTCCCCATAATGTGATAAAAACCTGTTATTTTTATGTTGTGTGTGTGTGTATGTATACTTTATTTTATATACTTTATAACTATATAACATCTTGCTTTTATTTATATCCAGGATCATTAAAAATGTTTGATTTGAGATATTAAGGTGAGCCAAACTGCATACGACAATGACGATGATGTGATAATAATTTTATAATATAAATAGATTTCATACATTTTAATGCTTCAAAAACACTTGTTTTGGCTGATTGACTGTTATTTCAAAATGAGTACTGCATTGTGCATAGTTACCATTAATATTTTAATATGTATCGATAATAACATCTAGGATGGTGAAAGAGATTCATAAGCATTTTGACCAGTGATTGCTAGAGCTACATAGCTGTCACTGTGTTCAGGCTACTAAGTGTGAGGAGACTTTGAATGAATGCTAAACAGATTCTTCAACAAATGTGATTCCCTAATATGAGTTAATGTGTCTTTCACCAGACAAGACAAAAGATCTCAGCAGTCAGTTCAACATAAACTGTGTTCCTTGAGGGTAAACCATTCCCACGTATTTTAGAAAGTCAAGGTTGCAAATACATTTGTGTCTGTCATGTTAAAATAGCAACAATAGTCAGCTATTGACTATCAGCTTTTGCAGCTATTTTTCAGACTTTTGACTCAAATCTCAAAAATACCTTTTAAGGATCACGTGTTTAATTTCAGAACCGATAATATTTCTTGCAAGTGATGCAAGAAATATGACTTGCAATGATGGAATGACCACTTCAGTTTACCGTAGATGTCTATTCATGAACTTGTTTCTATGAATTAACTGTATCAGTATGTACGAGCTCTGTCTGTCTATGTATGACTTGGACAAAGGAGTTAAATATTTCACTCTTGTCAATCTTTGTTATGCTCTGCCACTTTCGGGAGGCTTCAAATCTCTTCGTAATACGTCTCAGCCAAGTAGATGAATGTTTCATTACTGATGTAACCCAGCGCACCACCACCAGCAGAAAACACCAGTTTGTCATAATCAACATGACGCTGCAAGTGTCAATCATTGAGGAACATGAGTGAATAGTGGGGAAAGCTCTGGTGACCCAGAGAATATCTGCTCAAATATGGGCGCACCATTTCATGGAAATGAAGCAAGACTGAGCTTTTATTCAAAGCACAGTGGTACAGTCCACCATCCTCACATTATTGAGGAATCCTTGTAGAAACTGCAAAAAATTTGAAATGCTTCCTAGTTAATGTTTTTATGCCTGCAAGCAGACTTTCAACTTCAAATCTGACCAACATGCATTTTATTAAAAGCACACAATTTCAACCAGCATCTAGCCCCCATCTGGAAGAAATGTGTACTGCAGTGCTGTTTGCGTCTATAGAAATGAGCTTGTCAGCAACTGTGGAATATTTTCTGAAGCAGCTTCGGTTTCATTGTCAGACCTGTTTTAAGATCATTTTATGGTAGTTGAATTAAAATTCAATATTTTCTGACTTGCTGACTTGACAGTGCCTCTCTTTAAAGGCAGAAAAAATCACTTCAAAAGCCAACTACGTCAAGGCAAAAATTTATTCAAAGGAAAAATACATGTTACTAAATATAAGGACTGATCCTTCTTGGATGGTGATCAGAGTGAGTAGCAGAGCTGAGATGAGAGGCATCTAATTGATTCTCTGTCGTCCTGTGGCACAAATGGGGTCTGGGAGATTGCAGATTCCACTCCCAAAACCAGTCAGGAATTAAAATTGCCTCATCTTGGCTCTATGTGGTTGTTCCATCTCAAAAAAAAAAGAAAAATCAAGATACACTTAAAAGGAGTTAGATAAATGCAGACAAGAACAGACATAAAGGTATAATAGATTAGCTACTGAAGGGAGGATCAGAATAAACACTTTTGTAAAACTGAACAATAAGAGTATTATGTGTACTTTGATATGTTTTACTTTTAAATATTCTTTGAAATATCCTCTTTTTCAGTCCGACAATAGGCAGTAATTCCACTGAATATGCTGGAGCACTGGAGATAAATGGGCGGCACATTCATGTTGGGGCTTCTTCTTTTAGTTTGATTTAGCATTGTGCTGTGATCTTTCAGCTCTGCATGATACCACTGATGTTTACAGCAGCCTGTAAAGATTTAATCACAGAAGACAGGCTGGTACAGCAAACATAAATACAGGAGAAAGTGCCCACATCAAGTGCATCATGTGGTGTGTAGCTGCTAACTCGTTTGCTGCAATAGTACAAATTTTTACAATCCTCTTTTTTATGATATTTTCCATTCAGAGGGGCAATAAGTTTTCAATTAAGTAATCGGCCATATATGGATTTTTTAAGTGCGATCGGATTGGTGACCTTCCTTTGCCAAGGCAGGCTTCATAATGGTCTGCTGATTGATATATTTGTTTAAGTTCTATTTAGGACATGCACACTTGGAACATACTATGCCTGTTGGTCAGAAAGAAACGCAGAAAAATAAATTGAGGAAAAATGCGGCCGAGACAGCGAGAGGGCCGGGAACTGCGTGTGCGAGCGCACGAGCGAGCACCGGGGGGCTGAGCAAGGAGACAGGGACTTAGTGCTCTGATTTAAGCATCTGGCTGTGGAGGTGGGCGTACATTTCTTGGAGTTTTATTTCTGAACTATTCGTCTGCACTTTTATTTGGGCTTTTGGCAGCAAATTTGCTCCATAAAATTAACTTTTCAAAATGGCCGAGGAAAATGGCAATAGGCATTTTTCATTAAACGACTACTTTTTCGGGAGAAGTGTTCCCAACCCCTGTGCCCCTCTCATCTGTCTTCATGCCAACATCCCCTCCTGGAGAGGAAGCTTGTGAGTGGCTGTTATCCCACATATGGTAGTCATCACATTTTGTTACAGGCGAGCCTTCATGAAGAACTAATAACAGTACAGTTTGGGTTTAATGAAAACTTCTATGTATAAAGAATGTATTATTAACCAGGCCAGACCTCGTATATATAGCCGCAGCCAAAAGCCAGCTTTGTGGCACGATGTTCCTGGTATGCATTAGCCATTATTTGTGTTTTAAAGCAACGAAGGCAAAACGATGAAACAGCAATAGGTGTCAGTTTACTTATATCTCATCTGGCAGATTTGCGTTAAGGTGAAGAGAAGTCGTTTCTGGCCACACACTGGGGCTGTCGACAGTCGCTCTTGAGCGAGTGCAGTGCGGCCCTCCATCACAGCGCAAACACGTCGCATAATGCTCCCACCTTCGGCCTTTTCACCGCGCCCTGGCATTACAGCGCTCCACACACTTTTTGCTTTACTTTATCCCGCGGATGAAAAGCCCGGCGTGGAGGAGGGCTGGGAACAGCCGCGTACCGTGTCGTCAAAGGTGACAGGCCGCAGGGGGCTCGTTCACTTTTGGCTTCGGTCCGTGCGGGGCGCCGTTCCATTCGCTGGATTTCTCAGACACTTTGATCGGGGGAGCATCCAAAAGGAGAGGAGAAGAATGGCTGGAGGAGCCTTTCAGAGGGGGCTGCCAGGACCCCGCCCCTCACAGCACACCAAAACGCCGGCACTCGCACACCAACACAAAGGCAGTCTATAGACGCCCTTTGCAATGCTTGCCTTCACTGTTTAGCCACATCCTGCTGTATGTCAGGCCAGTGTTTCCCAACCCAGTCCTTGGGGTACACCGGACAGTCCACGTTTTTGCTTCCTCTCAGCTCCCGGCATGCCTATACCAGGCATTCTGTGTTCCTGATTTGCTAGGAGCTGGGAGGGAGCAAAAACGTGGACTGTCCGGTGTTCCTCAAGGACTGGGTTGGGAAACACTGTGTTAGGCTATCAAAGGAGGGTTCCTTTAAATCCTTTAAATTATCCGCAAAGGGTCGGTGTGTATGCAGGTTTTCGCTGCAACTCCCAAATTAGATAGTCCTCACACCTGGGTTCGAACAGCTGATCTAAAGGTTATCCCGAAAACCTGCATACACACCGGCCCTTTGCGGGTAAGATTGGGCACCCCTACTTTAAATAATGCATTTCTCTCTAAAATGAGGTTTTTATGGGACATCCGCTCACCTTTTCCAATAGCTCCATTTGTCTGGAATTGCCAGCCACAACAATTCACTTCAGAAACATGTGGAAAGACCCTCTGTGGCAGCACATGGCCTGGCTCGGTCTGACATAAATGTGTAGGCCCTATTAACAGCTCTCAGCCTCATTGATTTCCTGGGCTATGTGTGCACCGATATACAGACGGGAGGGAACTGGGCCAGCTGGCAAAATATATGCAGCATCATCTCAGAGAGCATCACATGAAGGTATGTCTACACTGCCAACTAACCCCCCAACCCCAGAGCCCCTTCACACACAGCCCTGGGTCCTATCTCTTAAGGCTCACACCAGAACCGTCAATATTTTATTACCCGTCCTTATAGTTTGTATTGATCTGTCCTTGCATGACTTGCACGTGTATGGATTACAATCGACTCTATTACACGCGCTCGGTATCGTAGTGTCAGGTATTGGTGGGGAGAGAATTAAAGCAGCTCCTCATTGACTGCTAAGGCGTCTCTGTGGGGGAGACATATGCCCCCCACGCGTGGGATGAGCCCCGTCACCCTAAGCCGGCAGCTCTCCTTCATAGCCATATCCCGGACCTCGCAGGGCCCCCCCGTCCCGGGTCGTTCCCTGCCTTGCGGCCGTAGGCTCCGGGCCCCGTGCAAAGCTGGACAGGGTAAGCAGTTATGGAAAAAGGATGGATGGATAGATGGAGGTCAGAATTAAGAGCATTATAGGATGATTTGGCTTCTTCCCACTTTCAGACATGAGGAGTCGGTGGCTCCAGTGTGTCGGTAATGTGTGTCTGCCCCATGACACCCTGGAGTCCCTTCCAGGACATACCCTGCCGCTCGGCTTCCTAAGCTTCCTGCTTTCAGCTTCAGGTCCCTGCAGAGGCAAAGTGCAGTTACGCCGCCGATGACGTTAGAAACATCTGTGGCGGCTGGATTTTTATTGAAGAATCGTGTCAGTTTCTTAATTCGAAAACTCAAGTACAGTTGCACAGCGAAAACGTCCCTTGAGCATGTAACGGAGTGGTTTACAGCCACACGCTAAAGAAACGCTGAATTACAGTGGGAAAAAGGAACAAGCGGCAGACTGAGGCAGCCATACTGAGACATAAAGTTATAGCTGGCACCAGTGTAATGGCCGAGGCATTCCGTTGTATGAAACCCACTAATTGGCTATGGTGGTAAGCCAGACCAATATAAATGCCCCTAGAGAGGACAGGAGTGCAGTGGGTGATTTGGAAGGAATGTGACAGTGCTGTGAAGCTGGGGAAAGGTGTGGCGCGGGGGGGTCCCCAGCGGCTCCTGGCACCCGTCACAAGCCGGACCTGTGAAGGGTGAGACGTGTGCCAGGTCTCACGCTCCTACTGAGGCCCGACCTGCAGGGCCTGTCGCAGCTCTGGGGAATTAGATTTAACAGCTTTTTAACTTGTTTTACTAGTTTAGTATTAAGTCTTAAGTCGCTTCTGCGGTGCAATTAATGAAGTATGGCTCAATATTTTCAGGAAAGGACGGCAAAAGCAAACAGTACTATCTTGATGTTGGTTTTCTAGTACGATACAGTATAACTGTGTATGTAACTGTGAGCGCATGATTGTGTATGTAACTGTGAGCGCATGATTGTGTATGTAACTGTGAGCGCATGATTGTGTATGTAACTGTGAGCGCATGATTGCCCGTTGTCACAACATACTAGATAAGAGGATCCATTTGGGGCTCCTTTACTCATGCATCAGAAGGGGACTTTGTCGCTGCCAAGACTTAGGATGGAAGATTCCAGTACCTAATGCTGGACAGAGCTATTAGCCATGAGTCTGTTTATATATGCTTCATTTTGGAATGCAGCTATAAATCTTGGACCTCCTACTAACATTGGCACAAATGCTCCAAGATTATGTAATGAGTTTTTTTTTCTGGGGGGTGGTTAGGCTTGGAGATATTCTGCTTCCGTGATAATTTCCTCTGTACCTAAACATGAGAATTACTACCACTTCCTCCTCCCACAGACGGACAGGAAGACGAGATTTGTCTCAGATCTCATCACTAATCGCTGGAAATTACACTCTTGCTATTTCGAGATTTACTGTGGCCTTTGCTGTTCTTTTTCCCATGTATTTTACTGGCTACTCATCATTAATTATGTAAATTCAGTAATGTGAACAGATTATCTTAGAGATAAAGAAGCATACATTTTGCTGTTCAGTCTTTGGTGAATGATTGTATCTGGTAGGGTAAGTGGATGATGTTTGGCTAAATGGTCCAGTATTCTCCATATTATTATTATTATTATTATTATTATTATTATTATTAAAGAGTACAAATTTCACAATTTCATAATCATCCTGGTCCTGTGCCGGGTTGTTCCCTGCCATGCACCCATAGCCTCTGAGATGAGAGGTTCCAGATCCCCAGTGACCCTGAATAGGACAAGCGTTTGCAGAAATGGATGGTTGGATGGATAATCTTGTAGAGCCATGTTTCTCAGCCCAATCCTCGGGGACCTCCAGACAGTCCATGTTTTTGCTCCCTACCACCTCCCAGCAGGACTGTCTGGGTTGAGAAACACTGCTGTAGAGGAATGTTTAGTACAAAAAATCCATCCATCAGTCTTCTCCCTGCTTATCCTGGTCACAGGGAAGCCTGTAGCCCATCCCAGGCAGCACAGGGCATAAGGTTAGGGGTTTACCCATGGAACTATGCAGCAAAATATACAATACAAATATTGAGGTGATTCTGATTTGACTAAATTATGCTGCTGTCTGGTTTTCCACACAATGCTCCATAAATGCTTTGACAGGAAGTGCAACCTGGCCATAAATCACCTGACCCTTCCCACAATGGCAAATCACAGACTGGGGGTGGGGGTAATTGCAGGTTTCCTACAGAGTCCAGCCCCCCCACCGAGCAGAAGAAGCGCTGGCATGTAATAAGGGCCAGTTCAGAGACGCATCATCGCCACGGAGATGGACATTCTCATTGGGCTCCACCCTGCGCCGTGGTCGACATCTGCTAAGTGGAGCGACGTTCAATTTACCTTCCCCCGCGGTGCTCGCGCCGAAGGAAGACTGGGCCCTTCTGAGTGGACGCAGTACAGGTGGCGAGCGTATAATCACAACCCCAACGATGGTGGACAGGGCTGGGTAATCAGCGCTGTTGGGAAGCAAGGCACTCAACCGTGCTATGAAAGACACGCAATGGGCATTGTCTCTGTCTGCAGCCTATTAAAATAGGCAGTCTGTCACCAGGAATTAGTGATGCTTGGGTTTTGGGGACAAACACAGGGCGTTTATTCATGGGCTACTATACAGTAAGTGCCAAGTGCCATCTCCGCTTTAAGTTCAGGCTCATTTGCTACTAATAACAGGTCTGGGGGCAAGTTGTCTGTTATATTTACTTCCATCTTTTCCTTACTTGGGGTGATGAGGCCTTTATCATCCCATTATTAAGACTCCATCTTTTTCACTCCACATGGTGGCCATCCCTGTGTGATGTTTCATGGTCTTTTTGCCGCTACAGCTGTGGACTGACAAAACATACAAACAAGGCATACAAACAGCATATAACTAAGGTCAGTCCTCCGATATAACAGCCATGGCTTAAAGGCACTGGAGAGAATCTCCTCTCTGGATATATGTTCCAACATGTTTCTGTGTTTTACATTTCAAAGAAAGAGAGGAGGTTTTCTTATCATACAGTTATCGTAAAAAGATGATGAGTATCTCACGTGGAAGGGGAGCTTTGGCACAGTGCACACATTAAAGGAAACATCAGGGCCACTGTGGAAAAATAAAATGTCGGCTAGGCAGCTGATGGGGAACCATGTGTTGGCTACAACCATCCCAGAAATACACCCAGGAAATGGAGGAACTGGAGTCAAACGGCATCATGCAGATTATCTAGGACAGTGTTTCTCAAAGCAGTCCTCAGGGACCCCCAGGTGATACACGTTTCTGCTCTCTCCCAAGTCCCTGGGAGTTCCCAAGGACTGCTTTGAGAAACACTGTCCGTTCTAGGATACCCCATTGGTCAAAAAATAAATAAAAATCACAAAACAATTCTACAGCTTCAGTCAAGAGGTAACTCCTAGGAAATGTCCCTGGAAGCCCACGTTCGGCAGCTGCATCACGGATGTCCGCGTCATGTGCAGCCAGAGCCGTCCCTGCCCCTAGCTTCTTAACGCTGGAGCTGTTTCCTCCAGTGTCATGCTCATATCACTATCTGCTTCCCAGCGATTAAAGAGAAATACAGAGGAACCTACCTCTGGCTCTTTTTTCGCTGTTGCATGTTGCAGGTATCAGAGCTGTGCCAACTGAAGATGCACAGATACACTGAACCCATTTTCTTATGTCAGGTATCAAGTTCAGTTTGCTCCATCAGCAAAGCATGACTTGGTACCATGAGGTCCAATATCAGGGTTGCCAACGTTGATCAGCTGGCTGGAGTGAGGTTTTCAATACAATACAAGTCTGTACATTCATGCATGTGCATTTACATGTACGTAATGGTTTTATTACCTTGTAAATAGTCTGCAGGGTTTGCAAACTACCCCAACACTTCTGATGAAGCCAGTTTTAGATTTATTATGGAATAATATAGATTTGCAGTAAGATTTCTTGCATGGGCATGAGAGTCTGAAAGCATGAGTGTCACATCAGATGTGTGAGAGTGGGCAACCCAGCAGTATATGACCATTATTTACAGGACAGTATTGTATTGCAGTTACCTTAAGCTTAACCAACGGCTGTTCTGAACTCTGAGAAGCCAAGGAGTGTATAAGTATGATACACGATTGTGTGATACAGCATTGTACGGAAAACATGTATCACTGATATGCCTTGTTATGTAACTGTGTAGGTCTTGTATAGATCCATATTTTATTTTATAATATCAATACATTTTTCCCAGTTTATTTTTTATCCCAGTCCCAACCTTATTTTTCGATCTGCCAAACGGTGACTGTCGTAAAAACTGACACCCTTTAACACATGTGTCTCTGAACTCACTTTCTTCTAACAATAGCTTGGATGGCAGTGGCTCAGATGCACACAGGCGACATGGTCTGGGAATGTTCTTTGGCTGTGACCTTTCAGTTCAGCAGGCCCAGATTAGACCCCTAGTGTGAGGACAATTTACTGGACATGCTGGCCCAGACAGTTGTTCAGGTCAGTTAAAGTGTATTGAACCTTTGTGGCAACTCAATTTGGAAAGAGAATTGATGCGATTTCTTTTTTCAACATGGGTGGTTTATCTGCAAGCAAGCATGATATGAAGTCACTCTACTGACCTTGCATCCATCAAAATATGGATACTAAAACATAAAATATCTACCACACTGGTATCCTTGCTCCATTAAATAACGCATATGCCATTGGAACATGCTGCTTGAGTAGGGGATGACACGAAATGCCTGTGTCTTTGGTAGCAGGAAGGAACAGCAGGCCCCCCAGTATTGAAAGCTCTCAGCAGAAACCCAAAGCCTGTTATTATGGAAAAAGTGAGCTTGCCAGGAATAGCATAAATACAAAATCTGCAGAGGTGATCCCCAGATATGTGGTAATGATCATAGTTATGTAAGGATGTATACTACGCATGCATTCCAGTTCTGTTTCATATTGTCCGCTTGGCTATGGCCTCTGCATGAATAGATTCATAACCTGCACGGCAGGTGGACAATCGAGACATTGTCCGTCGCCTTTGTGGCGAAAGCTGGTACTTGACCTTCACAAAGGGGTGGCTTGTCATTTGCTCCAGCACGGTGCATTGGTCAGATTCGATCTGCCCAGACAGCTTTGCTTTGACCTCCCCGGGCCCTGCGTGTTCCATCGACCGCCAAGCGGCCTAGTTGCCGCCCGGGGTCACTTTCCAGGTTGGGCCTTTCAGGGCTGCCCGGTATGGCTCCGCTTCACGGAACGCCGCGTGTGCGCTTTCGCCACGGCCTCGGCCTGAGCAAGGAGCGAGACCTGCTTTACAAAGGGCCGGTCTGCAGACCCTGGGAATGCTTCTTTGCATATCAATATGGTTAGGCCTGAATGCAGCCACTCAGCTGATAAATAGGATCACTATCTCTGCTTTTCAGGCCCCTAGTCATGCTTCACAATAGCAATTTATGCTTTAGCAAGAATAATCTCGCAGCCCGAGAGAGCTGACTTTAACACTCCTCTTTTGAAGAACAACAGAGCAGCCTATGTTGAAACCAGGCTGAAAGCTCTGTCTTCTACGCACAGCTTGTCTGTCAAAAGCACCACTATATCATACACCAGGCATTACTCCCGTTTGCTCTGAGCAGCTCTTTGTTATTTCAGTGTCAGATTTCCACAAAAAGAGGCGGGCTTGATTTGGAGATATTTGACTATAAAAATGAAAATTCTGCTTGTAGTCGAAACTTTATCTATCACACATAGACAGAATACTGTCTCATTCTGCTTCCAGTTACTGGCTTCAGCCTTGCAGTGGATGGGTGTATCTTAATAACAAAAATGCAAAGATTGTACTTGTGGTCTTCGCAAGACCGGTCTTGCTACCTTGCCTTCCAAGAACGAACTTGGGCTGCAATGAATCATGGGATTAGTCTCATTCAGCAAGGATGCAACTGATTCATGCTTGATAATTGAGGCGGTGCAAACCAACATCTGGGGATTTTTTACTGTCCTCTGTACTTCTGGCCTTAGTATTGGAACTGGTCTTCGCAAATGGAAGATGATGTAAAACAGGTACACAAGAACACGAGTACCGTCAAGTATGAATATTGACATTCACCGAAGGTCACACAGTAGAGGATGTCCAAGTCTGTCATGTAGTTCCTTGGGGCTAATCAAATCCAGCACAATCGTGCCAGCATTTTTCCTATACTGCGTAGTAACGTGATACCATCACCATTTCACTTTTCCTTAAGTGGAGGTATATCTGGTGTGAGCCAGTCACCATGATTTAACATACTTACCTTATGGTGAATAATACACATTGTATAAATGGTGGACTACATGAATAAACAAACTCTGCTTTGTAAGTTTCCTGTTGTGCTATGAGCTGTGTATGAATGCTTTTAATCTCCCCATTCAGATTATTGATTGAATATTTATTACACATATATCATTTGTTAAATAATATAAATAATAAAAAGTATCATAAACTTTGGCTCACGTAAATCAAATTGACAGTGGAGCATAGTATCTATAAGCACATTTTGCCGTGCCTATAAACATAGAAGGCAGGTATTGATCCAGCCGTCTAACTGCAGCCTTGGTCTGGCAGGATGGCTGAGCGATATTAATGGGCCCTGAACAGTATGCAGCTCAGTAGCTCGCATGGCTCGAGCTAGTGGTCAGCAGTTTAATGCAACACTGGACACAGGTCAAGGGATAGACAAGGGTCAAAGGTCACTGTCCCCAAGGTCTTAAATGACCCTTCCAGATTGCTTACGCATCATGTCTTAGAGTTAACTTCAAATTTATCTCTGGAGCCCCAAGCCTATCTTGGCTCAGGCTCCTTACCAAGCTCTACTGTAATACTTAAATAGCCAGCGCTTTAGTGTCCTCCACATACCATATATGTCTATGGGAGAAATATACTCATATACATAATACATCGTCGGCAAAACTGCATCCTCTATATGTAATATGGATCAGTCAAAGCTCAGTTTATTCTGAGCTTTATTAATTCATTTATCAATCAAGACACATTTTATACTAAAAATTGTCCTTGTTAAAGTATATGGATTTGTAAGGGAATCTTCACTTCTTTTACATCAGGACACTCATGCTTGTTTGCTTGTTTTCTTACCAATATTAGCTTTACTAAGACTTTGAGCACATTTAAAATACATAAAAAAGAATAATGTAATATACCAGCAAAGGGAACATTACCATTTATATGCATATGTCATCAACCATCTTCCAATCAATTAATATATAAATTAATATAATATTGTACATGAAGGGTTATAAACAATATTAGTCATGGATAAGACAAAATGATTAAAACAACCTTTCTACTATATATTGTTCAGTATGAATTTAACTATTATAGTATAAATTATAGCGCATGATTTACAGCAAAGATAAGCATAAACCTCTTCGTTTTTACAGTCTTACATTATCACACAAGCATAAGGCAAACTCCAGTCGAAGTCAGTCCCAAAAGTATGAGAGAAACGTGACAGGGACTTCAATAAAAGGAATAATTCACAAAAATCTTTACAACATAGAAATGAAACACTGTAAATGCATTCTTAAATCAAAAATAGTTATCAAAAATAAAATTATCCAGTGAAAGTTTACATTTATCTAAGTAAGTGTCTTCTGTAATGCTGCAGTATGTTATTTAGTGATATTGATATTGATGCAATTGATAAAGAAAGTTCATTATGAGTCACTTCAGGTCTGAATTTAAGGTGTGACAGTACCACCAAGCCAAAGATGGCGCCTGTGAGTTGAAGTGCATTGCATTTGCTTTTAAAAATGTGTACCCACTTGCTTAGCCCAGACAGAGCCAGTTCATTAAGACAGGAAATTTGTGTGGAGCTCCACAATTCAAGAATATTTAAGCATTAATGCACAGCTTATCTCAGTCACAAATTTTACATTGAACATAACTGGGGGTACCAGGAAAAGTTTAACTGTTGCACCATTAAGCTATATTCCACTTAGTAAATACCCTCTAAGCTGGGGTAGACAATGATTCACAAATGCATAAGTTAGGTCCCTGTAAATGTAAAACACTGACTTACCCATTACCCATTAAGCCACAAATTTTTACCTGTAAAAGTGTCAGGCCTTACTTTACATCCAAATGAGGACTTCAGTCAATTAAGAACTGAGACTCAACAAATTTGTGCATCACATGTAGGATACCTCTGTCCCAAGTCATCAGCAGGATAACTGCTGAATGACACCACTTCTGTCTAGGCCTGGTTTTGTAGGGAGGCCGTCTTTGGCAAAAATGATTATCCACCTTAATTATTTTCTACTTGGCACATGTCATTTTAGATTTCAGATGTTAGTCTGCTCAGTTAACAGCATGCCTAGGGGATATTTGGATAACTGAGCATTTTAACACGCGATCACAGTTAAAAATGTCTATAACAGCTCCACTACAATAGACACCTTGAAAAGGCTTGATTGCGTATGGATTTGCATTTATCTAGAGCTTTTGTACCATCTTTGCACCACAGAGGTATATCGATGTGGTCATATAATAAAAATGAGTAATGCGTACAGAGACAGGCAGAAGCAGGGACATAAGGTACGTCTTTGTGTCCATGTTGATTTCACGAACAGGGAGACGAGCGGAACAGGTTTTCAATCCAGAAGGGACCTTACGTGATGTGATGGCGGTTTATGATTGCTGGCATCACTGCTTCCACAGTAAATGATATTAAATGCTACTTGCATGAAATCCCTTAATGCTTATTTTTTGACACTGCATCTGTTGGCTGTTCTTAATATGATGTGATACTATCAAATTAAAGGAAAAAAATCAAAGGATGTCCAAAGAAGCCTCCAATTTAAAGAGGCACGGACAACTTACTCTGCACACAAATGAAAGACGAACGTAATGTGTTACTAATTATTTTCCTACTGTGTGATGAGTTAAATTCCGAAATGCTCAGATCACAATGCAGACTCCAGGCAAACATGTGACTCCACTCCCTTTCATATTTTCATTGAGTTCTTCATGAGAACTGCTACCAATTGCTACAAGAGTCACAACTTGGATATCATCCCGCACAACTGATTTAATGATTAAAGAAAGCACACATACAATTACCGATGAATGTGATTTGACTGGTATTCATCAGTTTACCATTGTAAAGCATCACAGTTCGGTTCTCTTTTACGCAGCATTATTCTTTCTCTACAAATTCCAGGCCTTTCTATCCTGTGTTTTCATGGCAGGACTGTGACGTCAACCCCAGCCAAAGTCCTGACCAGTCATTTGGTAGAACTTGAGGTTAAAAGGTCTGTAGAAGTCTCTGAGCCTCAGTAGCACTTCCCCCGGAATGTGAGGATGGGGCCGCCCTTTCGATTTCCCCAGACAACGGGGGTGGCTGCTACCTTCCGGTTTCTTCAGACAGGGGAAGCCCTTAGTTTGGTTGAAGTAGAAGTGTTTGTCACTGATGACGCGCTTCAGGTCCAGGAAGTCCTGCACACGGCCGATCTCCCCGGCCGGGTCCGTCACCAGGCGCTCGCCACTGACAAACAGGAGGCTGGAGAGCGGGAAGTACTGCAGCCAGTTCTCCAAGTGCTTGGCGTATATTCCAATGCGGACGGCACTCCAGGAGGTATCGATCAGCCCCCTGCTGAAGTTCTTGAACGCTAGATCCTGGAAGGTGGGCAGCCCCGGGTTTTTGGAAAGGGTCTGAGTGTAGTCAGATACCGCCCTGGTGACAGGGTCACGCACGACCACGATGAGTTTGGTGTTGCGGCTCATGGTGAAAACCCGTCCTGGCGCTTCTTTGGTCACAAAATAACTGGGCGTCTTCTCCATGGTGATCTGTCCGTCGAGAGTGCGGGGCATCAGATTTCTGACAGAGACAGTAACACCACAAGTCAGAATATGATGTCAAATCACAGTCACTTCACTGCAGGCATCTTCTCCGAAATTTGTCATTCTTTCCTTATATATTTCCATCATTGTGTATACATCATAGCATATCTGTATACATCGAAGAATATTATGAATTTATTCTAGTCTCTTCTAGTCTAGTTATCTTCACAATCTAATAAACTGATTCTAGCTAGAAATGAAAACTCAATACAAAATCACTATATTCATGTTGTGCCAAGACCACTTCAAAAATCTATTTAAAATCTAATCAATGCTGTTCAAAATAGTAAATTTCCATTTCCCCTATTGTTTAGATTAATGTACATCGATACAGCAGATACAATATAGTATTAATAAGTAATACTTATTTGTATGTCGATAAATGCATGCAAACTATTATAATATATGTGACTAGTTACTTGGAAAATGCAGTGATTACTGTCCAGATTCATATTCCATGACCCCAAAGCCACACAACCATAGGTCCCCACCAGTACCAACATTAAAATTAAAAACTACACCCCTGGCTAAGTCTTTTAATGACAAATTTGAGCAATGAAAATTTAACTTGTGCTATAATGACAGTCAACATAAAGTAGTAGTAACAGGGAAAGAATTTTGCTTATCTGAACTGTTTTTATTATTTTTCATGACTAAAGCACTGTAAACAGATTCCTGATAAGCTTAGTGATCTTCCTAAAAATTGCAGTGATGGTTTTAAAAAATATCTTATCTTGAGTTGTAACTGACTTGGAAAGATATGAAAGCAGTACTATATTCAGAGCAGCAGAGTTGCACGTGCTTTGTGCCATGGTGGTTGGCGCTTGCACAGTCACAGATAATTTTTTCCTTATTTATAGTAAATGGCCTTTTTGGCACTATGCGTCAGCACAACTATAAATAAAAAAGCCATATTTACAATAACAGAATTACCTCTTCATATTATTTATGGTAAGATCATGGTTTCAGATGTAGTAAAAATGTGTGATTTATTACTTGTAGCTAATAGCCAACATATCAATGAAAAATGTATGCAAAACACTGTCCAATAGTGCTCCAAGAAGCACATGACACAAGACACACTCACACTAATTTAGAAACACCATTTCATGGATACGTACATATGAACTGCGGGAGAAAACTGGAGTAACTAGGGGAAACCCGCATGAACAAGGAAAGTATGTACAAACTCAACAGGCACAGAGCTAGGGGCTGGAGTTCGAAAACACAACCCTGGAATACCACCCACTGTGCCTCCCATACTTAAGGACATCCCCAACTACAACTATCAGAATTATGGCCATATTATCAAGGTTATATTTTCTGCATGTTTTCTTGCCTTGCAGAATTGATGGTGTTTGCAGACAGGATGGGTGTGGCTGGAATGCACAAGGCTGCATTGTGCTCAGTGTTGCACAGACCCACTTAACTGGCAACCTAAGAATGGCTATGGCGTCTGCACTGCAGATGCAGACATTCTTATCCACACGCAGGCGACGTATTACATCACGAAGGCAGGGCCCGAAAACCAGACTTACGTCAAAGTTTCATACTGTTTGGTTCTCTCTGGCATGATATCTTGTGGAGGTGAGGTCTGAAGTCACATGGAGAAAACATTCTCTCCATAACTCTGGTTTAGAGGTTACCCGACATGGTATTCTCTGACATAGAACTTTTCCTTGTGGGAGTTTTTCCATATTATATACAAATAAGAGTAGAGAGATTTAGACAAAATCTAGCCCTAATTATAGGCCAATTATACAGCTGTATAAATACAGTTGTAATAAAAGTGTGAAGTGAGAAACCGAGCCATATTAACCATATACTTTCAAGTGATGGAAATGATACAACATAAGGAGATACGGAGAGATGCTACAACATAAGGAGATACGGAGAGATGCTACAACATAAGGAGATACGGAGAGATGCTACAACATAAGGAG
>JAODKN010000093.1:14911457-14922225 GCA_026774425.1 Petrocephalus zakoni | reverse complement strand
AGATATGGAGAGATGCTACAACATAAGGAGCTACAACATAAGGAGATACGGAGAGATGCTACAACATAAGGAGATACAGAGAGATGCTACAACATAAGGAGATATGGAGAGATGCTACAACATAAGGAGCTACAACATAAGGAGATACGGAGAGATGCTACAACATAAGGAGATACGGAGAGATGCTACAACATAAGGAGCTACGGAGAGATGCTACAACATAAGGAGATACAGAGAGATGCTACAACATAAGGAGATACAGAGAGATGCTACAACATAAGAAGATAAGGAGAGATGCTACAACATAAGGAGATAAGGAGAGATGCTACAACATAAGGAGGTACGGTGAGATGCTACAACATAAGGAGATACGGAGAAATGCTACAACATAAGGAGATACGGAAAGATGCTACAATATAAGGAGATAAGGAGAAATGCTACAACATAAGGAGATACGGAGAGATGCTACAACATAAGGAGATACAGAGAGATGCTACAACATAAGGAGATAAGGAGAGATGCTACAACATAAGGAGATAAGGAGAGATGCTACAACATAAGGAGATACGGAGAGATGCTACTTCCACTCTGTCATTTTGAATGACCAGTTCCATAAGTCAATACCCAAGCACACAACACATTAGTTCTCTATATATTACAGAGATACGTAAACGTTATTTTTTTTAGCCGCAAAGAATTTCTTATTTTGCCTACCCAAAGAAATTAGGCGCTTGATTTGCTTATTTAATGAAAAAATGGCTAAAAATATATATTTCAAAATATTATTGAGACTGGATTTAAGTCGTCTGGCCATATAGTTGCTTTGCTGAGTACTCTTTCGGTTTTTAGGAGGTCAGTCTTTTAATGTTCCAGTCTCGAATGCCAACGAACATCAAAGGAAGTGTTGAGACGCCTTTGGTGTAACCCCCACGCAAGCCAGGCCATGAGCTCTGCTGTCAGGCTGCCTGTGAAAACAACTCAAATAATTCCATTCAAAAAAATATAAGGCTGGTGCATCAGCCCGTGTCTGTGACTGACCAGATTATTACATGTAGGCTCACAATTGATGCTTGATTGATAGGACTCTTTGCCACATTTTCACATTGGAATAGCAGGGGCTTTCATAAAAAAATATTTGCCAGCTGTGCACTGTAGCAGAGAGGTAGCACACTGCTGGGCTAAGTATATGTACATAACTAAGTGCATGTTTAATTCAGAGCAATCAAGCTAATGGAAGCCACGCTGGCCATGTCTTGTATGTTGACACCATGTTTACATTTTGGAGCCCTGGCTTGTAATCAGGGGACAGTTTGGATAATATACAAAGCCAGCTAGGAGGCCACACTCTCCCAAAGGCCCAGCCGTGAGGTACTACCACTCCACATTTGAAGTTACTTAGTCCAGCCTCAGAATAGTGGAAGTATTAGCACCGCAGTGGTGATCAAGCGCCACGTGAGTTTTGCAAACTGGAGCACGGCTGTTTTCCCCTTGTTTCCCATCAGATTGCTCCGGTAGTTTTCTGGGAAGGCTCAGGGAGCTTCTGTTCAGTTGTTTGTTTTAATCACACCTTCCACAAAGCTGCTGTGTCCCAGTCGCCTGCACGGTGCGTGCAGACATGTTACCACGCGCTATCAGCACACTGCTCACAGGCCTGCACAGGAAATGGTCCTTGAAAGGACCCATGTTGATAGATTCCACTTCAATCCACATTAAAAGATTTTCATTAAAAAATCATTCGTTCTCTGATCCTATAATTTATGTACAGAACTTTCCAGGGCTATCAAAGCTAAGAAAACACTAATTAAACCAATTCAGATTTTAAGAGTTTGGTGTCCTTGATAATGTAAATAGCTGGGCCAATTAAAGCGAATAAGACTTTTCTCATTATAGTTCTTTTTAGAAATAAGGACTTTCTTAAAGAGAGGGTGGCATGGTGGTACAGTGCTTAGCACTGCTGCCTCACACCTCTGGGATCAGGGTCTGAGTCTCCGCCCAGGTTCCATGTGTGTGGAGTTTGCATGTTCTCCCCGTGTCATTGTGGGGTTTCCTCCGGACACGCTGGTTCTCCCCCACAGTCCAAAAACATGCTGACACTAATTGAAGATATCAAAATTGCACATAGGCATGCATGGGCGAGTGAATGGTGAGTCTGGGTTGTTCCCTGCCTTGTGCCCATAGGCTCTGACCCCCACCCCCCCCCTGCCATGACCTGGAAGGATAAGTGGTTTCACAAAATAGATGGATGGACTTTTTCAAAGTTTAGAGTGACACATTCCTCTGAGACAGTTTGTGTCTTACAGACAGACCCTCTGTCTCCACTCTCAGTAGCTGAGATCAATATGTCAATCTTAGGAAAGATAATGGAAGTGAAGCAGAGTGAACATGACTGTTATCTAAGAAGCTTCCATACTGTTGCCCAGCTTGAGTTTCCTCTTGGGGCTAAGTGTCATCTTTGTAATAACTCTTAAACAATTTGAACAGTGCAATATCTATGAATACCTAATGGTGTGGCCTCTTCTCACTCTAACGATTGCGAGTTGTTTCTTGCTGGTCCTAGCAGCCTTTGGTGGGTCTAATCAGACAGCATGTCGCCTTCCCCATGTGGGGCTCAGTCAAGGGCTTGCCCTTGGACATTCCATACGATGTCAAGCATTTATTAAAAGTTGGTTCAATATCAAGCCAAACATAAAACCTAATCGTGTTCACGATTATACAGATTAAAGTATTGCATGCCAAGGATCTTTTGTTTTGGGGTAGCTGTTCTTACCGGTCCTTGAGGCTTTGCTCAATTTAACAATATTGTGCGGTTGGACACTATTATACAGATTGCCAGTATAGATCAAAATAGACAGTCAAAATAATGATAACAGTAGCAGAGTCTGAATGAAGAAGGGACACATTTTAGGACATCCATCTGTCATACAACAAGGGTGGGGCTGAGACTGGAGCATTTGCCAGGTAACCGAGGTAAAGTAGGTCGCAAAGCAGGCACCTTATATGGGAGGCCAGCACATCAGAGGACAAGTGCATGTCCACTCACACAAACTGTGAATTTTTTTTTGGGCTATGGGGTTATGGGGTTTTTGTTTGGTTATGCCCCAACCCAGGAGTTGTTAGGCTACAGTACTGCCTACATGGGCCCTCCACGTGTGCACTGATGTCACGTCACGTGTCCTTGAAGTAAATGTGCCATGTCCAGGGGGGCCACTTCCAGGTACAGTAAAGCAAATGGCCATTAGCCTCAGTCCATTTGCGCACTAATGGAGAACACACTGAGGCGGCTGTCCCAGGCTCTCACAGTTATTTGTTCACTTACCACATCGGCTAAATTCCCCACAGTATGTCACAGCTCAGTTACCCACAAGTATAAACAAAGGGCAGGAGTTTTGATTGCAGAATGGCTCCAGTCTCCCCGGTGCCCAGGCCAGACGTCGGTCAGACTAAAGGGGGGTCAGGCTCTCAATGTCACAGCCCAGGACACAGACAGGACATGTAGGGGGGGGAGGCCGATGGAGGGCTCATCGTTTCGGAACTGTCATCTGCAGTCCTCGAGACATTGACAGATTGCTGCTTCCTTTCTGTAACATTAGTCCAGAAGTGCAGGCAGATCTCCTTGTCAGGAGATATGGGTCAAAGCCAGGTCATGTTTATTAGACAAAGAAGCCATAGGCCCCCATGTTCATTGTTAATTTGGATGTACCGTATTCTCAGTTCTGATATTTAGCTTGTGGGTCATAACTGTTAAATGATACATTTTTTAGGAAGAGGTTAATACAGGTAGTCATTGTATTGTAGATTATAGGCCAGTCACCCAATATACAAATTAGGGAATGCCCACTCATCCATTTTCTGAAACTGCTTATCCTTATGGGTTGCAGGGGGTCCGGAGCCTATGGGCATGAGGCAGGGAACAATCCAGGATGGGGGGCAGTCCATCGCATGGCACACTCACAATTTAGCAACTCCAATTAGCCTCAGCATGTTTTTGGTCTGTGGGGGGAAACTGGACTACCCGGGGGAAACCCCATGATGACACGGGGAGAGCATACAGAGACTCAAACCCTGGTCCCAGAGGTATGAAGCAACAATGCTAACCACTGCACCACCATGCCACCCCAAAGTAAAGTATGTGGGATTTTGAAAGCATTCTTGCTATATTTTTATTGTGAAACAGATGTTTGGTGATAGACTGGCATCTCGTCCAGGGTGAACCCCAGGCTTGAGCCGTATACTGTCTATATCCCTGGGACCCAGAGTGGTAGACCTGGCAAGTGACGTAAAGGTGATTAATTGCCATTGCTGACGCACCACAGCACACAACAATGAAATGTGTCCTCTGCATTTATCCCATGTGACATCGTGACACAGCAGGGGGCAGCTACGTGGGCGCCTGGGGAGCAGTACCTCAGCAGTACTTGTGGGTCGGGGACTCGAACCAGCAAACTTTTGACTACACGGTTGCGCCCCTAACCACTACATCACCTGCCTGCCCCAGATACCGCTGGGGTAATAAGCATACTTAATAAGCACAATAATAAGTAATAATAAGGCAATAAGGTATTTGGATACTGCTGTAGTTATAAGCACAAATAACACCCATGTGTTAAGTTACACAGGACCATTAAAAATGTTCCTTTGCTCAGCAGTGCTTAGTTGCCTCACCATCAGAATCTCCACATCACCCTTCCAGTTTGGCAGCATGGTCTCACCTTATAATCAAGAAACATGCATGGGCTGGGGGGGGGGGCATGATGCGGACTTGGGAGAGCTGTCTTTGAGTCCGTGGTTTGGTGAGAAGGTGGCCTGTCATTATTCAGAGCAGATGAGAGCTTCATAAGTCTGGGGGATGCAATTAGAGGGCAGCTGGAAGCAACAGGAGGCCCATTAGAGGCGGCCAGGCAGGCAGCTCGTCCAGCAGCTGGAGATGGAAAGGGGTGGGGGGCAGGGGCGACGCCTGGGGGAGCATGGGGCGCTGCTGCAGGGTCACCTCGGGAAAATGCGACAGCGCAAAGCAGGAGCGAGCGCTGCCACCCACAAACGCCGCGCTGTTACCCACCGTGGGACGGTCTGCAGCTCCGTAATGAACCACGATCATCTCTGGAGAAGAGTGGAACTTCTAAATGATCGTGCCAAAGGACTGCAGCAACTGAAAAACCTTCTTGTTGAGTTTTAAGCTGGCGAACAGAAAACTGTCTATGAATGTCCATGACTGTCTGCACAGCTAGACGGTCATTATGGGGACAAACAGCGCACATTCCTGCCGTAGGACTCCAAAGCAAAAGCAGACAAACAGAGAGAGATCTTTATGCCAAAGACACTGAAACGCTTCTCTGCTCTATCAGATCTAGCATCTGTCACCCCAACTCAGTAGCCTCAGAGCAAATTTGTGGGTTTATCACTCGTTTCCAAAGAACTGTTGTCCACGCCCTCTAATGAAGAGAAGAGAGTGGCGCAGCGATGATAAGATTGCTCTAGGCCACTTCCTCTGTTAAACCCAACAACTGCCACATTCTTCATCCACATCAGTCTCCCTGCCAGCATGTCCTAAATCCCACTTAGGAATCGTATACTCTCACGGACTGCGCAAGAGAAGAGGAACTCAAAAAAATGAGCTTATGAATGTCATCCCTGTTGATACAATGACTTACCAGTTACTCTTCCTACAAGAGAGGTCATTATGAACTCCAGACCCCCCTGAGATCCTAAGCAGGATCAGGGATTAGAAGGTGGATGGATATATTGATATTCCTTTGTATTTAGTTCTGTTTTGTTTGTTTGGCTCAAACTCCAATGAATGAATCAATAAAACTGTTGACGTATGCAGTGTTGACAAATACTGTATATATATAAAAATACTATATTGATGGAGGTACGATAACATTCTCAGATTTGTCTTCTTTAGTCAAGAACACTGTTTTGGACTTTTCTGCTTTTTCCCTCAGTTGAACCAGTGAGGAAATGTGAATATTGTAAGTGTCACCATATGGGCCCTGCCACTTCTGCAGCTTGACACCATTACAGCAAATCTAGTCTGGGCTTCACACAAAACCACTTCCGAGCCTGTTAAACATCTCTCTTTTAAAGTTTATGCTTATCCATAATGGTTGTATTTAACTAATGGATGAGGAAAACTCAAACCAAACCTGTGTGTGGGTGGGGGGAGGGTGTTGGATGTGTGTAAAAAGTGTAGTGCCAGAGGAGAAATGTGATAGATCAAAATTGTGCTATAGAAAACAAGTAGGTGGAGCTGAAATATTTTGATCTATATATTATCTTATAGACTTTACATACATTTCTGTTCATGTCAGATTATATATTAAGAGTTAAATAGATTTTCTGAAAAATAGAACTCTAACAACTAACTTTTCATTGTCTTTCATGAGTACTAGTTGAGGTACAGTACAAGTTGCCCACATATAATTCATGCACACTTGTACTACAGAATGAACCTCCCTGAGCAAATATGAGTCTTATAAAATACTCAGAAGTCATATGAGATTAACCATTTCTGTTGATATCGATTTAGACAACAAAATACTTTACACCAAGTCATGGATATTTAAGTCAACAAACATGAAAGACTTGCTTAGTTCAGGTTTTCCAGTGCCTGGCAACTGCTAGGACAGCACATAAGCCTAATCATATCCAGAAAAGAGAAGAACTTCCCTCAAAGGTGGACTGTTGCATTAGCTAAATAAATAAGACAGCTAGCTATTGCCACCCTATACTTTAGCTTTGTTAGCATACACACATTCCTACACATACTGACAGTGTTAGCGTATTTCAGACCTCTTGATTTACTTGTCAGCTGATTTCACACATACCCCACACAAACTCACAGCTTTGCTACACTTGGAAAATGAAATGAAATCTTTGTATTGAATCATAAATGACCTGTTGACAGACCTGAGTAGCAAAACTTGTGTAATGGAATGGAAGAAGCAAAAGTATGCAGAAGAGGGAGTGGCACTGCTGTGGTTTGCATAAAAACACAGCAGTTGGCAGAGTGAGGATCAAGCATGTTGTCTTAAAGCAGAGAATATCATAAAATCCATTATGCTGAATTTATGCTACCATAAAAACATTGTGAAGTAAAGGCTAATTTTCCGCAATGTAAAACATTAAACTTGAACTTCTGATAACACCACCACTATTGTAACAAAACAATACCACCAGTAATATATCTGATTGTAATCTTAATACAGTAATTAGCATGAGCCCTGCAATCATGCAGCACCTAAATGGAAATTTACTATTTTCACTCCTCCATCAGTCACTGAAACCAGGAATCAATCAACAGTGTCATGTTAGGGACCTTGGAGAAGGAAATTCATCTGGTCTGATCAATAATCTGCCACTGTGGATCAATCTGTTTAAAATGCATGAATAGGGCAGATTATTTGATTTATAATACTAAGGGTCAGTCAAATATTTCTTTAATCAACATTGTTTTTGTACATATAAATCAATTTGCATAATTTACCAAATCTGGTTTTGTTCCGTTTGTTTATGAGTAGAAAAGCGTGCCGTTATAATTTGTCTGCTTTTGTCTAGTTTATTATCTGCTGAGATGTGACGTTCATTTGAAAGACTGAACAACTAGGAGCCAACTGCGCATTAAGTAGCAGAAACCAAAGAAGAATGTTGTTCTCACGACAAGGCCATAGCCAATCGCTTTTATTAATCGCAGTCTAGTAGGAAAGGGCAGCTGATGTCACGGAGTAATGGACAACCAGCTGATGAGGTATCTAAATATTGATGACACATTTATAGGCGAGTTTTTCTTTGGACTGAAAAACCACAACAATCTTGGGCCTATTTATCAAAAAATGGTCACGTTTTCATTTGCCCTTCAAAAGAATCATTTGAATGTTTTAATCTTCAAGAATGGGCCACTAAGAATTACCCTTACACTTCTTCTATTTAAAACTGTAGAATTTTACATTACAAAGCATGTTTAATAATTATAACTGTTATTATTTTTGTTTTTTTGTACAGAATGGAGGTTAGATTCCTACCTCTGCTTTGCGACGTGTGTGGAGTTTATGTGTTCTAGCAGTGTCAAGCAGATTTCCTTCCAAAGACGTGTAGTTAAGCCACACTGAGGATCTTGTGTGCACGGCAATGGTCAGGCATCCCATCAAGGGTGTACTATGATCAGCAGTTTTACGGATGAATGTACTTGTGAGTGGATGTAGGTCTATTAAATAATTTAATAATACAATCAAATTAATAACAAGTAGCGCATTTCTGCAGAATCACATCTTAAGGCAGAGTCTTTTATCCTGCCCCATATGGCAGACTTAAGCTTCACTAAAACTGGTTTTGTTGTTCTGAAACTGAAAAGGAAAACTGACACACAGCTGCCCAAACCAGATTGTCCCAATCGTACTGCCAGGCTCAGTTACTTAATACTCACAAAGTGGCACAAGGATTATTCTGTGATTCTTGTGATTAATCTCTTATTATGTAATGTAAATGTAACATTAGCCTCATTTAGAAAGATGTCCTTTTTCATAGATAGATAGATAGATACTTTATTGATCTCGAAGGAAACTTAGGCATCCAGTAGCTCAAATACTCAAACAATTCGAAAACATAAAAACACACACAGATCATAACACACAAAAATGTACAGCAAACGGTCAACATTGTTAATTTCTTGTTTTGTTTTCTATGAACCTTTGGTGCCACAAAAAGGTAGAAAATAACCCAAATAATGGCAAAATCCTCAGTGTAAAAATAGCACGGAAATGCCAGCTACAGGGTATAGTTAACATGCCAGGAACCCAGATATAAAAATGTTCATTCTTAGCTTTTAACGTGTTTATTGATTGTTTACTGTCCACATTAATTTCCAAAGACACTAGGTACTCTTCTGCTTTTCATGGCCAGTCCCTGGGTGCAGGGAGCCCTGGCTCTCGGGTTCCCCTGGTTTCTGTACCTGGAGAAGGAGCTGCAAACAGAAATAGATATTCCTGCCTCCATGCTGTCTCCTTTTTTTTAAAAAAAAAAGCAGGCAGGGGAGCTGAGACATATCTCCCTGAACCAAACCTTCTCTGCCATTAACTGACAACAGCAAGTGCTGCGACCTTTCAACTTCCCTCAGTGCCCCTGTGAGGTCTGCCTGAAGACCACAGGACCTCCCAGCTCAAAGTCAGCAACAACCTCACAAGCTTTGCAAAAAAGCTCTGTGGAATTTTTCTATTCAGAAGATGGATGGTGGGACAGTTTGGATGATCACAGTTTGAAAAATAACCTGTAATGAAAACACTTACCTCTAGCAAGAACAACAGAGAATGAGTGGTTGTAGATTAACAGGGATTTGAGTGCATTTGAGTGCATTACAGCAAGCTAGTTCTGACTGAAATATCTCACGCTTCAAGCCAGGGCAGGAATTTCATTAGAGTTGATGTCTTTTTCATCTGCGATGCTGATGATGTCCTTCAAATACCTAATGTTACTTTACCGCAAAAATGCTTCTGTATAGTTGCAATTGCACAGTTATAATAATTACAATTTCTGTGTCACAGTTTGTTATGAGCAACTGTTTTGTTTGGGACATTTTCTCAACATGTTATATTTAAACATTTATCTTTACTGGTATAGGTTATAAAAAATGTTTTCCTTGTTATTCATTATCCTGTCGTCATCATGCCTTAAAATGTTAAAGCAATTTTATTTGGCACTGGCATCCTCAGTACCATTTAAACTTTAATATGTATTTTGTGGGCAATTTCAATAGGCCACAATATCAGATATTTTGTGGTAAATAAATTATATCGGCAGTACGCCGATAAAGTAACATGGAAAGCATTAGTGTAGTATGAGTAACCTAATTAAAAGGGGCATTATTGGAAATGCCATTTTTTGAAGGTCATATATATTATTTATGATTTCCATTAATAATGAATTTGGTTGCAGTACCAAGGACATAGTTTTTGAGTGTCAAGAACTATCAGCCCAGTTTATAACCAGAGATTAAGCTACCTCTCACACATTAGTTGAACCCAGGTTTGTATCTTCATAATCACTATATTTTTCTTGAAATATAAATTGCACAAACTTGCATTCAAATAAAAATGCATTCGAATATCCCACCACTGCATAGTGCTGCCCATAACTGTTATGGTCCAAAGATGTATGCGGTAGACATTTGCTTACATAAAAATGACATCTTAATGATTATGTTTTATTGTTAAATGAGCTCTTTGTTGTCACTGTGGTTGTCGAAGTGCCCAGCTGTCTCAGATGCGGCATTTTATTCACCCTTCTCCCCATGTCAAATGGTAAACATTGCGAGCAGAATAAAACCGCAGCTTCTCCTGCCCACTGACTTCTACTAGCTGTGACTGTAAATCTGACGCCTGGGTCTATTGTCTCAATAAATAGCTAACAACACACTAGTAATTTATATATACTCTTGCAACAAGAGCTGCTAGTATTAGTCAGTTAGCATAAATGCACCTATTAGCAGGTTATTAGCAGTGCACAGAAATGATCAGTCCATCATTAAAACTGAATATGTATTGTGACATCATTGTCATATTTATGACATCATCATGCTGCCTTTTTGAGCATATGTATATTGTGATAACACCATGCATGACTGTTTTTAACAAGATATCCAAGAACTGTGTCAAAGCCTAAGCCAAGGAGCATGGGGCTTCCAAAGACACAAACCACTGGATGATTGGTCTCTTTGCTTTACTTCACCAATTCATACATCACAAATACCTGAGCCATAAATCATAAATTAAAAGCAATG
>JAODKN010000093.1:14893362-14911357 GCA_026774425.1 Petrocephalus zakoni | reverse complement strand
GATTGGTCTCTTTGCTTTACTTCACCAATTCATACATCACAAATACCTGAGCCATAAATCATAAATTAAAAGCAATGTATGATGTGCTCTCCAGTAAGTGCGCTCAGCTGGAGAACAAACCATGTTAACATACCTGCTCTGCTCAGCAATGTTGACCCTTTCCAATTTTCTTTCACATTCATGTTACCCAATTTTAACTTCAAACAGTCATCAAAACTGATAAATGACGCACAATAATCCCATAAGCCATTGCTGCAGATAGGCTGCTCACAGCATCTAGTATGCACCGCGACTATGCTTATGTACGATGTCCAGATGGTATTTAAGTACCTTTCCCCGTCAGCCAACTGCAATCCATCTAAAAGCCTCGCAGCAAACGAGAGCAATGCCTCAAGATCTTCCCGTATTACTACTGAAAACTTCTTACGGATAATATTTTGAGGCAACTGGAAACTCAAGAATTGTATGCTGTAGTTTCTGAAAAAAGACCAACACAGGCATATAACTTCTTTTATCTCTCTTTTATTCCTCTAAGTATATAAAACGGACGTAATGTGCCAGACCCGCTCCACCCCATTTGGACCTTTGATCAGATTTTAATATCAGGTGTCAATTTTTGCACCTGAGCTCACTTGGACCGACGAGCCTTTCGTCAGGTGCACCTACTGGAAGGCGATGGATGGGCGTCACCTGACAGGCTACCTGCCACGCCCTCTGTGCGCCAGCACCTGTCAAGCTAATGCAGACGAATGGCATGTTACACAAGGAGCGCACAGCCAAATGAGTGTAATAGGACAGGCTCTGGCTATTCCAGCTCCCCTGCCTACGTCTTCATCTTGTTACGCAGACGCACGGGGGGGCAATTTCCCAATTTGTACCGAGCGATGGCTCTCGGAATAACGCTCCGCCGCGGGCATTTCCCGGCAAACGCTTAACCTCTCCAAGCAAGGCTAGCTAGGCTGTAATTACAAATTGGCCCTGGACTTGGGGTCCCCCACAGAAAATTTTGCCAACCATGGGAGCACCCTCTCTCCCCCCCCCCATCAATTTTGCCAGCCCACATACCCATCAGCTCAGCAGCAAAATGCCCAGTGTGCCAGATGCAGATGGCCAGTGCAGCGCAGCCCCACTTCTATGCATAGGTAGACAAAGCGTGCATACTGTACCAATGCAGGGTGCTGAAGATGTACTTCGGGGGGGGTAATACTAAGGCCAGGTGGGGCAAAGATGTCAGTGGAAAAGTGTTTCCATGTGTGCCTTCACAGTTTGAGCTGGCCTCCACGAAAAAAAAATCAAATACAGCTGTTAATGTTACGTTTCTGATGCGTTTTTTTGCATGTATGAGCAATAGAGGCTTCTCACCAAAATTACAGCCTTCTCATGCTGTGGGATTCTCTAAGATCTTTTTTTTCTGTCCTTGGTCTCCTTTCTACAAGAGTTAGCCAGAAACATATTGCTATTTAAAGACACTAGGTTGGTTCTTCCATAATCACTTGAAAGTTATCAGATTCACTTCAGGTTTTGTGAAAATAGGGCCTATTACTGCAGCTTTCATTCAAAAGGTTTGCATAAAAGAATTTTATAATATGGTCAAGGCACAGACTACTACTTAAATATTGATGATCCTTAAGTCACCATATTGGTCATTCCCAGTATATGTGTAATTATTGACAGCACATGACACTGATGTATTTCTTGAATAATAATTTATTGACATGAATGAAGTCAGTTTAACCGTATTTTTGATGCTTGATTGGTTATCGTGATTATGTTTTAAGATCTATATTTTATTACTCTGTAGCATCCTTAAAGGGCTTTGGTTTTGCTTGAAAAAGCATTGGTCTTTAAGGGCTTGTCTTGGGACATTTGTACAGTGATAGCACTCATGGGGGCAAAGACCAGGATCAGACGCCCCCTCCGAAATGTCACAACTAGCTGTGACAGGGCCTTAATCTCTAGCCCCTCTCAATTGATCCTAACTGGCAGAATTAATGCCTAGTTGTCACTGCCAATGCCCGTTTCCCCTAGCATTGACAGCTTTGTCAATAGATTAAACACTGCTTAAAAAAGCATAAGCAGTTTTCCATCTCACAAACAAAAGCCTGTGAGCTCTTGCAAAGCTGTTTTTTCTTACCATTGTTTGCATGTCAAACTAAGAGTCATAGTTTAGGCAATTTCAGACTTGTTCCATACTAGGAACCCCGCAAACCAGAGATCATCAGAGATCTTCGGATATTGCTTTCCCATCACATTTTTGAACTCATCTGAACTCCCGTGTCATCATAAAGTCAACAACAATCTGACAGAAGGTTTCGGTAAGACAGTTCTCAGTAAATATTGTGTAAGTGAAATAGGAGCATATTATGCATGCAAATCAAATCACTTACATCTCTGACTTCTCCAGCAGGACCCTGAGTCATCACTGCAAACTTAAAAGTGCTTTGTGTTTGCTGTGCATAACTTTTTATCATTTTATATAATAATAATAATAATTATTATTATTCATTATTAATAATGAATGAACAGCTATATACGTGAAGTAAAAAATCTGTACTTTTCAGCTGCGGCAAAGGGAGGGATCCAGTGATTTTTTAATTTGTATAATTTATTTCCACTGATTTCAGTGGAAAACAAAGTCCACCCTCATTTGGCCTCGTCCCTGCTTTGTATGACTGTGGGAAAACAGACTAGGTTTTAGCAGCAAATGTCGCAGTCTTTGCATGCATTTATTATGCCACTTTCTCTTTATTTTCCCTGCTTCAAATCATACATATTTACACTCAGATATTCATTTTATTACTCATTAATTTTCCTCGTCCCCAAATTATGGCACATCTGCACAACAAAAAAAAATTTCCACTCATAAAACAGGATTCTGATTAAATGTTTTCACCATTTCTTTCTGTCAGCTTCAATAAAATGCTTTCACGGAGGATAGAGAAAGCAGAAATTATTCTGCAAATCGCTGCTAAATTTGAAATGATTGCATCAAACGGGGGCACTCTGTGTCATTTTATGCCAGATTGATGAGAATAGCCAGGGTGCCTCACACATCCCTGACAGATGCTGAATATCTTCTTGCAAACCATTTTTTGCTTCATTATTCACCTTTATCAGATCATAACCTTGGTACTGCTATCCCACTGTGCCTCACAATTTAAACTGTGGGCAATTTAACCGCAGTTTCCTAATCTTAGTTGCCATTACAGACAGCATAGTCTTCTATTTTCATTTCCATTTTGTCGAAATGTGTGGTCATTTTGATTTTTTTTTCCCCACAACCACACATTTGCTCTTTAAAAACCTCAGTTTAATAATGCTGATTATATTATTGCTTCAGGTTTAGCACAGTGGAGCAGTAGCTTTCCACTGTGTGCAATTTGCAGCTCCTCCCACAGACCAGACACATGCTGTTACGGGCTAACTGGTGTTTCTAGTTTGCTTGTTTTGTAGGAATATGTGTGCATGAGTTTGCCCTGTGACGGACTGGCATTCCATCCAGGGTGCCCCCAGGCCTCATCCTCTATACTTCTTGGAATTGGCTTCAACCCCCCACCAAGATGAGCGGTGGGACGTACATGTATTAACCGAGCTGAATAAGTACACCATTGTGAATCAAAGCACCATCACAACAAGCTATATTTCAGTCACAAGAATATACTGACTGTAATGTAAACAACTACAATGCATAAGCACCATTTCACAGTGGAAAGCAGCCAACATATCAAATCATGTTCGTTATGGAGGAACACTTTCTCGTTTCATGGTTCTCGTTGTTGGATGCAGGTCTGAGATGACCAAGAGGTCAATAAACTGCATTTTATTGACAGGGGACTGAATGGCTTGCCAATGAGTGTGTTGCTAAGTCCGGGTGCTTTATTGACAGGTGATATTAATGAGTGAAGCACTGGGTAGGTAGGAAGCATTTGTGAAGGAACGATCAATTGTGCCTGTGTCCAACCCCCATCGCATGCCTTGTGAATTATCATCTCCCATGCAGCAAAGTCCCTGAGCTCAAACTCCCTCAGTGTATGACTGCTGACAGACTTTCAATGTTGGAGTTAATAAACTGGACCGCTGGAATGAGTGGAGATCACACTGATTCCCTGAGCATCACTGAATCCCTGAGATATCCTTTAAAAGGCTACAGGTAACAAAAGTGGTATTTGGTTCTGTTTACATTATTGCAATATTATAATGACAGACATAAAGTGGTCCTTTCACAAGGGCGTTTTGGATTGCAATACAAAACTAACCAAAATCTATAAGGCTAAAATGTTGCGTAAAACGTAAAAGACACTGTTTTCAGCGTTTCTGAACTTTTTTATTTCAATCATAGTTGCTACTTATGCAACATTTAGAAACATCTGAAAGTTAATTCGCTACAGTAACATGTTCACACACTCACATACACTGAGCGCACCTGTAGGCTTCAGATTCTTGGTGAAACTGAAATAACCACAAATTCGTTGCCAGCGCCCTCTAATGGAAACTAAAGAGCACTTAATCCACGCCGTAGGAGGGTTATAGCTTTTGAGTCTCCATTCGTAAATTGGATTTTAATATTGTGCCATAAAGCTTAATTCAAAAATAATATGTAGGAGTCAGCAAAAAAGTAAACGTAGATATGCAATTAGCACACACTTATAACTGTTATCGGGTGTAATACATGAAAAAAGAGAACTAATACCGATCTAAAACTAAATAAACTGGATATCTGATGTTTGAAGGGTTGCGACTATTGCCAACTACTGCTACTACTGGTACTGGTCCTGATACTACCAGTGATACTTAGTAGTTACCACTTATATGTGATATCTTCATCCTACCATTATAATACGAAGTCTATGGAATCATCGCATCACAAATATGAAAAGTCCTCGGACTAATATTAACTTTTTAGGAAGCGTAGGAAACTAACTGACAAGCATAAGACTAGCCTACTTATTTTTTTTAAATTGCTATTAATAAAAAAACAATATAAAAATCTATCGGCAAACCTGTTGATTATCAGTCAATACAAATGTTTCTATCATTTAAAGTAACAGCAATGTAAGTTTATGAAATGTTTATGTTTTTTCCAAGCAAACGACTGCAAATGTCTGCAGGCTACCGTGCCATATTTGTTATTTTAACAGCCTGGGGCCTATAATCTAATGTCTCCTCTACACTATAGCAGCCTGTCACTTACCAGAGTGCAAAGTAATGCATTAGTATTATCATACAGTTAAACGGGTATTAAATGAACGTCTCCCCTTTTTTGGGATCGGAGTAGAAGGAAGCAGCCTACCTGTACCACTCCAGTCCTTTCTCATAAAACCTGTCAAAAAAGTGCGGCTCCGCACCGACAGCTCTAACATCGGGGTGGATCCGGAGGAACTCGAGCAGCGCCCTTGTCCCCCCTTTCTTCACGCCAATGATGATCGCCTGCGGAAACTTCTTGGTGCCGAAGTTATTGAAGACAGAAATGCCGTCGGCGACGTCTTCCCTCGCCTTGACAGCGTATGCCGTCGGCGGTGGTGCCTTGCCCCCCTCGTACGGGATGGTCCTCTTCTTCTCCTGGGTAAGTTCTGCAGAAGTTCGGTTCTGATGACTCTGTGCGCTGGACTGGTGCTGAGGTGAAGATGTATGAGAGCCCGATCCGTCCCGAAAGCCGCCCAGCGCATTGTGTTTGTTTGCGCTGGTGAAAGTTTGACGCTCGTTCGCTAGTCTCGGTAGTGGGTCGCAGAATCCAGTGAGACAATAAAATAAATAGGTAAAAATAACGATCATGGTAAAGAAGAACGACACCTTAGACTGCGCCTTCAAATGTCCGAAGTTGTGCCTAATTCTCCATATGCTACATCCCATGAGTCGTTATCCAGATCAATATGTCAGAGTCAGGAAGCGGAGGTAGCATGCCTCATTATCCCACTTAATATCCTCCTCAAAAGCCTGTCATATGTCAATTAAATAACATGAGATCCGTAGCCAGGATGCTGGACAACATCAGCGTACAATATCCCAAATGTCGCCATGGCTTTGAGAACATGGAACGTTTTTTATATGTATTCTTCATATATAATTTAATTCCCTTAATATGTTTTCATAAAACTCAGCTAACTTGTCTTTATAGGTGTCAACATCAATTAAAAAAATCGATATACCTAACAAAAAGAAACCATTTAATCTTAGTAATAACTGTTTAATGCCGCCGTCCTGCTTTGGGCTCCCCGCTGTTTATGTCGTGCCAGCCTCTTTCTAGGTATCCCTCTCTCTCTCTCTCTCTCTCTCCTTCTCTCTCTCTCTCTCTCTCTCCTTTTCTCTCTCTCTCTCTCTCTCTCTCTCTCTCTCTCTCTCAGTTCCGCTCCCGAGAACCAGGATCTTCATACTAACTCCCTTCCTTCGGGGTTGTTGTCCACGCCCTGTTTTCTTTTTTCCTAAACCCACCCATTTCTGGAGTTTCTGTAAAAATGTTCGTGAACTACTTATAAAGAAATATTTACCTTAAGAAATATTTAGGCCTGCCTTTAACTTGTAGTTTTTCAAAAGAGAAACTTGCCTTTGCCTGTATAGGTTTGACGTTTTAGTTCTACGTGTAAACTGTGAGATTGCACCCAAGCATATGTTTGCAAAATAATCATTATGGTAAAAAATGAATTCTATTAAAAATATGTGACTGCCTCTTAGCAAGGGAGATTATATAATTTGTTGATACACTTTCTATTAGGGAAGAATATTGCTGAATTCCTGCTAATCCTGTGTAAACTTGCAGGAACAAACCTTTGTTGGTTTCAGATATGTTTATCTAAACTGGTTCTATAAAGAAAGTACGGCATAATACTAACCCTTTACATAAGAGTGTAGTGAAGTATGTTTATAATTAAACTGCAAAAGCTAATTTTATTAGGTGTTTGTGTAGCAGGCCATATTAAACTATTTATGTGCTTGTTCAGAATGTGCAAAATTATTTTCATGTATTAATTTTAAGGGCAGATTAATTACAACACTTTCTGAGTGACAGTAATTCTGTGAATAGTATATGGGGTTTTTCATTTCATTTTACACATTTTATTGTTTAAAATTTGGAAAATATAAACTAAATGGTAGCATGTGTGATGAGTTTTCAGCTTACTGTACTTGAACGCCCCAAATATAAACCCAATGTCACTTACAGCTCTAATGCAGAATGTTACACAGCATTTGTTGCAGAAAGGAATTATCCATTTAAACTGTTATGTTTGTGAATCATATACATAAAGCTGGATAATTTGTGCCATTTAAAACATAATGGTGTTAATTTTTTGTTTGTCCAAGTACAGTGGTTTGGGGATATTCAGCTGCAAAAGTATCAAAAAAGTTCACTATTAATTATGTTTTGTCTGTTTGTTTTGTTTTTTTTACAAACACATGGTCCCGTGCAACACATGTGCATCTTCCTGTCACGCAGTAGCCGCAGATAAAAATGCCCACTGCGCCCCGCATGTTCGCGCCACATTCAGCGCTAATCAGTTGGTCAGGGTGAGCATTCAGGGGGAGTAATGCCTGTCTTGCAGACTTTCCTGTCGCATGCTTGCTGTCGCCACGGCGGCACTTTCTCGCGCTCAGACGAGAGGGGCCGGCCCGTGGGGTCCCCCCCCAGACACCTGTGCCTTAGCACATTAACCCTGCCCAGCAAAAAGTCCCCACACAGGCCCTTTGCCCTTTACACTCGCCCACGAAAAATGCTGCACAGGCGCTGCCTTCAGAAGCTGTGATACACTGCTGCTCTGCAGAGAAGCAGGGAGTGTGTCTCAATACGCAGGGAGTGTGTCGCAATACGCGAACTGGACCGTTCTCGTGTAGCCATTTTGTGTCATCTGGCATTGCCGAAGGCCAGTTCCAATACTCAAAAAAAGAAGTGCAGAGAATGGTCAAAATGCCCAGATGTTACTCACACCCTACCCCAAATATCAAGGATACATCGCGGTTGCATCCTCGCCAGATGAGAGCAATCCCATGATTCATTGCGCCCCAAATTCATTCTTGGAAGGCAAGTTAGCAAGACCGGTCTTGCCAAGAGTACAATCTTTGTGTCTTTGGTATTGAGAAACACCCAGGGTCCCAGTGCAGAAAGACCACTTTGAGATGGGGGGGGGGATTATTTCTTATAATTACAGATCTTTTTCCATGTGTCAGTCTAGAATACATCCATCCATGTTCTACACCTGCTCACTCTATGCAGTGTCGTGGGGACCCAGAGCTAATTCCAGAAGCTACAGGGGCAAAGCAACAAATGAGCCAGGACATAGAAACGGACATCGCATCCCGCATGGACACAAGAGTAGGCACACTTGACTACACTCATATGCGATTTGACCAAAGGAAGCATTTTCTAATTCAGCAGGTCTTCTTCTCTGAGGATAGTAAGTAAATCAAACATGCCTAGTGCACAAAACCAGACCGGAATCAGAGTCTTAATAAACCTGATTTCATGCCAAGGGCTCAAGCATTGTGTGTGATGATCGTATCTGGTCTTAAATATGGTTCAGCTGCATTAAGCCACAGCTGGGCTGGTTAAAAGAGCAGCTAATCCTTAGCTGTAAGTCATCATGCAGTGTGTGTGGAGCATGCAGACTCAGTCACATTTGTATGTTCTGAAAGACCGGCTGGTATGAGCTCAAAGTAAGACGTGTGTGACATCCAACATGCGTGGAAGGACGCGGTCATCTTAGGATGACTGCATACTAACATTTATTTGTATAATTCATGAAGAAAAATCTGCATTGACAGGTTTGAGTGGATTTAATCAATACCAAACAATAAGTCAGTATTTCATCTTGATCTCATCATTTATTGAACAACATTAATCCAATGTGTAAGTGACATCCATGCCTCCATTTTTTATGTGATCTTTCAAGATGCACTTATATGCACACTTTTGCAACACTCCTTAACTCTAGCAGATGTTTTGACATACATGTTAAAACTCTGCAGTTATAGTCATGTACAAGAAATACCTTCTGAAAATAGCAACTCTAATTCATCCATTTTACAGAATCATGTATCCAAGGCTGGGTTGCAGAAAGTTGGGGCCGATCACAGGAACTATATGGTGCAAACCAAGATACACTGTGGCTGGGACGCCAGTCTATCACAGGACACATACTCATATGACCTACGGATAATTTGCCAGACACCTGTTAAGTTCACCTGCAGGTTTCTGAAGTACTGGAGGAAAGCTCAGTATACTGGGGGAGACCTACACACATGCGGGGGTGACACAGTGACACACAATGCACAGTGGCCCAGGAATCCTATCACAGCAACTGTAATGAAAACTGAAGTGCAAATAGATACTCAAAGCAACAGAAAGCCATGCCAAGAATTTTTCATAATTGATCACACCATGGTTGCCAAAGGTTTAGGTCCAGTGATGTTGTATTACAGCATTTAGCAAGTAAGTTAATTGAGCTCATGGGGAAACCATTTTCAATCAAGACAAGCGATCTTGATATGCTATTTCCTACATTTACCTTCAACAGATGTTATGATATCAAGGTAATCTGTCAGAAGATTCGATTTATTCTTTGTATCAAACAGGCTACGAAATGTTTTATGAACGACGGTATAATGTTCTCAGATGAGAAGCAAGCTTAAAAAATAAACAAAATAAACCAATCCCATGGCAACATTTCATTTTAATAGGCCAGTGAAGGCATTGGTGACACATTCAGTACTCTTCCCATATGAACGAGCATCTCTGTAGCTTACTGTTGACGTTGCAGATAGAAGCTACAATGACATAAAATGCAGGTTTCAAGCTTCCAGAATATGAAGTAATAGGAAGCCTCACCCAGGCTGACGCACTACTGCTAAGAGTGCAGCTCGCGTGTCTGCAAACGAAGTAGCTTTTCAATGACTATTGTGCCTTTTTTTAAGTTCTGGGTTTTTTTACTGCACAAAATATAAGTTGATTTCTAAAATCCAAAAAAGGGAACACTATTCCACTATGCGATGTATCCTTGTTTAACAGATATTAAATATGTATCAACTAATTTATTTAAATTAAATTAACGAAAATAGCGTGTTTATACGTATTTTCTTGAGAAGCTATTGCAGGTTACATTATGAGGAAGTGATGGCAATTCACCTAGCAAGAAACCCGCGGTAACTCAGGGAGAGCATCTAAATGCCACACCCCGCCTTGGGTATGTGAGGCTTCCGTACTTAAAATCTGCTTTATGTTAGTATAAGAGAAAAAGCTGTGAACAATGCATGACATTTCAGTTTCATCCTGCTTTCACAGAATATAGCCCCCTGCTGGATTTCAGCTTTACTACTAAGTTAATGTCAAGCTTTAGCACTAGAGTCACTGACACAATAATGGACCGATAAACACACAAGCATTTTCAGGAACTGCAACAATACAAAATAATTCTCAATATTTTATAAGTGAACATTACAGAGGAAATTGTTTTATAAGGACGCAACATTAGCAGTATATGTTATATAAAAACAATTTTCAACCCAGGAAGCATATGGAGAAATTTTGTATTTTAAAGAATATACTACTCGGGATTCTTTATTCTGCAGCCAAAACAAATGATCTGTTGCAGATAGGGGCACCATAAAGGGAGGAAAAGTTAGGAGGATTCAATGGGCCCCTGAGTGACAAGGGCCCTAAAAAATTTGGAGCATATGACTGGTCTGGGTTTGGCGGCCAAGATCTCTAATGACACCTCTGGTTGTAGATAACATTAATTTCATTTCAGCTGTGTGACACTGCGTAGGGTTTAACTGAAATGGCTGATTAGTTTTCATTAGTATTAGTAATTAGTGGCACCTATATTATGAAATAATTGTAAGAAAAGGACAAAAATTTTTGTGTTTTGAATCATTTATAAAAATGTAATTTATGATGGATTGACGGTTGCTTAACAAAGAGCAAAACGGTACATGTCAGAAATATTTGGACTATTAGTTTCATACAAACAGAAAGCCACAAGCGAGATGAGAATGAGTACTCGTGAGCCGTGTCCAAAATGCGTGAGGCCAGCAACTGGGAGAGGCGGGAGGCAGAGTTCAGTGTGATCTGACAGAATGCAGCTTGATTGCGTCAATAAAACAGCCAGATCGCAAGCCACCTAAATCACATTACATTCTGCTAAGCAAGTAAATCACAATAAAAGGAATAAGGTAATTTCTCTATACATTATACATTAAAAATGGCTGATAGGACTTGACAACTGCAGTAGAAAATATGAAATAGAAGATTTATAGTGCATTGGCTATTTCGTCTGTCAGAGGAAATTCATTCATGATGGGAGAGAAATAAGCTAGCTCGTCTGTTTCATAGCTACATTAATCCTCTACTGACAATGCCTCAATAATACGGAGCTGCAATTTACCATGAGACACCCTGCTTACCCTCTTTCTGTGTCAGTGTTTAACGTCATCGCACCCTGACATGTCACTATATACCAAGTAGTACTAAATTAAGTGAACTGGTAAGTAACACCAAATTGGGTCATAATTATTAGCTTAGTATATCTCCAAACACTGGTATCATCACAATTGTCCTTTACGATTTTCGTTGGATTTGTTGGTTTGTTAGTCGACGCATTGAAGGTAATCAGGGACCTTTTCCAACAAAAGCCAACCGTTTCCTAAGTTTTGACTTGCCTTCAGTGCCCAAGAAAAAGGAATAGATGTCAGGTGTTGTGTTTCACTTGTAAGCGACACCCCCTGTGGTAAATTCCTACCCCCCTGTGTAATGCCCTAGCAGGAAAAACAGCTGAACAAAGTATTGCTGGGAACTATTATTCTGTATAGTCCCAGGCACTGGGCTGTGACAGGATGGCCAAGAAGGGCCCTTGAAAGGGATCCGAGTCAAAGCCCTGAATCTGCGAGTCAAATCTTTGAATCTGCGAGTCAAAGCTCCGAATCTGCGAGTCAAAGCAGCCCCCTGTCGCTTTAAGCAATGACGCAGTCTTGACCCCCTGTTTACAAAAATGAAAATTATTGGTTGAGTTTCCAATTGGCGTGCCAGTAAACTATAATTAGCCCATCTTCCTCGTTTCTTTTCTAGCAGCTGCTGGCAACAACAGAGGACAGGCACCGGCCCATTGCGACTTTGCTGGGTGTGGACTGTGAAAGCGCGTGCTTGTGTTCAACTTTGTGGTGGAGAGGAAGGAATCCCGGAGACTTTTCAGATCAGCTGTCAGCTAAGACCCTGCTCAATAAGATGTAACTGTATGCTTCGGGGTACAAAAAGAAAAAAAATCAACGACAGGAGACAAGGGCAGGAAGAAAAACTTTGAAAGAGAGTCTTTGTAATTTAAGCTTTGTGTACTGCAGAATGAAGCCTGCTCATTTTCTTAGAAGGAGGCACGCTCTGACAGCATGCCCTACGGACGCTTGGTTTGCAGGTCTGCCGCTGGCTTTAGTCAGAGATGGGTGATTGTCACTCACTAAGCTTAGCTCTCCATGTCAGGGTTATGTGCTAAATCTTGAGCTCTGTGTGCGATTGCCAGCAGAGTAATCCTAACCAGACATCTGCCGCAAATGACATGTCAAACCGGGCATTACCTGCGTTCCCCATTCAGCAGTACATTCTACGTGCACCGTTCCATTAGCTTAGAAATGCATCCAGACAAGGCACCGGTCCAGGAGTTCCACGAGGCATGGTTCAAGTCCAAGGAAGGAAACAAATTACACTGCGGCATTAATTTCCCAACGTGTGAAGAGAAAGCAGCATCTTCAAAGAACGCCGTTTCTGAAGTCACTCATTGGTGGAATGTACTTATTTATACCGGCGGTTGGCTTTTTAAGTAAGGATAATTAAAGGGGCTTTTTTCACAACCAACAAAAATCCTTCTCAGATGCTACTTCCTGTCCTTGGGTTTAATTATACTCCAGAACTTTTAGTTGAGTGTTTTTGGGAATTTAGATTCACTCGACAACAGAAACAACAATATTTCAGTACCCTAAGTTAGATGTGTTTTAATAATATTCCAGTCATATACACTTTTAGTCACTATCTAACAGTGGCTGTGCATTTTTCCCCAAAGCTGGACTCATTTCTTGACATCCCCAGTACAGGTTTATGTACTGGCCTGCAGAACTTGGGGATGCTGGGTTGCCTCGTTGCTGATAAGATGAGGCCAGATTACTGGTGCCTTTTGCAGATATTTCAAATGATCTGACTGTAATAAAATAGCCATGCGCATATCCACAGCATGCCTCACTGCAAATGCAATCTGGGACAAAGCTCTGGCACCAGCCTAAGCAGGAGCATCACAATGTCATATATTACAATGCAATATACTCTTTGCCTTCACGATAACGATATAATTTCATCTGCTGATGATATATTGTGTAGCTAATATTTTAAAATGAGATTTTATGCAGCTCAGTCCTGAATAGCTGAAACCTCGCGTGTAGTTTATCTGTCATCATCACACTGTCGGAACTGATCTTAAATGACTCCTAAAAGACACTAAACCTTTGCGTTTTCTCATTGTTCATAACAAGTACATCTTCTGCACATCGAAAGCACCGATGCTACGACAGGCAACACATTTCTATGATGTCACCGATTTTCTTTTTGAGAACATTTAAATGTTTTCAGACTATATTTCGTAAATGAAATTCTATGATATATCAGCAAAACATGGTGCAGTGAGAGCTGGTGATTTTGGCACAGATCACTGCTGCTGAGTTTCGGAACAGCTGCGTATTATAGTCTCTTTGTAAAGTTGTTATGGGTTTAAAATAAAGCGCTGCCATTCGTTTCCTTTCAGGATTTGTCTTAATGCTGGCTTTCATAATCGCAGCAGTGCGGCGTATTCTGAGTGGGAGACACAAGATGAGTCACAACCTTCCACTACAGCTGCATCTTCCAAGGCTCAAAAAAGCAAATCTCTGGCAAATGTGCACTGTGCATTCCCATGGACAAGAAACTAGCTTAGCTTCAGCTCTGTTGATGTGGTGCCCATGTGCCTGCAATTACATCAGATCGCAAGCCTTTTCCACGCGATCAGAATGTTCCGATTCTGCCTTCAGATCCATGTGCAAAGGCTTCAGCTTTGAGGCTTTGCCGGTGGCATGCTGGCAGACACAAGGTGCACCCCACGTCGCACCGGCCGGCTGTGAGGAGAGGCCCTCGGTGCGGCTTACAGCTCTCACACGTACTGCGGGCTGGGTGCCTGAGGTGCTGGGGGAGCATGTGAGTAAATAAGGGTCTGTGTGAAAAATGGGACAGCCCTCTGTAAAATAATGGCACATCAAAGGAGTTGCGTACAGTGGGCTGCATGCCTGTAATTTACTGCAGCACTTCTACAGCTAAGGGCGCAGTACAATTAAATGATTATCCCGATTTGTGCCACAAATTGATGCCAACTGTTAAATGATTTTCAGCACACGTAGAATACTTGTAGATCTTTGAATCTTTATATTCTTTTTAATTAAAATATGAATCGTTGGTACAAATTCAAAATTTATCCATTCATCCAACCAGGAAAGCCATCAGAAATTTCTGGACCCCCGTCCTCATACTTCAGAGTAAAAAATATTAGCCAAAAACTAATCTAAACCAAATTAACAAGTCTATCATAAGCTAACCTAACCAAAGGAAATGCCATGCAGCAACAATCCCCATCACTTGTTTACTAAAAAATATGATGACTATCTGCAGCATAAGGGGCAGCATACAGATAACAGTGTAAATAGCTGTTATTTATTTTTGCACGTTTAATTTCAACCAAAGATTGATGTTGACTCTTGTGTGCTGTGCTCCAAAAGCCCACAATAAAAAGAGTATCACACTCAGTACTCAACTTTTCCTTTCATGAGGGAAAAAAAACCCACAAAAGGGACTCACAAAAATATAGATTCTTTGCTACATATTAATTTCAAAAGCATCACAATTGATATATTAGGACTAAAGTCAGGGATATTATATCTCAATACGTAACAGAACACATTTCAATCCTAAAACTTTCCAATATGACCAATGTGCACAGCTTTGCCCTGTGAAAAATATATATGCATCATGAACTCATATCATGAGTTTACCTAAACATTTTACCAGTTGCTATGAAAATAAAAAAAACACTGTAGTAAATACCCTTTACTTAACACTAACCTATATACCAGATAGATGCTACTTTTACAAAAGCTTTGCATGCTCTCTAAGAGCGAATACTAATCATTTTTAAATCATTCATGTACAGACGTGTTTGTAGAAAATTTTTCTTTACAAACACTGCAGTACTAAGTGCAGAAATGGATTTTTTTTCCAATATCCTGTATCCTAATTACGAAATACTAATTACTACAAGGTATCTAACAATATACAATGCAACATGGGTAGTAAAGTGATATGTGGCAGAGCAAACATCTAATAAGATATGGAGCAGTGGTTAGAATACAGAGAATGCTGCAGCTATATTACAAAATCAGAAACTTGATCGCTGTGGAGACATTGAGAATATATCCTAATACAAACAAGTGAGACCGGAAATGAAGGAGTCGACTAAGATGTTTTCTCAAACTGCCCCCCGGTGGATATGACCTTTCATCCTCCAGATCCACGTAAACTACGTGCGTAAGTATAGTCAGTACACTGCATCCGTTGCTTATGTGTCACGTTGCGTGAAAAATATCCTGGCTGCCGGGGCAGGGCTCCAGCACTCCAGCATAACAGCAATGGATGTCTGGGCCCCAGGAAAGTGATACTTTTAATCGGGTCCAATACGGGAGTACCTTCTATCTCCCCCTGATAGTGGCCCTGCATCCATCCATCCATCTTTCTGCTGCTCATCCAGTACAAGATTGTTACATTAACTGGTGATTTCCAGGCAGAACGGCCACAAGACAGGGAAAAAACTTATATGCAGAATATAACAATTATTTTGTTACTTATCTTTTCAGCATGCAGAAATGTCTTCTTTTGGCATATTTCCAGACAATGCAGGTCAGCAAAACCGCTAAAACTTTTCAGCTCTATTTTCCAGTTAAATCATTTGCTAGAAATTGTAATCAAAAAAGCAATTACATGTAATAAGTTACATTACTTTGATGAAGTAATCAAAATCGTTACAATTCTTGTTACATTTTAGTAGGGTAACAAGTAATTTGTAACCTATTAACCTTCACAACACAGGTTATGCGTTCATGTAAACACATTTTTATATCTGTAGGGTAGGGTAGTGGTGTAATAGTTAGGGACAGACACATTTCATTGTTGTGCACTGTGTGCCATGGTGTGTCAATAATAACAACGATTAATCGCCGTTTTAGATGCTTTTTTCATCATTAAGGATTGCAACACATACGATAATACATGGAACTCTTTCAGCTGTAAAAGCTGTCAGAGAAGCCGTTCCTCTAAAGGCTGTCAGTGAGGCTCTTCTTCAAATTAACTTGCGCATTAGTAAGGACCCCTGGGCTGCTTGTTGTAACAGTTTGTTGGAACAGTTTTATAAAGCAGACCTGAAAATTCACATAACTTATATTCTAGTGTGATTGCACACAGAGCTGCAAATGCAAATCAGGGACTGTTCGTGTAACTGATCGTCTTTTTGTGTGATGGTCAAGACAGCAGCACAAGCAAAGTACTGTATTAGTATCCATGCATAAAACACCCGCAGAAGCATATTGAAAAGTTTAGTATAAATACTTTATGGACCGGTTTCCCGGACAAGGATTAAGCCTAGTCCTGGACTAAACGTAAAGAATCCCCATACAAAATTCCAGTTTAGTTCAGGACTAGGCTTAATCCTTGTCTGGGAAACTGGCCCTATAAGTTTAGTATATATGAGGCTTGCACATGATGAAGTTTTTACCAAACTATGCAAGCATTTCATGGATTCACCGAAATGTCTAACACATAATTATCAGGGATCAAATGTAGCAAACGCCAGGTAAGAATGTCAACTTAAGAAAGCGGAAACATCATTCTTATATCATTCCTGGCCACTATGACTGCGGGACAAGGTAATGGGAGAATGGAATACCCCGGAAAAGGACACTGAATCACCTGAAAGGAATGCAGAGTCTGGCCTCAGCCTGGAGCAACAGTCTCTCTGTGCTGAAAGCAGCATGTGGGGGGCAGCTGTGTGGTCAGGCCCGATCGGGGCAGACACTGGGGCGCAGATGAACTGGAGCGTCGCTGGTAATGATCAGTAAAGAATTCAGATAGAGTCTCGAAAAGGAGCAGCATACATTGTGACTGAAGGGCATCTTAATAACAGCCGACTCCTCCAACTTTAATGGGCAGAAGACTGACACCCCACTTGCCTGACGGTCAGCACTAAGGCTGGGGAACTCTGAGGATGAACAGCATTATCCAGCAGCCTTAGTGAGGCAGCAGGGACACGCCCCGAAGCTACTGGCCACCAGAGCAAGTCGGAAGCTTCCACAGTAATGTTTCCAGAATTTTATCCAGAGAAAATGGGATTCCGCAGTTCTCTTTGCGCCAGACTAATTCTTCTCTGATTAGCAGACTCTTCTCAGCAGAAGTGGAAAGTGCCTCACCATAGATCCAGGTTTCCCTCGACTAATGTGATGAACTTTTCACCCACTGATAGCAACTTACACCAGTGTTTTTGGAGAACTGAGACCGTTGCTGAAACTTCAGATTAGAACCGGTAGTCGCACAGTCATACGTGAGGCTTCCAGCCAAAGACATATTCAAGATGGAGATGAAATGAGTGTAAAACAACCCCACAATGTTTCTATTGTGCTCCACGGAGAAGACAGAAGATCACTTGCTAACTTGAAGTGTGTCCATTTCAGAATAATACGTCAATTAGACATAGCATAAGAATAAAAGAAAACCTTTAATTCAATAATCCTGCTAAAATAACTGCAGAGCAGGGCCGTGTGCTGAAACTGAATAAAGGGCACCCCCCCAACCTCTCCACGAACCCCACCACCACCAAAAAAAATAACACACAATAATATTCTTATATTATATTTAATTAGTGTTAATAACTTTTATACAGATAATATATTTTACCTAGCTGACAAA
>JAODKN010000093.1:14872076-14886647 GCA_026774425.1 Petrocephalus zakoni | reverse complement strand
AAATGTCCCCACCAATAATTTAATCCACTTAGTCATAGGTCCCCACCAATGTCCAGAGCAAATCTACGCCCTTGATATAATCACTCTAGCGTGTTTTCTTTTTAATACGGTAAAGCTATAACCACGCTGCACCTAAAACTTTCCAGCAAGTTTCCTTCATGACTTTTTAACTATTAGAGTTGGCCATCTGTTCTGGAGAGATAAATTGAGAAGCACACGTGATACATTGCTTACGGTTCATTAGTTAAATGGTTTTAAGGTGGAGGTACATGAGGGGTTCGTGCGCAGATCTCTAATGCTCCGAAAGGAACGGTTCAGTATGCACCTGCCATCTGAATATACGTCTTACTTGGGGCAGGCCAGCCGCAAGTCAGGCGCGTAGTGCAAAGCAGCCACCGTGTGGCGCCACTGCTGCACACAGAGGTGAACACAACCACCCCCCTCCCTCCATGTCCCCCCCCCTCTGCAAAGCCCCCATTGACACCAGGCAGACAAACCAGCTGCAGCTTGCATGCACCATTAACCCTTGACTTCCTGGTCTTAATGTTGCATAACCAAGACAGATTACTTACTCTTTCACACCTCTTTGTAAATAATGGGTGGGTCTCAGAGGTGTCCACAGCCCGACGAATCAAATACGGACATCTTAGGAATGACTAACTGTCCATTTACCTGAAGCGTGTCATCAATTTTTGAGTGCGAGGAGCTGAACTCTTAACTAAGGTAAATAATTTACTTATGAGAGCAAACACTCTTATCTAGAAAATACTACAATATTTTCTATTCAACCCATTTACGCAGCAAGACATAGAGTGAAACAGTTCCAATCGCAACAGCCCACCACTAGACCACTAGCCGTTTCCAGGTGTTTGTAATCCAGCTCTTTCTAAAAATCCCATCGTGATCAGAAAACACAAGTTCGTCTCCATGATCACGCTTCAGATTTTCTTTCCCCAAATCAAGAGCCCATCAGCTCATCACCCAGGCACCATTCATTCATTGAATGATTTTGCTGGTAGGCGATTTGACGCAATACAGTCTCTCGCATTGACAATAAGATATAAACTTCCCAAAGCTGGAAAAATGCAAGAACTCTCCTGCACAACAGATCAAAGATGTAAACAAAAAGAATTTCTTTCATATAAGTTAACTTACAAGTACATTGTTAATATGGATGAAAGCACCACGGGTTTAATAAGTGTTTTTTTCACAGCAATTTATCCATAAATTCTTGGGCTTTTTCCATGAAATATAATTAGAGATATAATTATGTTATTTGATAGAGAATGACTTAAAAGGTTAAATTCTAATTTCATTCATGATGTTCACGAAAGGTTGTTAATTAGACATTTCATGTGTTATTTCTTCAGTAGGTCCAGATGTTTTTAATTTTGTCTTACCATAAAGTGTTGCTTTCATTGTGTTTCTTCTATAATGTATTATTAGAATTTTATTGGAATACAGAACAACTTTATAGGTTTTAATCTTAAAAAGCTTTTCAAACCATGGAAACAGGAGACGATAAAAAGGTCACCTGATCCACCATTAAAATCAGCTCGTTAAATCGAAGCAAGATTCACAAGTTTAATTTAGCAAAACTAATTAAATTAAATAGAAAACCAACAAGTGGTTGAAAGCTAGATCCATATCTAAGTTGCCTGCTGGTAATATTAACCCTGAACACACATCAAACTTCAATGACAGCATTTTGAATTTTGAATGACAGCATCCGTATTAGATTTCTGAAGCATACATTTCAAAGTTTTTAAATTTATGGTTTAGAGATGTGCCACCATCTCCCCTTCAGGTAACACGAAGCCTGTGGTGACCACAGACAGCTGTGAGCATGCCACAATAGGGGTACAGTTATGACTGTTTTATCATGTGTTATGAATGTCATCATATGTAATGCATGCATTTTTACAGCATGCAGAAGTTACAGTATTCTACCTTTATAATGTCCAATGCAGTGCAATTTCTTAGGAAAAGCCACCACATACTTCTTGTTTGAATCACACTTTAATTCTTTGGGCTCCTCCACCTGAGATGTGTCATACAGCATTCCACATTTTCCTCATCTTCTCCTCCTCACCCAAAGCAGATATAATACCAGGAAGAGCCATTGGAGGGGGAGCTTCTGATCGCAGGCCATGCTGCACAGCTTCATTCTGAAGCTCTGGCCCCAGGAAACCCTGTTCTTGTGTTATGCACAGGGTGGCAGTCCCTTCCTGCCGGGCGCAGGGAACGGAAACTCCACAAACCGTACCCTCAACATGCATTAGCCGACTTACAGAAGCAAAATTACACCCCGGGCATGCAAGGCTGTGATTAGCTACTCACCGTATGGTGAGATCATAGGAAGAGCAGAGCATGATGGTACGCAAAGGGCAGCATAATCACTAGGCCAAGTGGGCCTCTGCTGACGGGGAATAAACCAAAATATCACTTTAACCCAACATGCTCAGACCGGCACTGGAGCTCCATAGCCACCCTGTGGTGATGGCTGGATCTTCTCCCGCCAGGCTAAACACAATAATCTCATGGACACCTCTGCGGCCCTTCTCCACAGTAAATGAGCGCGACTCACGCTAGCTTAACAAACTGGGAAATGGGACAGCTCCCCTCTCACACCAGGCAGAAATGCAGAATCCGTCAGGGTTCTGATCCAGTGACACTTTACTTTAAATCAGGCTAGAGGTGCAATCAAATTAATGCCATTTTAATCCATTGCAGAAAAATGCATGTGCAAAAGTAAGAGTGCATCATATTCATTTTTAAAAAATATCTATTTTTTTTATTTAGTAATTAAAAAAGATTTTAAAATACAACACCACCAACAACACTACCAATAATAATAATAATAATAATAATAATAAAAGAAACAAGTACTGGCAAGAGAATTTAAATTACCAATCATAGGACTTTAGGTTGAAGTACCGACTGAATAATATTTTTTGCAGTTGCACTTACAATTCCTCCATTTGGTATGCATTAAAGAACGATGGGCAGGTAATGATTGTCTTATAGTCAGTTATGTTACATTTAGAGTACATTTTAGGGCTTTTCAAGCAAATCATTTTGCACGTTTTTTAACCAGACAAGAAACCATTTCAGCTGCGTGTGTATTTATTTCATTAACATGAAATGAATGTACAGATACGTCAGGATGAGGCTCTGATGAGGAAAAAGAGCCTTGAGAATGTGTGGTCCCTGTAAACATGCCTTATTTCTGCATTGACAGTCAAAATGAAAGGAATGGGGCTTTTAACTAAACCCCCAAAAGTACAGGATCTGCATGAGCCAGCCTCATTGTTGGGTACTGATAACACTGGCAGGCATCTCAGGTGGGTGGGGGCAGGACTGGATGAGGGTCCCTAATCCCAGCTAGCATAGCGACAGGCATCCTTTTCCAGTTTGCTCAGATGTGAACCAGGCTTCCACGGCCACGTGCCAAACCTTGGGAATGACCTCCAGCTGGATCCGCAGAGCCGGCCGTGTCGCTCAGTCGCACGTGACTGGAACATCTGCAGGCTGAACCCGCCCAAAGGGGCCTGGTGCAGCAGAGGTGAATGGGAAACAGCTGGCATGGCCTGGTACCCGGTGTCAAACCCTGCCCCCATCCCGCCCAGCCCATTAACTCAGCTAGGAGTCCAATTAGCATGACTCACATGGACATCCCATCAGCTGTCAAGGTGACGGATAACCAAAGCTGTCAGGCGGCATAGAAGCTCAATCAGGTTATCTCCACTGCCTGACTCTCATCTCCTCTTGGGCCACGAAAACAACAATCACACCTGCTGATTTGCAAAATCCGTGAGTCCTGCTGCCAGTAGCACAGAGCGTGCTGGATGTTTACAGGTTAGAAAAATTTGGACAGCAATGGAAATCATATATTGCCAAAGATGTGCCAACAGGGGAGAACGTTCATGATAAACAAACCTGCTTAATTCTGGACACACAGAGTTTCCAGGAGAGCCTGACTGGACACAATAAAGACGTATTACTCCGTTATTATTACGTTACAAATTAAGCAGTTTAAACGAAGGACTCGGACCAACAACATTCACTTTATGAGAAATTCCAAAATAAAATTTCATATTCAGGTGAGTTTATAAAAAGGCATCAAAACAGAACAGCTGCACCCAGAATGATGTACATACAGTCACCCCTTCATATTTACAAGGGTTAGATGTTGAAGTACCCCGTGAGCATGGAAATTCACGAATAACACTTGGGGCCACCACTAAAAATGCAACGTTAATGGTACTTAACGCTCCTAGGTTTCCAAAAATTGCTTAAATATATCTTTAATATTTTAAGTTCTTAAATTAAAAATTTTATTTAACAAGTTTCAAAATTATTTACACAACATCAGTGAGTTTTTGCAGATGTTGAAATGACAAATAGCTGAAATGACAAATGCCAAAGAAATGAAGCCGGAGGGACGACAGCATTTATAATCAGATTAATTACATAAAACACGATCAGTGGAAAAGCACTTTATTGAAAATCCCCGAGTTAAAACATTAGAGTTCATTAGATCTGTAAGATTAAATTGCAGAACTCGCATTAAAAACATCTAGGGCATGGAAAATGACTCAATTACCTATTAGGGCTTTTTTTTTTTAACTGAGAAGAAATATCCAGAAGGTTGTACTTTCAAAGCTCATCCCCTCCCCTATTTGCAGCAATCATCCAGCTCTCATCCAAACCTATCTGTTCAGTAAAGGGTCAGAGTGAGCCTAGAACATATCCCCCAAAGCAGAGGTCAAAAGGCAAGGGGAGACTGAATGGGGTTCAAGTCCATCACAAGCAGCAGCGATAGAGAAATAAGATGATCATATATCGCCACCCAGTGTTGACAATGTTGAACTGCTGTTAATATTTCAGGCTTTCACACTTCCAATGAAGAAGGTGTCTTTCTCCTCTTAGGGCACAGCCCAGTAATGCAGAAAGCCTTGGAAGTAGTGCTCGCCTCGGTCTGCGGTCGGCCGGACCAGGAATCTGCACTATGCGCTGTCTGCAAATTTGTACATTTAAATTTCTGCACTGAAGGCTGCAGCTGAATAATTTACTGCAGACTAAAAGCTGTAAAACCACAGCAGATGGAGATTTATCTAGATAGTGAGACAGTCATTAGCGGCAGACAAATTTGCTCAGTCACTGTAACTGCTTCCAGACAGGTGGCGAGCGGAAAGCCGGACATTTGGTTCATTATTTATTGCAGCTAATTGAAAATAAACAGGACATCCAATCGGTCTGCTTTAGACACCATGACGTTTATTATTTTCCTTAATTAGAGTTAGTTCAGACAACTTACTGCAATTCTCAAATGAAACGGTTTTCGCTCCAAATTACGGTAATTTTGTTTAAATCACATGGCAACAACTGGAATTATTCCAGTTTTGTTGTGCTTACAGCACGTAAATCGATTTTACACCAAATCATTAGAACATTAGAAGTGACATTTTAAAAGGTATACATAAACTAATTAGTAATATTAAGCCATTGGATTTTATGTTTAAAATGCCACTCTAAAATGTGAAAACAAATATTTAATTTCTTATAAGCATGATGCATTTGTTTATGTTATAAAATCTGGCTGCTTCTCTCCATGTAATTGTCTATTGCTCTGTGATTTGTAAAATTAAACTTACTGGAACAAAGAATCTCTGAGGCATGGCAGTAATTAACAGTCCAGATGGGGTAAATCAGCATGTTTCCAGTTAAACCAGCTTTGTACGCCACTTTAAAACATGCAGTCAAAAGCTGATGAGAATAGCCAAAGGGAGCACAGAGAGACCTGACTGCTCATGCTGTATAGGTCTAGTAGGGCCATGTATTAGAACTGCAAAACTGGGAATAACTCCTGTAACACGTTAACTGAGAATGTAACATGTTAACCAACATTTCTGTAACATTCCCAGATAAATACAGTGATAGCAGATGACTAGAGGGGTTTGGGTGAAACGTACCTAAAACCTCATAATTTATTTTGATGAAACAGTATGAAATACTTAATACAGTCACTTTTATTAAAGTAATTTCCATTTTGTTTTTCTGAATACTAGGTGAACATTGACCTTAAAGACTGCAAAGTGAACACTGCCTTTTATAATGAATTAAAGGTGCATTTACATCAATGGAAATTACCATGTCTATTTATTAGTCCTTCTTAGGCATTTTAAGGCATCATTTTCGGGTTACTTCAAAACTCGGCTTATGACGGGGCTCTCGGAACCGGTTAATGACGTAAGGCGGGGTGTGACTGTATAAGGGACCATAAATCTCGGCTGAAAGATTCAATGTTCCCAATGTTTTAAAAAAAATTCTGCATTCTTGGTGAAATTCCACACAATTATTCACCTGAAAGTGAATCAACATGAGGGCGTACTGCTCATTCCTCAGCGTGGCCTCGTACGAATCTGTGCGCCGGATGAGACTTTCTCCGTCGCACGTCATGAGCGGTCCACAGCTGACGGTGGTGCGGATAAACACCTTCCCAAGATGCATTTATCGAAGCGACTCGCTTTAATGTCGGTCAACCTTATCTGGATGGAAGGGGAAAAAAAAAAACACCCTGGTAAGAAGGTTGGAAACATTTAACAAAAAGATCAGCATGTCCTTCAGTGATAATGTAACTGAAACTTCATGTGCACAGGCCACACCTTTAGGGACAAACTTCAGCGAGCTGCTGAATATTCAGAAGCGAGACTGCCCCTCTTTCGGACCATCGTTTATGAATTCATGACCCAGTCCGCTACCACACTTCCCACAGACCACCTGAAACATCCAGAAAAAATCCTCTCTTAACTTTCATTACTTCCTTGGTATTAGGGCTGGGTATTTACACTAATTTGATTGATTCATTCATATTGATTCAGTTCTGATTCACAAGGTGCGGAATCGATTCAAGTTCTGATTCAATTTGATACAATATTGATTCAATTACAAATATTGTACAGTGCCAGTTCTGCCTGAATAGGGAAGAGATTCTCAAAGAAGTATTACTGTAAATTGTACAAGGAACCATCCAGTGTGGTGCATTATTAAAATATTAATAAGTGTATTACGAATTAACCCCAAAGAAGCTGTATTAATTAACTTTTTATTTAATGTGACCAGTTCTGGATGGGACATTCTTGCAAGTTGTGTGTCTGGATAAAGTCTCATTAAATGATTTGTGGTATTTCTGCAGTAAACTAACCGAAGGGTTCAAGCAGCATTCTGAAATATCAGCCACAGACCAAGTTAACCTATAACAAAGCTACACGAGTTTGAACCACTGAAAATCACCCATCTGCCCATCACCTTGAAGGCCGTTGGCCTCTCCATGTGCTTGGCAACGCTGTCTGCACGGACGGTTTCTGTGAAAGCAGGCCATGGGGAGGAGTGCTCGTACTTTGATCTGCTGGAAAACAGGGGGTGGTCACATTTGGAGCACACATAAATACCTGTGGGAAGAGAAAAGATGTTGTAGAAAATTACCTAAATTAAAAAGGACTATGAACCATGTGTGTTCCAGTGCTTTCATTTTGGCTTCAGGCCATAATATCACTTCAATTTTTAATGTGTTCCCGAGGCTAGTAATGCGGATTGCTCTCCAAACGACTATGGAGGAGCTGAGAATGAGTGAAAACATGCACAGCATGAAAGAAAAGCTAAGAACTTCTATTATAGAACAAACACCATACAGTACATACATCATAGTACCAAAATCATCATAGAAGATTTCCAGAAAGAAATTCTCATTCAGCGATGTAATTGCTAACAGTAAAGGGCTTTTTGTCAGTACAAATAAAACACACACACACATATATGATATATAAATAATATTTGTGCGTATATATATATATATATATATATATATGTGAATAAACAGCTTTGAACAGCTGACCTGATATTCATTACTCTTTAGCAGCTGTACTGGTACGGCTGCCATTATTCAGCCTACTAGTGCGTAATGGATTGCACATGTATTTATAATAACCTCCAGAGTGAAACCACGATTAACAAATACAGACACAATAGGCTCACGCAGCCCGTTTGATCGCTAGCTCTCCAAGTACACTTTAACTATATGCACAGATAATTAATTAGAGATATAATACAATTAGCTACCTACTTCAACAAGAAAATAAACTTACCAGGTTCGAAGTGGTCTTTATAGGACTCTTCCCCAAAAAACGAGCAAAAGGACATTTTAAAAAGCTAAAGTAGCAATATAACTATCCGCAATAAACTTGCCCTCTGTTATCCAGCGAATAACGCGTCGAACGAGAGGTCACGTGATATGTAAAATAATCACGTGACTCCGGGTGGCTCCTTTATTTTTTGCCACCAGATGGCGATATTCTTGTAATGTTTATTCTGGTTTTCAGGATCTCGGCAGTTATTTGGCATCACATATTACATTACCTTGCTTTAAAATTATGGATTTGTTCCACAATTATAACTCTAGTGTATTCAAAGTAATTGGCATACATTTCGAATTTAGTTTGGAAAATGGGAAAGCGTAAGGATCTGAGCGACTTTGACAAGGGCTAAATTATGATGACTAGATGACCTGGTCAGAGGATCTCCAAAATGGCAGGTCTTCTGGGGTGTTCCTGGAATGCAGTGATCAGTACCTACCAAAAGTGGTCCAAGGAGGGCCAACCAGTGAACTGGCAACGGGATCAGGGGCACCCAAGGCTCATTAATTTGTGTAGGGAGTGAAGACTAACCCATCTGGTCCAATCCCACAGAAGAGCTACTGTAGCACAAATTGCTGAAAAAGTTAATGCCGGCTATGATAGACAGGTGTCAGAACACATTGCGGCTTGCATATGGGGCTGTGTAGCTGCAGACCTGTCAAAGTGCCCATGCTGACCCCTGTCCACCCCTGAAAGTGCCTACAATGGGCATGTGAGGATCAGAAGAGGACCATTAAGCTATGGAAGAAGGTGGCCTGGTCTGACGAGTCAGATTTTCTGTTATATCATGTCAACTTTGTGAGTGTGTCATTTATCTCTGGAAGAGATGGCACCAGGGTGCACTATGGGTAGAAAGCAAACCAGTGGAGGGGATGTAATGCTCTGGGCAATGTTCTGCTGGGACACCATGGGTCCTGGCATTCATGCGAATGTTAACTTTGACATGTACAACCTACCTAAATACTGCTGCAGACAAAGTACACTTCTTCATAGCAATGATATTCCCCAACGGCAGTAGCCTCTTTCAACAAAATAATGTGCCTACAATGGGCATGTGAGGATCAGAAGAGGACCATTAAGCTATGGAAGAAGGTGGCCTGGTCTGACGAGTCAGATTTTCTGTTATATCATGTCAACTTTGTGAGTGTGTCATTTATCTCTGGAAGAGATGGCACCAGGGTGCACTATGGGTAGAAAGCAAACCAGTGGAGGGGATGTAATGCTCTGGGCAATGTTCTGCTGGGACACCATGGGTCCTGGCATTCATGCGAATGTTAACTTTGACATGTACAACCTACCTAAATACTGCTGCAGACAAAGTACACTTCTTCATAGCAATGATATTCCCCAACGGCAGTAGCCTCTTTCAACAAAATAATGTGCCCCGCCACACTGCAAAACATTCTCAGGAATGGTTTGAGGAACATGACAAAGAGTTGAAGGTGTTGACCTGACCTCCAATTTCCCCAGATAGCGATTTAATCAAGCATCTGTGGAATGTGCAGGCAAACAAGTCTGATCTATGAAGGCCTCACCTCGCCACTAATTAATTGTTGTATATCAAGTCAGTTTGATTTTTATGGCAGTAGGCAGCTTTCCTCTCACAGCACTAAACTCAGCCCTGCTGCTTTTTGGTAGCTAGAACTATTTTCCATTCATTAATTCATCAATGATAAAAACAAACATTCAAGAAATAAAGACATATTAGTAGGATGACTGGTGGCACGGTGATCATCAGTAGCTACATAGAGACACTGGACAGTAGTTTGGCTTATACAAAGATAGAGCTTTATTACGAAACATAAATGCATCAATTGGGGACAACAGTCAAACCAAACAAAATCATGTTCCTTGCCCAAAAATCCCGGGCCCATATTTCCTATTCTTTAGTGTTTCCCTCCTTCCTGACATCCCTATTTAACAAGGACTCCACATAATTATAGTTCGTACTGTTGTTCTGTAAGGGACCCAATACAGATTAAATATAGCTGCGCAGGGACTCCCTAATATGACTTGAGTCATTCATACTTGCAATAATGTTTAAGCAGGGCAGGGAGCTCCAGCCAATCCAAGGCCATTCTGTGGACAATGTGCTTCTGAATGGTCTTGCGACACAGTGTCTGCAGAGACGAAACTAGGAGAAGAGAAAGAAGAGAAAAACTATTACAGTGGCTTTTTAATTAAATACAGGGAGTCCTCGGTTTACGGCACAGTTCCATTCCTACGACCGCGGTGTAACCCGAATTTTGGTGTAAGTCGAAACACACCCTCGCCTAAGTCACTTACCTGTCCTAAATCATAATTTAGATCATAAAAACTATGGAGCGGAATTAGTGCCACATTGAAGTGCAAAAACGACTTCAGCATTTACGGAAAATCAATCGACGCAACGTGTTGTTTTACAGTGCGTAACACGCAGAAAGCGTGCCATGTGGAAATGCAGTGCACAACAGGCATCGCTCTTCAGTGAGTGTCGCGAAGCGAAAGTGACATAATGACAAGCAAAACCATTATTCCATTGCTTTGCACCTCATTTATTATTATCTGATAATCTAACACATTTATCCAACGACTAACAAATGTGGGACTTTAAATTCAATGGCTCCCCTGGGACTTAAATCAAGTCCTCAGCTGTAAGCTTAACCACCACATTAGCTGTCACTAATATAACCAGACGGTGAACTTACAGCCATATTCCACCTGGACAATCCGGACAGACTTGGTGGCAGCAAATATATCCACTACAGCATAGAGTGGTTGCTGGGTGGAAATGCCCTTGGCGCTGGCACCCATGTCCTCGCCGTTGATGACTATGTGCATGTCCGCTACTCCCTGGCCCCTGGACACATATACAACTCCAATACGACTGCGTCTGGCTGTAGGGGGCAGCATATTGGTTTTGTACAGCTCATCCAGGATGTGGCTGAAGCGTCCGGGGAGGCTACGGCCTACCAGCTGATCCCGGGGAAGGTAGACATCTTGAATGCGAAGATGTGAATCGGTGAAGAATGCCTTAGGTTTAGAATTTTGCTCCCCTCCTTCTTCTGGCCTCACGTTGATTACGGCCTCGACTCCATTGGCTGCCTCATCGGCAACTTTGTTGTGGTTCCTGGTGATGGCAAAGATCCAGCTGTCACCCAGGTCCACAAGGTCAGGCAGGGAATATTCCGGTACGACCTGGAGACTTTGGGGGTTGTGGGCTGTGAGTCCAATCCTTAGGTGGCCGCACCAGCCCAACTCTTTGTCCTCAATCTCAACTAAGAAAATCTCCCCAGGCGACAAAGGGTTCTTGCTGAAGCAGACACCATTAGCGAAGCTCTCCACACGTGTGGCTTGTGTTCCTGATGGGTCCAGTCTGACATTTGTCCCATGAACAGGATGGAATTCCATGAACTGACCAGTGACAGAGGCCATTTGTGAAGATCATAAACGACAACAATCTCAGACTCACTCACGGGTCAGTCGGATAGCATACTCAATAAACTGAGAATACATTATATTAATAGATTAGCTGGATATAACCAGTCTGCATAATCACCTGTTAAAGTGTTGGTTTAACCCACCTCAAATTTGTCTATATATTTCCAGTTATGCAGCCAAACAAACTGGTGAATTTATTGCTGCTCTAACTACAACACGATCTCACTCAAGAAGTTTCTAGGGCGTCTCTGCGGCTATTTTTTGACCAGCTGCATTTGTCGCTGACTATTTTGGACCGATAGCAAGTTACGCAGGGGGTGGGGGGGGGGCTGTGACAAGGACCAGAGGTGGGAGGAGCTACACACGCCATAAAAGGCGGGAAGGTCACAGGAATTAAGTACTCCTTTCATCTCCCATAAGCTCCAGTTTATTCAGTCAGTCAATATTGTAATTATTGTATATGCATGTACATGTGTTAGGGATGACTTTAATCATCTATACCAATAACACATATTGGCATATTTAGTAAATTTCTTGGTAGTTATTGGAGGGATTCATATAGGGTATTCAAAAAGAATATCCCTATGATAGAAAGGGGGGTGGCCTGATGTGTATTCCCGCAGTTAATAATGTAAAGCGGATGGACTGCCAGGTCCCAGAAGTGCCGTCAATTCCTATTTGCATGAAGGGGGGGGAGTAGGTGCCGCGCCGCAAAGGGAGGATGCATATAGGATCAGCAAAATGCTGCTGGTGTAAGGGGACCGACAATAACATCGACAAAGTGCTTACCATCTCCTAAAGCAATGACCCTTTCACAACTCGGATACTTTTCCATTACATAGTAAGTCGACAGGATCACTCATGCATGTGGAGAAGAACAATTTAACTCATCCTGGTCATTTATGTAACCCTGGAAGAGACAGAAGTAACTGCGGAAGACATCAGCCCGAGCAGCGTTATTTTGGAGGTAAAATTTTACATTTTTATGAAATCCTGTTCTACATTTTAAAATTATGCTCATCGTTAGTCGTCCACTGCACCGGGTAAAGTATAAAAGCGAAAGTCATTTATCTGTCGGTTCTGTAGTACAATTATGCATGCTCAGATCCTTTCCATTAAAATGAAATTTTGAGGGGGGAAATCTTTATGTAACCCGAAATAAGACAATGAAATGGATTTTGCTGCCCGCCCACTAATTTCTGTAGGTTTATTACCGGGCGCGGGGGGTTTAATCTGGATTACAGTACCCCTGACTTTATTAATCAGGTCGGTGAGGTCGAAATCATTACTCGACATAGTATCGCTACTATAGCTTCGTTTCATGTTATTTACAGTCCAAAATGAAAGATTTACGTTACCGAAAGGCTTCAGTAATTTTATCTCTAAGGCATTTAATGCTCCTTTGCACGAAATCAACACGTACTGCAGGGACAGTAACTATATATATGTTAATTACACCTTGCATGAACTGCTCGGTAAAAATGGGGGGGGGGATGTGCGCTGGCACTGCATCGCGTTCGCTGTGTTATTGTTTTTCAAAAACACATCAACTTAATTTATGTTGCGAAACTTAACAGTGCAGTGGATGTGCAGCGCGCTGTTCTGCGCTGACTTGGCGGGCGCTGATGCTGTGTGCGGACCGACCGCGTACTAATACAACGTACTGTATGCGCGCAAAATACGAGACAAAACCGAGACGCTGAATCAGATTCATGTCAAAGATAAGGGTGGTGCAGGAAAAGTTTAGACAGACCTTATGTAATTCTGGATTTACCCCGAACATAAAATTTACTTCACTCACTACTTCAATTTACTATATCTTACACTAGATTTTTTTTCCTTCTTGTTAAATTTAAAAAATAATAATATAATAATAATAATGCCAAAAAATAAAAATAAACTGAATACTGAAGCCTAAACATACAGGTCACTGGTAAGCTAGTACACTCGACCAGTCGTTAAATACAGTTCTGTTCACTAAGAAAACGATAACTCTGAAATGGCATACTTGTTGTAAAACTTTGTTGCTGAGTGACATAGGAAATGATGAATAACAAACATTCAAGCAAAAAATGTATAATGGGGTAAATGTATCGACATTTTGTATCGTATTGTAAGCAGGGTTGAGCCCTGCTTACAATACGTATACCATGGACGTTGCGCTTCACTACCTTGATTTTTGACAGCCCACAAACCCATGCTAGCTATGCTAGATTGCCAGTCCAGCTCTGCTCATAACTATAGTCAATCTGTAGTTCTGGCAATTGAGAAAAAAATGCTAAAGAAAATGGAATGTATAACATTTTCACATATCTATCCATCCATCCATCAATGCATGTATCTTCTACCTGCTTATTCTGGATGGGATGCCAGTTCATCATAGATGTTGGCATATCTCTGTTAAATCAGATGCTCCCGAGAGGCTGGAAGACATAATTGGCTGGAGAGGCCAATTTTGAGAGCAAAGAAAGAATATACCCCATCTGTTAAATAAAAAAGCAAGGAATGGCCTTGTTCCTTTGATCTTCCTTTTTCCTGATACAGAAATCTTCATTGAATACATGTATAATCAGTGTGGGGGAGTAACTAGTTACATGTAACCACACTAAGTAATTAAATTACAAATTCAATGTAATTGTATTCTGTTACAGTTACTGAGAAAAAATGTGTAATTATATTAGTGACTAATCAAAATGTTGGTGATTATAAAGGGTTTACATCTGAAAACATTCTTTTGGATAAAAAGCATATAAAATTCTTTGTGTAGCTTTGCATCTTTTTACCGGGCATAAGTGCCATCTTTTGGCATATTTCCGGACAAAAAGGGAGACCAGGGCTGGACCGAGATTAAAAATCGGCGCTGGAAAATGCCCGGTACGCCACATGACCAGTCCAGGAGCAGATGCCTGTTACAGATGTGCAGATGTACTGTAAAGTGCTGTTAAAATGGTCAGTG
>JAODKN010000093.1:14816186-14826310 GCA_026774425.1 Petrocephalus zakoni | reverse complement strand
GTCCTTTACAAAATACATCCCACACCACATTATATTAATTTTAATCTCTATAAACCCCATTTCAATTTGCTAAACCACATGAAAAGATGACCCCCCCCCCCCCCAAAAAAAAAAAAAAAAAAAACCACACACACACACACGATAGAAGAGGGAGTTCACACCGAAGGCTGGTGTTAGGCAATGACGTCTGCTGCAAGGCCTCATTTTAAAAGATCAATAATCCACCTTTCACAAATAGAAGCAATTAATTTATTCTCGAACTGACTAATTTCTGTCTTGCGCTGTAAATGAGCATCTTCTGTTGGTAGGTTTTCACATTAAGCCTACTTACAAACTTCTAATTATAACCTCCATACATGCTAATGAAATTTCATTGCCGAGTCATTCGATACATCAGAGATTTAGCTACAATAATCAAAATAACTTCAGGGACTGCAGAATGCCAGGAAAGTACTATATGGGATAAAAAAATAAAGCCTTTAGAGACACATTGTAATGAATCATTAATGAGTCACCCTCCATTAATGAGTCAACTGGCTATTCTGAAAGGGCAGGTACACTTTCACAAACTACAACACAAAGCAAAAGGAAACTGAAGGACATTTCTTCTGTGTGCGTCTCATGTGCATATTACATTGTGGAGACCAAATGACCCCCAAAATGTAATGATATATAAAAAAAAAACCCTTTTGATGATGTGGGAACCATTTTTTCAGTCCCTACAAGAGGAAACCTAGTTTTATAGAGTTATCATCTGTGATGACAATCAAAACTAAAACTGGCAAAAGTCTTGTACTTTGTTTGGTTACTCGTGGTTCAGGTTATGGCTGGGTAGGGATTAAGGTAGTCATAGTTGGGATTAGGATCATGCCCACAGAAACGAATGGACAGTGCCTACATAGATAAGAATACAAACATGCGTACACGTGTGTATGGAGGAGACTTACCCAAAGGGTTAATCTCCAGGTAGGTGAAATACAGGTCTTCATACAGGTTGAAGAGGCCCAACAGAAAGCTGGCCAGGACCCTGAAGGACAGCAGCACAGGCAGGTTACCATTTGTGTTCCACAATCAGGAAATTTCATAACTATAAGTGCTAGACGTTATGAGGGCACACTTTATTACTGCAGTTTATTTAAGGGCAATTGCAAAACATCCCTTCAGTCTCCCATTCCAACACAATTACTGACTGGGGTCAAAACAGCTCATAAATCCCATGGGCAGAAAGGTGCTGTGAAACATCAAAGCAGCATCTTCCCCTGGCAGCCTTTACCTCCATCACAGGCAGTAAATAAATGACAAAACAGGTATGCACTATTCACCCCCCACCCTCTTCTCAACATTAAATCTCTTATTCAATCCTGCATGTCCCTGCACAGTGGGAGCCACAGGAGGTCAGGTGGGCATAAGGCTGGACAGTATATTGACTTTTGATAGTATACTCACAGGGTGAAACCATTTTATATCTATATTGTTTTTATAGAAAATGCCAGAATTACCACACACACACACACATATTTCAAAAGATACTGAGAAATAGATGCGTCCTCTCCAGTGTTGGGGAAGCTACTCACAAAAATAATCCACTGCACACAGCGCACACATCTTATACATATATAATCCTTAGCTACATTTTGCTCCTGTTACAACATGCAGGCTAAACAATCATCTTAAGAGGGCACCGACTCAAACAACGCAGACATGCCATCAGCCAAGAAGCTGCTTTAAGAGGATGATGTCATCTGGCAGGATGACCCTTGCAGGCCATCTCCTGGCCACAACAAGCAAGCGGTACTTCAACTGGTGTCACTCACTCCTTCTTATCATCCGGGACGTTTGACAAGAGGTGGCTCTTTACAAGCGCCGAATCCAGCTTCTCATCCACACGCACAAGAAGTCTCTGGGCCTTGGAGTCCACGTCTCCGACATCCACACCCCCCTCGTGATGGAAGAGCACGTGGTCGCCCTCACGAGTGGCGTATATGCACATGTAGAACTCCTCCTCCTGAGGCCGAGATGGGGTGGGTGACAAAGTACAGGATTTAAAAACAAAAACACAGCGGGAACTAGGGTTGGGTACCGAGTTTGAATGATGTCGGTACTACCGGTTATCGCTTCATGTCAAATCAAACTGTGCCAAATTTCTGTACTTTCACGCGCTCATCAGCGGCGGCGCGCACGAGCTACGCGGGACATACGGGGCTGGGTGAAAGGTTTAAATTAATCAAGTTCTCAGCCTTTCAATGCAATTTACACTTACAGTAGCAATAGGATTAGGGATGGGTACTGAAACTCGGTTCTAGTGTATAACCAATGCCAACGTGAACGGTGAATAACACCGTGAGTTTCGGTGCCACTGAATTGTGTGGTGTTCACCGTTACCAGCGCATGGGACACATATGGCACAATGCAGGAGCGGAAACCCGCGTTTTTAAAGTGTGTTTTCATCCATTATTATTATTGAGAAATCATTTACTTTTAGCTTGATAGCACAATAGACATGTTTCATCATATATATATATATGTATATTTAGCTTGGCAGCGATGCGTTTTATCCATTAAAAACGACACTGTTTATGAGATTACTGATGTATATTTAGCTCGGTAGCATCATGTCTTGTTGATTATAACCGTATATTTAGCTTGAAAGCGACATGTTTTATTGGGTATAACGTATATAAAATATGTATAGAAATAACGCATTTAGCTCCATAGTAAAATGTTTGCTGAGCCAGCAAGAACTGAATAATTACCATGAGAAATCTACAATGTTAGGAATTTTACTTTACCGATATGCATTTAATTGCAGTCTTAGTTGGGTAACACGTAAATTTACATTTTCAGGCACAGTCTTAAGCAGTAGCCATCATGTTGAAGTGTGTGTGTAATGTCGACGTGATAAACAAAGCCCTGACAGTTAAGAAATCATCAGTAAAAACCTGAATGTACATCAATAATGTAATAAAATCGAATTTAATGTACATATCATTAATCTAATAAAATGTCAGTTATAGTCGCTAAAACCATGGATCTAAAAATACATTGATAACCTAATGAAACGTCCGCTCTGTGTTTTTCTTAAAGTACCGTTTAGGAACCAGCACCGTTTTAAAAGTATCGCTTTGGCACCGGTATCAAGTGAAACCCAAACGGTACCCAACCGTAGCGGGAACTTATTCCATAGAAACAGGAACACACAAAAGGACTCAGGGATTATTAACTCAAGACTTAAGGGGATCAAAAAAATCTATACTTAAAACATACAGGGCACCCAGACAGTGCTGATAAATGAGAGTGCCTACCTGTGTGTGAGCTACAAAGGGCTCGATAAGGAAGTTCTTCAGGACGCCCCTGGCCTTTCCCACCTATGGCAGACAAAAGGAATCTGCATTAGCAGCAATAGCTCCATCATTTGAACATCCATAAATATCCATATTTCCAATCGCACCAATTAGAAAGGAAACAGTATGAAAATGTAATATCAATTATAGTAACCAAACTTATAACGATTAGCAGTACTACTGCAGTATTAAATGAAAATGTTCAAAAGGTACTGATAAACAAAATTTCACCAAATTTTATATATTAAAATCGTAAATAAAATTAGAAACACTATGCACTTTTTGTGTACATGAACATTAAAATGATAGCATAGCCGACAGCTTATGTAAACACATGAAAACCATATCAAATGCGCATCAACATTAAAAATCTTCGGAGTACTGTCACTGCCAATAGTCACTTCCTTCAGCCATGTTTTTACAAACAAAAATTCATGTTGCATGTCGCGCCCATGTACCGGTGTTCGGCAGACTGCTGCCAACTTGATGCTGCTCAATATTTAACGCAAGTTTTTTAAATAGCGGTAATCAGTCAGTCTCCCCTTAGTCTAATTCATCCCAAAAGTGTTCTATCGAGTTGAGATCAGGGCTCTATGCAGGCCAGTCAAGTTCCTCCAAACCAGACTCGCTCATCCATGTCTTTATAGACCTCGCTTTGTGTACCGGTGCACAGTCATGTTGGAACAGGAAGGGGCCATCCCCAAACGGTTCCCAAAAATGTTTGGAGCATGAAATAGTCCAAAATGGCTTTGTATGCTGAAGCATTAAGAGGTCCCTCCTCTGGAACCAAATGGGCCAACCTCAACCCCTGAAAAACAACCCCACATTATAATCCCACTTCCACCAAACTTTACACAGTTAGACAAGTATCGTTCTCCTGGCAACCACCAAACACAAACTCATCCATCGGACTGCCAGACAGGGAAGCTTGATTCGTCACTCCAGAGCAATGGCGGTATACTTTACATCACAGCATCCAATGCTTTGCATTGCACTTGGTAATGAAAGGCTTGGATGCAGTTGCTCGGCCATGGAAACCCATTCTATGAAGCTCTCTACTAGGGCTGGGCGATTCTGGCTAAAATGTGAATCACGATTTTTTGCCATGTGAATTGAGATCACGATTCTCTCAAATGATTCTCCCTCTTTCAGCAAAAACATTTATTGCACTAAAGTGTAAAAAAAAAAAAATGCTTTTGACAATGACTTTCAACAATAAATATACACAACACTTGGAAGTTTCTTGTAACAAATTCTTTTCCTTATTTTTGACCCTTAAAGTAAATAACGTAAAATTTGTTGAACATAAATTGAACTTTAATACATTTAAATAATTTATAAAAATAATAAACATAGCAGTGTTTTTGGGCAATCGGTCCACTACAGCATTTATAGGTTTTTGGACAAGAAGAAGCTTATCAAAATTTTCAGGCTTAAGAGAGGAACACAGGCATGACACAGTGTTCCCTCCTATGCTAAAAACGCCGTTGCCATCAGCATTCGCCGTGTTGGTGTTCGTTTCGTTTTTCTTTTCCATCTCAGTAGGATTTTGTGCTGGTTGGCAAATACATGTGTGAATCGAGACTGCGAATCGACATTCGATTAATCGCGCAGCCCTACTCTCTACACACTGTTCCTGAGCTAATCTGAAAGACGCACAAAGTTTGGAGGTCTGTTGCTATTCACTCTGCAGAAAGTGTGGCGACTTCTGCACACAGTGTGCACCTCAGCATGGGGTGTCCCAGCTCTGTGATTTTACACGGCCTACCACCGAATTGCTGTTGTTCCCAATTGCTTACACTTTGTTTTAATACCACTAACAGTTGACCGTGGAATATTTAGTAGCAAGAAAATTTCACAAAAGGACTTATTGCACAGGTGGCATCCCATCACGGTACCACGATTGAATTCACCAAGCTCCTGAGAGCGACCCATTCCTTCACAAATGTTTGTAGAAGCAGCCTGTATGCCTAGGTGCTTGATTTGATATACCTGTGGGCATAGAAGTGACTGAACTCCTGAATTCAATGATTTGGAGGGGTGTCCCAATACTTTAGGCATTATAGAGTATATTGATCAGACTTACGCTGCAATTAACAGTAATCTATTCATAATGCATTTACGGTGCAGTTAATTATCATCATGTTCAATCAGGCTATAAGATTTGGCCATTGATTTGTGAGGACTCCTAGGGTCCATATCACAGAAGCATTTGAATGGTCTATGGGAAATGGCACCGCATTCCTATTAGAGATAAGTTACCCTAGTGCAAAACTCCTCAGCCTTGAGACTGGGTAAAATATGACTGAAAGGAGCCTAAAGGCTATTTATCACCAAAGCAGAAAGCTATATTTAGATGCATTATGAATAGATTACTGAATAGAGCAGACTTAATTGCAGCGCAAGTCTGATTTTTATATATATAAAAATTTTATGCAAATTTGATTGACTTCGATTTGACTTTCACACCAAACATGAACAACATTTTCGCAAAAGAATAGTTTTATACTGGAAGAGACCGTCAAACTGGCAACAAGCACTGGCAGCAGTGACAACAGGTTTTTCTGGTTTCTTTTGAGCAAACGAGTAAAATGAAAGATTCCAAATTCTTGTTTTCAGTTCTCCCATGATTGGCCAGAGGCTTTGCAAATGGTTCCCAGGTAAAGGAAGGCTGGAAAATCAGCAGGGCTCTGACCTTGAGAACCATGATTCGAATTGCCCCGGTGAATAAAATGATAAGGAACAGGATAGGAACTACTACTGGGCAGGCCTGGCCATGTGTGGAGAGAAAGGGAATGCTGACCAGACATTATAGGAAAATTGAAAAGTCCAGGTTCAGGAAGTACAAATGCAGACCAAGATTTTGCTTCAACCAACCAGTTGAGAACAAAGATTCACAGAGTACTCCAGGGGTTGGTTGAAACAATCTTGATCTGAATTTGTATTTTCTGAACCTGAACTAACCTGAAATCCTAGACCCTCAATTTGCAAGGTCATTTGCGTCCTCATACGTGCAGTGCACACCCAGTGATTATTTGAGTGCTTACCGCACCATATGTGCCAATATGATTGGCTGCGAGCATAACCTCACATGGTGGACTTTTGGTCCTGCTAGTAAGCAAGGCCATACCAGCGTGGGTACGACTCACATACTTGGCAATGGAAATTTGTTCTTGGTGGCAGTGGTAAAGTGCCACTTATTAGCATGGTGAGACTTCATTCTTGTGCGGCTGCATTTTGCTTTACTTGATTCTCTCAGTAAAACATCTTACTAAGAGTAAGTATATTGTTCTATAAATTACTGGAAAAGGAGTGCAACAGCTCACAAAAACATAATTGTGTCATGAGAAGAGCTGTTAGACTAAAACACAAGAGAGTCATTAGAGAACCAAGTTAAGTCCTGTCTAGGATCCAAAATGCCCCAGGGTGGACCTAGTTATTAATCAGGCTTTCCTCACTGACACCAACATAGCACTGGTAGTTCAAATTTAGGACATGGGAATGAAACTGAGGCATTGTAGGAACAGGCAGATACAGGCAAAGAACCCCACAGCTGCAGCTGGCAATCTAAACACTAACAGAGATTACCACAAAGAGGTGAATGGAGAAGCCCTCAAGAGAAACAGCAACACCATCACCAAGGACATCAGTCACAACCCATCCAATCCAAACACCATCTGCCAGGATTCAAATGTTTACTATTACTGCTCATAATAGCATTTTAATCAAATAACTGCCTACTTTCACAATCAGATGTAAATTATAAAAATGAGTTAGTATTTAAGCACTGAGGCTAGTCTCAAACCTCCATGACAAACGAGGTAATCTTTGACTAAGAATGTTTAGTCCATCTTTTTTTAAACAGCTGTAATTTCCAGCAAACCTCACAAAAATTGTGTTGATTATTTGGTTTCCGGCTTACAGGGTGATAAAGGGCCTTACAGGAAGGACATGAGCTTGGCTCATCCGAGTGACAAATTGAAATTCAGATCCAAGGATGAATCCCTGCAGCTTTGCTTAAGCCCAGCCAAAGCAGTCTATTCACTTGTCTACCAATTCCAGCCCAGTAGGGCCCCAGGAACCCAATCTGCATGCTTCTTTGAAATCAAACCATATTTACTATAGATAAGAATCAAAATCAGAGAAATGGTATGAAACTTACTTGGCACTAAATAACTTTTAAAATATTATGAACCCAAAATCAAAAACACTGTGTGCGCGCATTTGTCAGCGCTTCCCTAAAAGTGCATTTCTATGAGAAATGACGCAGCCATTTCTCAGGGAAATTGGGGGGAAAATTATGAAACATTTAGTTCATTTATTGCCCAGGGCACTGCGAGGTGGGCTCCATTCAGCTAGTACATGCTACAAATCTGCATTTCCACAGGAGGTTCAAATGCTTCTCTCATTGCAGTGCCACATGGCCCTAACACCGAATCACTTTCCTCGTGACTCACCGTGGTTTCCTTCATGAGGCGCAGCTGAAGCCACTCCTTTACGCCTGCTAGGTCCAGGTCGACTCCCACCAAGCCCAGCTTCCCTCGCCTCTTGATTAGCTGGTCTGGTTTCACCACCAGTCTCTGTTTGAAGGCAGAAGCACAGTCAGGCATATGATCTTGCCCATCTACGCGTCATCGGTCAGCGGAAAGACGCGCGAGTGTCCAAGGGAAACCCACATTAAGTGGGGAGGACATGTAAACTCCACACAGTGCAGAGGTAGGATTCAAAACCCCCAACCATGAGGTGTGAAGCAATAGTGCTACCAAATGGGGAAGAAAGAAAAAACTGACTTTTCTTTTCTGACTGATCCAGAGCATGTGCCACTGCACTGCAGAATTTAACACAAGAACAGCTTTACTGGTAGAACTAAGGAGGCAATCAGAAGCAGGGAGACCATAACTTTGATGGCTGATTAGTTTGTTATAAGGCCAAGCATCAATGAAAGCTTAGAACCACAGATCACCTGCTTGTTGCATGATGCCAGCACAGCTAACCTGAGTGCTACCTGCTCTGAGAGAAAATGGTGTGATTCTGTCCACCAGCCTATAGGGATGCCCACATGGAGTCAAATTACTTGTACTGTTTATTAACTGCCCACTGACTACTCATTTAGAAACAGAATCACTTATTCACCAAGCAAAGCCGTTTACATTTATGTACACACACACACACACACACACACACAACCACTGATGAATAAATAGAATGTGAAGAGGTCTGGTGCTATAAGTATACATCTTTTCAGGTAACTGCAGAGTGTTACACAGGGTTACAATTAGAAGAGAGGCATGTCATGTGCAGAGTTAATAAACAAATCAGAAAATCAGGAGAGAGATTGAAGAAGGCTGACTGCTGGTGGGGGGGGTGCAGTCATCTGACCCAAAACTCTGCAGATCAGCAACAAAGTCTTAGCAATAACTGGAAAGTCAAAATAAATGAAGCCCAGCTTAGAGGCGCCACAGATGCTGAGTGAGCTGATGTCCTACCTCTGTGAGGAGCCAGGGGTGCTCCTGCGCCAGCCGCTCCCAGGCCGTGTCACATGACACACTGGCATATTTGAAGCGATTCTGCACAGCAGCTGAGGTACAGATGTACTTGTAGAGGAACTCCTTCCCCGTCTGCTCAGAGATGGCTTTGGCGGACATGGTGGATCTGAGTGAAGAGACAGATGAGTCATGGAAGTGTCATGTCGGGGATGGAAGCCAATTTGCCAATTTCTATGACCCTGGGCAGCTGAAGACACCAGCTAATTCTGTCTAGTCATCAATAACACCTTTGCAGGAAACGTTCTGGGAGACACAGGAAAGTGACTGAAGGAAATCATTCTTTCCACCCGTCTTCTATACACTTGTCACAGTGACCCTATGGCCTTTCAGCAGAGTATTATAATCAAGAAACGATTCAAATCAAATAAAGCCTCTGCAAAGTGGTAATTGTGTTGTACAAATTAAAAGATACAACCCTCACCCCCCAAATTTTTTTAATTCCAGGTTGTAAGGAAACAAAATAGAGAGAATGCCAAGGGGGGTGAATACTTTTGCAAGGCACTGTAAAGTGCTTGGTAAGCAATGGAAGTGACCATGATTCTATGCTGTGATTGTCAATGTTTGGAACTATTCACTGTCTCCATGACTCAGAAGTTATCACTGCTATTTTTTTTTTCCTTTTAGAATGGGAGTGTCACTGTCACTACCCGATCTGTACAGCCTTCTTGCTACCTGATCTGTACAGCCCTGCCACTATTTTTCTAACGTTCTGCTACACATAATGCAGCATAAGCGCACTGTGCAACAGGAATCATCCTCCATGTGAAACATGGTGATCACTGAGCAGTACATAGTTGTGTGGACTAAATGAAGCATTGAAGCAAAGAATTAGAGGATTTTTGCAATCAAGTTACTCGATGAATCATTGCAGCCCTAGTCACAGCGAATGAAAACTTGTAGCCAGACACCATAAACAGTCGCCCAAATCTGACTCAGCTGACTACATAAACGTGGACTGCTCATGTTTCCCCTGGGGTCAGCTGTCCCATCAGGTGAAGGCAATTATGCAAGACGGCAACACAGCTGCCCCTGGCAGTCTTATGACCCAGGACCCACCTCCATTCCCTGTGGTACTTCCGAAAGCTGGAGACTTCTTCATAGACTATTCTCAGCCCTGGATACAGACATTCCATTAACAATTAAAAAACATGAATCTGTTACATCCAGAGACTTGTCGTTCCTCCTGCTCCGTTGAATTGTAAAAGCCTAACTGTTCTACAACTTGCTATGCTGGACC
>JAODKN010000093.1:14784478-14802535 GCA_026774425.1 Petrocephalus zakoni | reverse complement strand
AGTGGTTGGCTGGGGTAAATGGAAATGGCTCAATTACCAAAAGTGTATTTGGTAAATGTTCTCCATGGGAGCAATCTTTTTGTTAAGGTTAACTGACAGCTGATATGTTTTTGACAGGTGACAATTGTGGTGCTGGGGAACAAGGGAGACCTGCAGAACCAGAGGAAGGTGGACTCGGAAGTGGCACAGCACTGGGCCAAAACGGAGAAGGTGCGCCTTTGGGAGGTGTCAGTAGCTGACCGCCGGACTCTCATAGAGCCGTTTGTCTACCTGGCCAGCAAGATGACCCAGCCGCAGAGCAAGTCCACCTTCCCGCTGAGTCGCAACAAGAACAAGAGCAGCGGCTCGCTGGACAGCTGAGAGCCCACGAGTGCCGTCCGGCAGGCTGTCCGGCAGGCCGTCCGGGTCTCAAGGACGGTGCGTCAGGGGCCAGTCTGAGAAGCACGGTGACACTTTCCATGGGGGGACTAGTGCATCTAATTACACTTTTAAATAAATAACTGTTAACAATGCATCTGACCAAGGGTTTATATTAGATCTCGCCACCATGACATCTATAAAACGGTCTTTCATTAACAATTTTAGCTTGCTTACGCTGTCTCCTAAGGTGCCCCAGTGCTACCCCAGAGTGCGATTCAGTTTCCATTTTCTTTCCGATATGTGGGGATTAGGGATGTAACGATGCATTGCGTATCAGTGTGACGACTCAAACCGATTTGATATGAAAAATTAATCACGATGCTCTTTTTAAACAGCACAGGGCATAGATTGAAAAATTGAAAATTTATTTCTCACCTGAATTCACAGGCTCTGTCGTTTTTTCAATAAAGTTCTTATAACAAAAATAAAAAAAACATGTAGATTATGCCATGTCCTGTTTAAAAAGAGCATCACAATTCATTTCTCATCTCAACCGGTTTGAATCGTCACACATTTCTATCGATTTTTTTTTTTTTTTTTACCGATTCACGATGCCTTGCCACATCCCTGGCGGGGATTGCTAACCTGTTAGTATTCCTCTCTATGCACTTTGTGCAAGTACTCTAATGCCATCAGGAAAATGTCAGTGTGTCGCTGGTCTGTTTGTGTAGTTCAGCGAGTAACTGTGAAGTGGCTTCATCAGTGCTCTACCTGATTGTGCGAGATGACGGCACCATTAGTGTCGCTTAATGTGTTACAGCTGATAAATGTTCAGTGCAACTGCAGCAATCCGTGTTAAATTACTGCTTTCAGCTGTCATTTTCATAATTTGAAATAGGGCACAAAAATGTGTTACTGTTGCAGGAATTTGTGTGTGTCTTGAACACGTAGTTCTTTCAAGATGCTTGTGCACAATATGTTACACTGGTTATTGTTGTGTTTTGTTGTTGTGCATTGTGACCGATTTTTAAGAAATAACCCGTTGAGTAAAATTCAAAGCTAAAGTCAAATATCATAATTTTATGAAGCTTTTTGTATTAAATTATGAATTTAATACTGAAAGTAAATATTGAAAATATTTCCTAAATGTTGAGTTTTGTAACTTAATGTAATAACGAGTGTTCTAAACTAATTTTACTGTTTCTCTGTGGAAAGTTTGAAATGTTTATTTTACTGATTTATACATTTTAGATTTAATATTCTTGGAGTCTGTATCACAGTATGGAAACTGAATTTAGGGAGGAAAGGCATTATTAAAGAGATTTCTTGTAGCGTCTTTGGTTAAAAAAAAAAACCTTGATTTCTGGTAGTAATAAAATGATATTTACTGTGGCTGCTGTAACGCATTAGTTAATATGGATTCAAATTATGAATGCTATATTTCAATCATATTTTACCTACCACCATACTTTGGTTTAGGTTTTTGTGATGCTCAGCTATAATATAGACGATTACATTTTATATATGAGATTTTACATCGTAACATTAACACCCAATGAATGATTTTTGGGGTATGCTCTAAGCTCTTATGGCGTTTTCTAAAGCTGGCCTCCTGCTTATTTGTGAGACCCCAATTAGTAAGAAATGCTTCACAGAGTCTCATGTTTCCCAATTCATTTTATATTTAAAAAAAATACTAGTCACTTATTTTATTCTGTTCCATCTCTCCAATCTCCTCCTTCCACAATAATCCTGTTATCAGGCTGAGCATCTTATCTCTGACAGTGAGATGGGCTGTAGATTCAAACAGATACGGAAGCAGCTTCATAATTATCGTGCTTCTCTGAACATGCCAAATGATCGACTAATCCTCATTAATGCTAAAATATGCAAATGGAGGTACTTTCATGGGTGACTCACAAATTTGATTTTACAGCAGCTGCGGGTTCTGACAAGCTTGACAGTGTCACACATTGGTAAATGCGTTCCGAACTTCCTTTCGATGTCTGGGGTTCAAATTCTCTTTGAGAGTACGTTAACATGGTGTCTGGTCACCAACAGAGGGCAGTGTTGCACTGCTCTTGCTTTACTTTGGCACAATATAGTACTCCAAGGGTAGTAGAAGTCCCTTTGATTCCCCAGTTTTACGTTACGCGGAAGACCTTAATCCAGCATAACCTCTAAATCGGACCAGAAAATTGCACTCTGTGATCTCAGCGAGGAAAAAAGAGACACCGTGTATTATCTTCTCACAGGCAGACAATTCCCCCAGAGAGCCCAGTGCAGCCCCACCTGGCTGCTACCTCAGTGGGGCCGTAAGCGGAGGAAGTAAAGCCAGGGAGGATTAGGGTGCACATTCTTGCCCTAGCTTTAACGAATGAGCCAGGACACAGTGCTAGAAAAACACATAATGTTCCCGTTCAGATTTAAACCCACCGAGTCGTGCCATTATCTTGAAACTCAGTTTGGTCTCCATAATTTGAATTGTCTTCAGAGGAAGACGGAGGATGTCCCAGGTGTGCAGAGAGTCAGTTTGCACTGAAGTAAGCCCTTTTTCAGGGCTAGATCATTAGACACTCACAACAGAGGGTAATATCAGAATAACAGAAATATGTAGAACAAATTCCGAAGAGGACTGAATTTAAAATAATAAAAAGCTAATTACTTTGTTTTATATTCTGAAGAATATAGTGGGGAGGAAACTTTTAGATATCAACTTGTTCATTTTTTTTACAGCCTGGGCAGGGACTATTTTAAATCGCTTGATATGGGTGGTGCTCATGTCGCTTATGTTTTTTTTTGGGGGGGGATTTGATATAGAAACTTTGTCACCTGCCCAGCTGACAAAGTACAGGAATACAACATAAATCCAACTATCGATCCTCTTTCTTGCTTATAGAAGGCAGGGTTGTAGTGACACCCTGGATGAGGTAAATGTGTGATTTACGCCTCATGGGGGGATGTATTTGAATATGAGCTATAGTGCCTCCTCAAAGACATTGCCCGAACTGAAACACCTGCCCCCTTTAGACGAACCAGTCTTTTAGGGATCCGTTTAATAACCAGGCTTCTTTACCATGGTGTTAACCTACAGGCTCTTCAAAATAAGCAAAATGCTTAAAGGCAGCTGACAGCAGGACTGTAATTACAATATTGAGCAGCATCAGTGTGGTACATGAAGCTGACACAGGCACATATGATCAGCCTGTTTCCACGGAGTGTTTCACCGGTGAGTGGTTAAGTTGGCTTTCAAACACTTGGTGCGAGTTTGGCCTCGTAGGAGTGAGGCATATGCACTGTGTGTGTGGATGAGTGTGCATTGCCAACACAGGACAAAGGGACTGCAGTGGCTGATTTTATTTACAAGGTGGCCCATAGCTACACTTCTGTTGGGGCAGCTGCAGACATCCTAATTCACCTACAGTGTTTCCCTATGCTACCTCTGGGTTCTCTTTGGTCTTTTCACTTACCATATGTATTTTTGGTAACACTTTACTTAAGGCCACGTTGTTAGTAATTTATAAACAATTTCATAACAAATAATAATGCATTCATAAAGCATTATAAACATGACTATGAATATTTATCAAAAGGCATAACATTATAGCCATGTATATTATTCATTATGAATGCGTTATGTAGCTCTTATCTATAATGCACTATATTGTGTTTATATAATGTGTCTTTTTATAAACAGTTATACCCAGGTTTATAATGTTCACAATGAATTATAACAAAAGTTATCAGGCTTTATGAATATGGGCTTCATAGAAAGTGTTACCGTATTTTCTTACATAGTTATTTCAGGCCTCTAGACAAAATGGAATGAGTATGGAGGAAGGCCTAGAAGTTTATGGTCTACAGGGGTAAACGTCAGCTATGTTCTACCTACATGTGATTATAAACAGGCACAATCTGACAGCCATTTTCTGTTTTCAGTATGTTTACAGTTTAATAATAACTTCACATTTTACAGAACCTTACTGGGACATGACATTAAATTGAGCATGATCATCTGTTGTGGTCACGCTTTCTGGAGAAGATGACATAAAATGACATTGTTGCTGGATCCTCCACAATCACCCCATATGTCTTTAGCATGCATTCCTCCTGAGTGCAGCATGAATCACTGAAATAAATGTAAACTGCGGGGTTTTCCCTGGTTTTCAAAGACTTTAACCAGTGAAGCTAGGCTGTGCCTGGCTGCTGAGCAAAGGGATGGATTTCTGTAAAACCCAGCTGTCTCACATGTCAGAGGTCTGTACGTGGAGGGCTATGTTTCTCTGAGCAGGAGCGTTTGATGACATCTGGAAAGGCGAGGGCTTGTGGCAATGAGGCGGGTTCCTTTAAGGCAAAATGGGACACTGCTGAAGTGGAAGCACCAATTTATTTTGCCGTCCACTCCCCCTCTCCCAGGCCCCAGCCCACATGGCAATAAAATGCAGACTCTTTGTGCCTTGCTGTTATTTCATACATCAGAAAACCAGAAAATCTGTACAATGAACATTACAAGTACACAGTAAATTACTGGCCAAGTCCCTTGCAGCCCGGTACCTCATGTTTCCTTTTACGCAGTGTTTTCATAATTTACATTTCTCTTCAAGCTGACCATGAGTGATAACAAACGTCTTTAAAAAGTCTATATATACGTACGGACAAACCGAGAATGGCTTGTGTTAGGATGATCTGTCACAGTGATTTTTACCAGAGCAATCAGTGGTGAAAGGATTCTCTGGATTGGACAGCGGACTGGACAGGCCAGCGGAGGTATGAGAGAATCACACTCGATATCTCCGTATAGGAGCACACCTTTTTAGATTACATTTGTGGTGAGGTTTGAATTTCAGTTGTCAGCATCACCTATGTCCTTATAGAACAAAAAGGCATTACCTGTCAACATACATTTTCATTACAGTCTACCACAGACAGATTGCTTGTAACAATTTACTGGTATAGTTGTGCTTGAAATACTGTATATTCTATGTGTTGTTGCTCTGTAACTGTACATCATGTATGGTATGAAGATGCACACCCTAACGTGCTAACAGAATAAAAAAAAAAAACAAATCCTTCCCTCTCTTGGTACACAGTGGGTATTTAGGTGAGTGCCCAGCTGTGGTTACTCTTGGCCAGCATCTGAATGTGCTCCATAACTGTGACCAAGACACTGGATGGTCACACAGACCCGTGTATAACAAGTCTGCTTGTGCTTTTAATATTTAAATGCTAGGATACGTTGCCTTAATCCCAACCCCCCTTTGGCATTGGTGATGTGGAAAGACAAAATTAAAAAAAATAAACAAACCTTAAATATATATCCATCCATACATCCATTTTTAACCACTAATCCTGGTCAGGGTTATACGTATGTGTTATATGTTTAGTATTTATGGAGGCTTGCAAAACAGAAAAATGACAATAATATTTATTGCCATGACTATTATTAATTCTAATAACCATTTGGCACATGATACACAATGGTTTGCAAGTATTTACATGTAAAGCAAATATGAAAGCAGATTTCTCAGAAGGTATGGCATAGGGAAAAACTCTAATATTCAACACCAAATATTATTCGTCTACATCTGTGGAAGAAAACCATGCTTAACCCACCTGGAAGACCAAATTTTCCAAAGTCACGTTTACACAAGATTGCCTACGATGATAAAAACCGTTTATGATCCTTTACGGATCCTCGATTTATATTCCTCCTGGTTAGCAATGATACCCTTCTACTGGTTCATATACTGCAGACCAGGCACTTTGAGTCAAGGGATTGCCTTATTTAATCACATTTAATTATATAGCAGCAGCCTTTATTTATAGTGACTTACACTGCACGCAGTATCAGAATTACCGCTTTGTAGAACATTTTCACTCAAGTAACTGAGCTCTAACGATAAGCTCAGTTATGAACTAATTTAGTTGAAGTTGCTCTGGAGACAGCAAATGTTAAAAAAAGCAGAATGGGATATATAAGTTGCAGTTTTGTAAAGTTTGTCTATATAATTTGTATTTAAACAAATTTACACAGCTGAGGTAGCTCCTTGCACAGTGGTACATCAGTGAGTACTCTCCTGTATTTTGACTTATCAAGCATAATTTTCTCCATTGTCCAATAATCTCACTGTGCCTTTCTATGAGAAAATGAAAATCCCTATTGCTGACTTGATTAATCTGCTCTGTTTTTTGGAGGCAAATAAAATGTCTTACAACAAGGAAAGACGCTTGCGATTATACATGGGATGCAACAGAAATAGCAATTGCAGAAAGTGGAGCGGAACACGGGCACATGCAGCCTTTTTCTAAAGCACACACATGGCGGCCCTGATACCTCCATGGCCCTCTGTGTGATAACCACAGGGCTAAAATGCTTTGCTGCATGCTTACTGTCTCTCACCTCAAACATCAACAGAATGACGTCATGTGGGAGGGTTATGGCATGCTTACATTTGCAATTAAATGTGCACATTCACTGATAAAGGGGGTAGAGAGAGAGCGATAGAGAGAGAGAGAGGGGAAGTGATAGTCGTAGAATTTTTAATTGGAAAATACTAGAGCGCTTCCATACTTTATTTCCCTATGGCTTAAAGGAGGCAGTTTCTGAGCACATTGTGGGTCTGTAATCCACATTTTAATACATCCATTAACCCCAATGAAACCTGAGTCGCATCATCATTTAAATCCTGTTATTGCTAAAATACCTGCTTTCCAGCACAGTAGCTTCAACCAGCAACGCTTCACTGCCCATAACAATCCCGCCTACTGCACCTGTGTCTCTTTCAAGCTCTTCTACAAAACAGTGAAAAGCAGGATTACAGTGTAAGTCTGAGTAAAAAAAAAGAAAAAATGCAAAGAGATGAAACCAAGCGAGTGATTGCAGCGCGCTCCCTTCCGCGTGGCAGCACAGAAGTCACTGCTGCTGGAAGCGCTCGCCTTTGTTGCGAGGCGTCAGTCTTCGCTAGCAACTTCAGCACATTCTGAAAACAACAGCAACACGGACTAAAACAGAAGCGGTATCAGACTGTAAAAAGGCAAAATTTTTTGCTCAAATTCCCTGCGTGAAGACTAAAAACAGGACATTTTCTTTGCGGGACCATTGTACAGATACAAATTTGCTACCGCAGTTGAAAGGGGCGCCAAGAGAAAAGTGGCAAATTCTCAAAGATATTAGATTTAGGCTGAAGCCAGATGGATAAGCATTGCCTCACCAGAATGGGAATATGGCTTTAAGTGGAATTTGAGGCTAACTGGAATCCAGTGGCCCCTGTGGCCAAATCCGGAAACATGGCAACCCGATTTGCAGCCCACAACTTCATCTCCAGTCCTTGTCACTTATTTCCATGTAAATATGCTTGTCAGATCACTGACAAAAATTATTACTTGGCATCCAGAAATAGAAAATAGACACACAAGCACCTTCTTTCAACATGGGTAACTATACTGTTTGTTTACAAAAAATGGTGAAGCTGTGGAAAAAAAACCCTTTTCACCTTCTTCAAACACATTTTTTACAGTAAATAGATCACTTTTCATCTATATTCTCAGATAAATGTGCATTTAACGACCGTAAAAATAAGTAAAATCTATATATATATATGCTATGCATTTATCTATTTATCTATATACCTATCTACATATTTTAATTTTTCACAATATATCATAATCTCCACTTCTGGAGATTTTGTTTACAAATAAAACATCAATTAAATCGAACAACAGGCTGGTTCAGTAATAAGAAACTTGACAACTGGCTTCATATTCCCAAAGGCCCACTACCACGGAATCGCAAGTTAAGACAGCGGGGAAGCTGGATCACGACTGCTATGGATAAGTGTAACCAGCAGGTGGTGCTGTTTCATTCCGGGAGGAGGGGAGAGAGCAAGGAAAACGTATAGAAATATGTCACAGCCAGCATGGTACCAGTGATTAGCGCTATGAGGTGTTACACAGTAACTCTGTTTTGTGGAACTTGCTAAAAGCTGTAATACTAGGGAGAGCGAAACCGTAGGGGTGCATCTACAACAAAACAACAGCATGTAAGTAAGGACGATGTCTGAGTGACAATAACACTAGAGGACAGTCACAGCTGCCAGGTGCACAATGCACTGTACCGCAGCTGGCATCTTCTCCATGGCAGGTCGCAGGCTTCCCAAGACCCTGTTGTTCTTTCCCGGTCTCTATCTTCACAGCACACGTAGTAGCAGCGAGTGACAGGGTGCATAGTTCTCATTTCCTCTCTATTCCACCTGGTTCCTCGACGCCGGCATTGGAAGCAGCACATCTGTGGTTCCTCTGAGGCGTAAAGAGCACCAGAGAACATGGGCATCCCATTCTCTGGCCTGCAACGCCTCAGCCGTCAAAAAGCAACTGACCTGAAAATAGAACTCCCATGACTGGCCCTCTGTTATAACAACAATAACACCTTGACCCCAGTGACAAGTGACCTGCCCTCATGCATTTGCATGTGCTACTGTAATTATCTCCTGTGGTTTCCCTGCATATTATGTCTGCAACAGGTTCAAGACCCCCCCCCCCCCACCACCACCGTCATGGGCTTTGTTACTTTGCTAATTAAGCCTGTTTAACACTTTGCCTCGACAAAATCACACAACCACACATGTAGCTAATACCGCAATGATCTGCAGATAGTCTGGAATCTTTGTATCCACATCAGAAGGAGGTGGGGGGGGGGGTCTACTTGTTACTTCTCTGACATATTTATAAGATATTCAGCTGATCAGACTACAGTAATGGAGGGAGACGCACCCAGGATGGACGTGGAAGCCGAGCTCCTGTGTGAGTGTTTGAAGTCATGTGGGGAATATGGTGAATGCTGGGAGAGCTTGGTGTTCAGTGAATGACTGTATTAGCACATTAGTGTCAGACTGAGGCCGCAAGCAAATCAGCTTTTTAGTTGCTGTACAGATGAGTGGGAGTGACATGAGACTGTGTCTTCATCCGGCTGTGGCTGAAACGTAACAGGTGATACTTCAACTCGAGAGCCGAGCGCGGTTAGACGCGTCATCCATTTTGCCACTGAATATGAACAGAGCTGGCTGGCAACGTCCTTGCTACCACTATGCGCCACTATGTAAGAAACATTATGCTGAACTGTGCGCATGCCATCGGGTCACTGTTTCACTATCGAAACAAGAACTACTTTACTCATTTAGTTATAAAAGACCCTACGATATGAAGGTTCCTTGCTGTCACAGAATAGCCCATGTGCCTGATAACTTCAGTTGGCAGACATGTTGGGTCCATGGCATTGGATGAATGGTTCCTCAGTTCCCATAATGCCCACATATTATAATCACAGGGAGGCAGATTGTCAAAGGCTGGAAGCATCCAGATCTGTTTTCACACAAATATGGAAATCCAACTCTTCTGGCTTACCACCCAACCACCCCCCCACCCCCCCAACACCCACCCAACACGTTGCATGGACCATATTTCCAATGGGGCTGCCCAATGGATAGAAACCACGGCCATTGCACTGCAAGTGTCACACGGCCCCCGTGCAATGTCTCTGTGAGCCAGCTCATCCGACGCCCCCTGCTGGAGTGGCATGGGGCCGCAGAGACACACAATCCCTGCTCTTCCTTGTAAGAAATGTTTAAGAAGCGTCAAGTAAAGGGATCTTGTTGGCATCAGCCCCGTCAGGAAAACGAACAGAGGCCTTACCCCACTGCTGACGGAACATGAATGTGCTGAGAGGCTCGACCTATGGTCTCCATGCAGATTTCGCTCCACCTGCTTATTAAAGGAGAATCACGCTTCTCCAGAAGTCTTCAGAAAGCAAATGAAAGGAGCCATCATATGGCTTGGCTGCTGTAGCCTCCTGTGAAGTGTCTGTAACAGGGTCCATGTGTCCGGAGCTCGTGGGATGGATGTCAACTTCTAACTTTGATTCTCTGGCTGCATAGTTCTCTCCGTCTCCAAGTCAGGGCTTTCGGGGTTTAATATGGGGAGAAGATGATGGGAGTGTGCGTGGCCCTTAGGGGCCCCGGGGCGGGTCGAAAGAGTGCGGGACTCAGTAGAGGCGTCTGGATGAGGGTGGCAGTTCCTGCTGGGTGCCGCAAGGTCAGGGGGTTAGGGGCCATGGTGCAGAGGGTGGCCGGGTTCAGTGGGCTGGGCAGGAAGCTGGCGGTTAAGCCTTTGGTCAGCTGCTTCTGTAGGGCCAGCTTGGTCTGCAAGACAGCAGCAGCCATAGACAGTACATTAGAATCATTTTACCTTTCCAATTTTTGCACTTTCAGTCTGGCAGGGAGCAGTGTTCCAAAAAGAGGACCTGCAATCTCATCAATTTTTTATGGACAACTGCAACAGACTGAGGATGCAGATTTTATATTTATGATAAAGCTATAGTGAACAAAACACTGCAGTCACTATTGATACAAACAGACATATAACTGTCAGTAGACAGCAGGCTAGCAAATAAGAATAAACCAACATAAATGTCAAGCAAATGTCAATATTTTAGAATAACGGAGGGCCATGTTGTTTGTGCTACTTATATACAGCTAGGCTAGATAACTTGCACTAGTATTACCATTCCTGATAGCTTATTGTTTGTCATGAATGGTCTACATGTTATACTGACATAGTTGGTCACAGTTACATTAAATACACTAGTAGTTTAAAGGTAATGTTATAAATGAAAAATTCCAACTACTAATCCTGAAAGTGATCACAGGTCGGGGGGGGGGGCAGAGGATGTTCACAAGAATCGATTATTAATGTACAAAAAACCCATAATAAAATACCACAGTATACAGTAAACCCTTGTGGGCATTATAATTCACAAAAAGCAGGACTTTGCCGATCTTGACTAGTTACTAATCAGCAGTTGATCTGTGTGGTTATGCTTGAACCTGTGACCTGCCAGCCAAAGTCTCGGCATTCACTCGAATGCCTACAATGACAATTCCACTGGCTAACATAGTGAGAGAGGTCATTTTCTATATAAACAAGAAGCTCAAAGCCTGTGTGGACTGATCCTCTCAGTGGTCAGCAGCACTGAGCTCGCCTCCCCCATAGGAACTCCTGGAGCTCTTCCTGAAGTGTCTCATATGCTTGGCCACTGTCTCCTGAATGTGGCTAACAGCTATGTGACTATGTGCAGACGGCAGTCACGAGGGATTACAACGAGGGCTCCGAGCCGAGACCATAAACCAACAAACTGAGCTGGCCGTCCCCAGGCAGCCTCCTAGAGTCCCAGACAAGAATGTTCACTGTCTTGGGACCTAATGTTTCCCGAGCAGCTGCATAAATAGCAGTGAGGACGTGTGTGTGTGGGGGGTGTTGAGGCCGGGGCCCGAGAGCAGTTGTGCTTTGTTTGGCTCTCCGTGATTTTACAGGGTTTTACCGCGCTCTGCACGCCCACTCCCAGCCACGGTGTGCAATACCGTGCTGCGTTTATGTGCGTCACCCAGAAGCACCCGAGTCTCTGGCTGCAGGCACACAGAGAGGAGCTCTCAGAGGACACTGTGTGTACCCGGTGTGTGCAGTGTCTACCCCCCAAAACAGGGATCTCAGCGGCGGCCTAACCTGTGGGGAGAGTGTGGCCAGACTGCAGTGGTCGAACACCTTCTTCATGGCGGACACCACCCCGCCTGCATAGCTGCTCCACCTGGGGGTCTGCATTGGAGGGGGGGTGTGAGTGTACGTGCATCTGTGCATGCCGGGGAGAAGGGGGGGGGGGGTACGGGCACATGCCAGCACTCACCGCTAAGACAGAGCTCTGCTGGTTCTTGCTGTGGGGGCTGAACTTGGGGCGTGGAGGCTTTCCGGCCAGCCGGTCCCGGTGCCTCCGGCTATTTGTGTGCTGCAACGGGCCGCCTTTGGTCAGCATGGGGGGCCTCTGCCCCCCTCCCCCCATGGAAACCTCCCATCTCCCAGTAAAACCCCTGCACCGTGTTACCAGTCCCCATTCACCTCCTGATTCCACCTGATGCACCTTTGTGTCTGATGCCCGCTCTCTGCAGGGCCCCGGGAATGGTACTAATGCACAGACATTCCATGAGAAGTTTTACCAGGCTTTTCCCAACACTGTGAGCACAAGACCTCCTTACTTTGACCTTCCAAGGCCCCATAAACTACTCGAAGGATTAAAATGGTTATTTACGTACAATTTGACATTTGGTTTAACTTCCCCATTGACACTTCATCTCTCTGTCTTTCTCTCTCTCTCTCTCTCTCTATTTTGCTCTCTCTGTCTCTCTCTCTCTCTCTCTGCTCTGTGTGAACTCACAAGCCTGCCTGCCTGTACTTTTAATCCCTTGCATCCCTAATATGGTTCCCCGGAATGATTTTTCTAAATCTGGCTTTAAAATATGTAAATGTCTAAGTCAGGTACTGTCTCTGACTGGCACTCCTGCAGTGTTGTGCGGTTACCATAATGTCTATAACGAATATAATAAATGATGATAATACAATAATATAAAAATGTAATAAATGATGAATGATGTCCAGAGAACACGAAGAACAACCCTTTTGTGTCGATGATTTTTCCATGCTTCTTCCCCAGCACGTGATGTTTCCATTGCAGCCCTTTTTAATCCAGTCCCCTCCCTCCCCTCCATTCCAGTCTTGCAGCCCCTAAGCCATCAAATGCGAATTAAAGGTTCCCGAAGCGGCAATTCATTCTCACGTTCAGAGTGAATCGCCTCGCTGCGAGTGTGGTATGCCGCTCACCGTAACCGCGGTGTTAGCGCGGAGGGGTGGTCTGGGCCGGCCTGGGCTCTGCCCCCCCCCCTTGCGTTTTTAACTTCTGTGATTTTTGGACCAAAGCGACCATAACGAAGGCCTTTTGGAAAATGTTACTGCCGCCTCTAACGCTCTGAGAAAGTCATGCTGCTCATTCTCAGGGCGCACAGTGAGCCGCCCCACCCGGCTTTTCAGTGTTGCTGCCAGTACTGCCGGAAAAGGCTGCGAATGCAGACCTGAGTGTCTCCTGAACCCAGGTGTTTGGTTTTCCCTGAGTGCCCACCCACCATGCAGTCTCAGCAGGCCCCCTCGCCACCCTGCGACTGAGCTGATCGCTCAGTCACCATCACCATGATGACGTTTTCCAGGCGCAATGAAACGCACCCCCCTGAAATTTATGATGACGATGAAAAGTGTATAAGCATGTACCTCATATCCGGTTTAAAGAGCCCCTACAGGACACCTTACATCACACTGCAGAATTTGCACTGCACCTCTTCCCTCACAAAGAACATCACTGGAGTCTTTCCCTTTCGGAGGCCGCAGCCTCACTGTCGGACGCCTGCGCCGGGCCACACCCACCTGCTTCAGCTGCGTCTCGGAGTTCACGTAGATCTCGCACAGTTCACAGTGGAAGGATTTGTTGGCGATGCCGACGCTGCCCTTGGCGCCCAGTCGCTTGCTTTTGCTGGCCAGCCGGGAGGACAGCAGCTTACTGCGGCGCCTTGGCTGCACGGTCTGGCCCTCCAGCATCAGCTTGTGCTTGGAGCCTGGGGAAGGCGTGTAGATACCACGTGTGTCGTTTACAGTCATGCGCTATCCATAAACGCTAGTGCATTACAGGGTCACGGGGAGCCAGAAGCACATAGCAGGGAGTGAGAGGGGACAGGATGGCAGGCCCATTGCAGGACACACACATACACACCGTCACATGCGGCATGTACTTTAGAGACATCCATTTGCCCATGTAGTACTGGGAGCACAAGTAAATTGTACACAGACCCACCATGGGGCCAGAAATCCAACCTCTGAAAGTATGAGTTGAGAGTGACACTGAGTGGCCTGTCATATACACCTTGGTGTATCTGTTGATGCTTCCATGTCCCACTCTCGCCAGTGTGGGGAAGCAATTAAGAAGGCCAATAGGATATTGGGTTACATCTGAAGGTGTGTTGAGTCAAGGGAGGTAATGTTAAGACTATTCCATTCCTTGGTAATACCCCACATAGAATATTGTGTGCAGTTCTGGTCACCTTACCTTAAAAAGGACTATAGGGCTACACGAGGAACGGTTAGCTGAGCTCAATCAGTTCAGCCTTGAGAAAAGGAGACTAAGGGGGGACATGATCCAAGTACATAAGATCCTAACAGGTCTGGATGCTGTCCAATTAAATAGTTACTTCAACATTAGCTCAAATAAGAGAACTCGTGGCCATAGTTGGAAATTAGCGGGAGAAAATTTCAAACTTCTTTACACAGCGTGTAGTTAGAGTATGGAATAATCTTCCTGATAGCGTAGTGCAAGCAAAATTCTTGGGTTCCTTTAATGCAAAGCTAGACAAAATTTTTACATCTCTGAGCTATTAGTGGAAGGCTCCCTAAACGGCTCCCGAATGGCCTCCTCTTGTTTGTAAATTTATGTTCTTATGTTAACTTAAAGCTACCCCACATGCATTAGGTAATATTATAAAACAGCCCTGCATGGTACAGATTTGGTTTTCAGTAACCCACAATGCACTGGGATGGCCTACCACTGTTGTGGGCCTCCAGCTGAGACAGGGAGTTGACAGTGACTTTGCACACCGGGCAGTGGAGATGCTGCCTGTCCTTCTTAGGATCTCGGTCCCCCTGTGACTGGGGCTCTCCCTCGCTCCTGGGTGACTCCCGGGGACCGGGTTCGTAGGCCTGGCCGGAAGCCTCAGGGACACCGGCATCTGATGCACACTCCGACAGCTGGGAGGTGATGGAGGACCCCTGGGAGACGGGGGACACTTGGGAGGACACCTGGGACATGGGGGACACCTGGGAGGACACCTGGGACACAGGGGACACCTGGGTGGACCCCAATGCTGCAAGCTCCAAAGACGGGCCGTCTGATGAGGGCGTGAGCATGAGTGAGCTTCCGGGGGAAACTTCTAACTTCACAGCTTCCGGTTTTGGGTCCTGGGCTGCGGGGGGAGGAGAGCTCAGAGTGAGTGCTCCACGTCACAGTGCTCAGCACAAGCCACATTCGCACAGGCACATGCATGTGGGTCACGCATGGACACGCGTACGGCAACACCCTTAGCGGAGGCCCATCGTCATCTCCATATTATATCATTTAGGGACGCAGCAATACCATTTTTTTAGCAATTAATACCCCTAGCTGCAGCACAAAGTAAGGCACTTATTCTATTTTTTTTGTAAAAAACATTAGAAAGCCTGAACAAACTGACATGCAGACAGTCCGACAGACAGTCGGTATTTAAGACTTGCCACCTGGGGGTGCAGGGCAGGTAGGGTTGGGTACCGTTTCAGTTTCATTCGATACCGGTGCCAATTTGATACTTTTAAAACGGTGCCGGTTCCTAAACGGTACTTAAAACGGTACTTTAAGAAAAACACAGCAGACGTTTCATTACATTATTAATGTATATTTACATCCATGGCTTTATCGATTATAACTGACATTTTATTACATTAATCATATGTACATTAGACTCGATTTTATTACATAATTGATGTACATTCGGGTTTTTACCGATATGTTTTCTTAACTGTCAGGGCTTTATTGTTTATCACATCGACATTACACACTCGCATGAACGCGCTAACTTCAACTTGATGGCTACTGCTTCAGTCTGCGCCTGAAAATGTATAAGTTACGTTTAATATTATAACTAGCCCTGCAATTAAATACATATCGGTAAAGTAAAATTCCTAACATTGTAGATTTCGTAATTATTCAGTCCATGCCGGCTCAGCAAACATTGTGCTATGGAGCTAAATACGTTATTTGTATACGTATTTTATATACGTTATACCCAATAAAACATCGTTTTCAAGCTAAATATACGGTTATAATCAACAACACATGACGCTACCAAGCTAAATATACATCAATAATCTCATAAAACATGTCGGTTTTAATGGATAAAACACATCGCTGCCGAGCTAAATATATATATATATATATATATATATATCTAATGAAACATGTCTATTGTGCTATCAAGCTAAAAAGATTTCTCAATAATAATAATGGATGAAAATGGGTTTCCGCGCCTGCGTTGTGCCATATGTGTCCCATGCGCTGGTAACTGTGAACACCACACAATTCAGTGGCACCGAAACTCACGGTACCAAACCCTAATGGCAGGTAGACGATGGATTGGCAGGTTAACTATGATTTAAAAACATAAAAACTATTAAAGCAGTGGTACCACCTCAGAAAGCATCACACTCCCTGAGTACCACCATTATGACATTGTGCCTGATCAATACTGGGTAAAAGCTTCTGTTAATTTTACTGTGCAAGGTTTAACATTTCATCCAGTACAGGGTCACGGTCAGCCCAGAACACAGCCACAAGCACAGGGCACAAGGCGAGGGACATCCTGGATGGGACGCCAGTCCATGCAGGTAGGCTAACACTCACAGACACCTGTACCACACACCATTCGTTTAGAGACTAAGTCCCTGGCCACCTGTGCTGCTCAGAGAGGACATGCAGCATAAACAGGCCATCTGCGACGCGAGACAGTGTTTATATCCACACGCTCACGCCCTGCATAGCAACCTGCTGGCCATTCACACTCGACATTTCCCTTCACAGCATGAAACAGACTGAGACAAAAGTCTGTCGCAGGCCGGTTATTATGGGCCAGCCACGCAGACTGCGGCTCAGCAGATAAGCTCTGGCAGTTTCATTACTCCCCCCAGAATGACCACACCCCTCCGCCACACGCTCACACTCACTTCATTCACAGCAGATGAACCCCCAAAACAGGCCGCAGACCAGTGATTTCTTTGGAAACCCATCAGGAATGAAGATAAAGGTCAGATTATGTTTGTGTGCGTAAAGAAGGATCAAAGATATAATATGGTTTGTGTGTCAATGCTGTAAGGCAAGTTCCCAACCTACCCCCAAAGCCCCGCCCACCCCGCCTGAGGCCCATTGCAGGGGGCAGGGCCGAGTCTCTGCAGGTCAAAAGGCCTGAAGTGAAACCAAAATGATCTGAGAAACAGAGGGATAGACGAGTTAGGGGACAAGCTGCCACATTCGGGTTTTTCAGGGTGGATGGAAAACCGTTATAGCTAGACATCCGATGGGAGGCTTATTTTTATGACCAGACTCCATGGCTAAAATATCAAGCCTGAAATAGTCACATGTGCATCAAGACTAATACAGTCACAGTGAGGGGACGCCAGATTTCCAAGGATGGGATTATTCTCTTATGAATTAACTGTGTTTGCTTGAAACACCCACGACCCCCACTAGGCCAAAGAGTTAGATGATGTATGAATCGGGGCTCTTTTAACCACCTCTGGAGCCAGTGATGACTTGTGATTCAATGAAACATGCCACCAGCTTCGCAAACATCCCTCCTGGAGCCGCTAGGTATAACCTAATGAAATCATGACTTTGCAGCACATTGCGTACCTACAGTAACTCTGTTTCAATGAATTTATAAATAAATGCCACTTTTGGAGAACAATCGATACATAGCAGAAGCATCACTCCTCATGAGTTAAACAGGTGAAGCTCTATAAATAGGTGTGCCAAGTGCTGTTTTTTTCCCAGTAAATATGCTTAGGATCAAAATTCCGGACTGGGACAGATCCTCCAGTGTGTCAGGGGGGCAGATGGGGAGATGGAGCTGGATGTGTGGGATCAAAGGTGGTTGTGATTGTGGGGACAGTGGCTGCTCGCCCTATTAGACTTGAGTCTGTATCAGTCCCTATCCCTACTCGAGCTTAGCCAATAAGGGATGTGTTTGCATGTGT
>JAODKN010000093.1:14753448-14763828 GCA_026774425.1 Petrocephalus zakoni | reverse complement strand
CCCCCCCCCCCACCCCCCCCCCCCCCCCACCCCCCCCCCCCCCCCCCCCCCCCCCCCCCCCGCCGGCCCCAATCCTAGATTGGCCATTGGAACTCAAAATTCTGCATTAGGATAAGAACCAAGATTATACCGAAATCTACCTCCAAGAGGTGTGAGAGGTGTAAGCGTCACGAACACATTGCCTCTGGTATTATGTAATAAAATAAACCAGAAAGGAGAAGTGAGAATGAGGTCCTGGTTTAGCAGAGAAAAGCAAAGTACACATGGGCACAAAAACCATGCGTGAATGTTTTACAAACATAACCGTGTAAAACACACAGCATATCACAATATGCTTATTTCAAACCATCAAAGTCATCAGAAAACACATTGTCAACTACCAGCAATCACAGCTTAACAGAAATTAAAACCGCAATAATTTAGCTCTACTAAAACTGACAATACAGTTAATGCGGTTCTCTTATTTTGAACATTAGTGATTAAACAACTGTGGTGTACCATTTTCTTTCATTAAACTTTGTGTATTAAACACAGAAAGTGGAATATTCTCTGACTGAAACATGGACGCAGGAATTCGCATTTAGTGCGGGTGCCTTTCCCTTATTAGTCCATTCACTCGGGTCTTTTAGCAGAAATATGGGCCGTGTGCGGCGACGTAGCCTCTCCTGGAGAAGGAGCGTTAATGAGGTTTTTTTTCCCCCAGCCGGGAGCCCGAGATCCCCGAGAGGAGCGACGCCCATCTGCCGGGAAGGTACGAGATGCCCGGAGCCGCGTCTAAACAAATCGCCCCGAGCGTCCCGGCGGGCCAACGGGGGGCATGCAGCCGGCGGGGGGCAGCCACCCGAGCAGCGGCCCCGCAATCTAAGACATGCATCTGCGCACATGTTGTAATGGATATGCCGTGGCAGCAGTAAATAATCAAATATATAAACAAACAAATAAATACGTGACAGAGGGTCATGCACAACATCCCACCTGTCAGCCTTAAAATGCAATTGAAACGTCACTGTGATTATAATATACTATACTAATACTATATATACTATATGCTAATACTATACTATACTAATATCATATCATATATAATATCATTGGTTCTGTTCTTAAAGTCATATTGCGCAAAATCTATTCAACGTGTATTGCACATAACTTTGGTCATACATAGTGTTTATTTAGAGAAGTAAAATATTTACTCAATTAAAAATGTACTTCATGTGTACTAATGTAGCAGGAAAACCAGCACGATGCAGTCATGTCGCTGCCTGATGATGGTTTTTCATTTTCAGGTTTTTTTTTAACCCGACATGGTTTATTAAACAGGCTATGCTGTGTTTCGTTTGCTTTTAACAGCATCAACAAGTGGCCGCAATAACGCCGACTCCGGGAGGGCACCCCTCCGACTGGACAATAAAAGTATGAAATGGAATAAAAATCTGTCGCAAAGTGGGTTTGAAATCGATCAATGTCACGTTTGGGGCGGTTACGAAACCTGAGATTTCAGCAATTTTTTTCTCCTTGGACGTCACATTAATTCAGCGCTCAGCATGAAAGCATAGATAAAGTTCATTCCCCTGGCAAATGAAGTAATTTGTGGATATGAAATTAACAGATACATCATTCTTAAATGATTAAATATCATCATTTACGGCTGACCGCCACAATGCTTAAACTGTGCCGCGTCATTAAGACTCGATCAGCGGCTCCTGGATGCGGGGCGATGCGGGGGATCTGAGGAATGCGACGCGCGCGGCGAAAAGTGAGCGCGCTGAAAGTCACACCGAGCCCGGCTTATCTGCTTAGGAGTCACGGGGTGAAACCTAAATAAGATCGACGGCTGGCAGTAACGGATCGGAGTCTGCCTGCAAGTTTCGTTTGATTCATCTGATTATAACGACCTTGGATTTTTAATGTGTGAACAAAACAACGTCTCAGTTCTCAGTACTGTGCATGTTAAAAATATGTACTGATTTCAAAAGTATACGAGTCGTTTTAAAGCTACGTTATGTCACGGATATGATGCATTCTGTTAATGAGCCCAGTCATTTGGGTTTGAGGCAGCTTATCGTCTGTACTCTGAATCTGCTGCTTAGACATGTTCACTCCATCACAGGGGTCACTAGGAGCACAGAGAACTGTCAATGCAGGATTTGCTTATGTTCCGCCCCTCCAGAGTTTCCCACAGCAAGGAAATGAAAGAACTGCGAAGCAGAATCACAAAGGAAAGTGGAGGGTGAGGCTTTGGTAGGGTTTGCGTGTCTTCCGCCTACTGCTTGACAGCGGTGACTCACAGCGACTGCTGCACTTTGTGCAGCTAAAAGGAAGCATTTTTCCCCAACTTCACTTTGTGTTTTCTTGGTAATTCACTCCTTGTCACCAGCTGCAGGCGCTATGGAGCCTGCCAACACGTACCTGCTCTTTCAGTCCTTTTTTTGGGGTCATTTGGCCAAAAAAACAAAACACGCCTTAATGCCGTGTGCCTTTGTCCCAGCTTGCGTGTACCTTGCTATCAAGCTTTCCCCAAGATATTTCAGCATAATTTAGCTGCTTCCAGTCATGTTATCTGAACTGTCCGTCCAGTATCTCACTCTACCCCTCCACAGCAAACTCCTGGCCCACCAGGGTGACCCAAACGGTGGGGTTCGCCCCCTCCCCATCTGCTCTGCTTTCACACCAGAGGTCTCCAGTGGTGCGGTGAAGCTAGTGCCAGGTGGAGGTGGCAACCCGACACATCCATAGGATGGACTGCACAAGGCCCTCCATCTCTCCTCTTCAATCATCGTAACATCTGCACTAAATGACCAGCTATCATTGGCTGCTAGTGTACAGCCGAGTGCCATGACAAGTTCTGCCTAAAATCCGTGTGTCGCCCCCTGCAGGAGCCAGAGGAGCAACTTCCATGTTATGCCAGACAGAAAGGGGCATTTCAAAACAAACCGAAAAAGACCCTCTATGCAGAATTCAGGTGATGAAAATCTCTGGTGAATTAAAGAGTTTTTCTAATTTGCATTAACTATTTTAGCATTTAAAAAAAGGATTAAGCTAGTAACTCATGATAAATGACACAGGATGACCCATGGATGGAGCAGACTTCAGGGATGAACCACATGATCTTACTACCCAGCCCGTTCCCCCCACAGCAGAGAAATAGAAAAAAAAATGTTATAAAGCCCCCAGTTCGGAGGGGGGAGGCAAACATTTTGCCCACATTCCTCATTCATGCAAATGACTTTGAATGCCAAAAACGCTTAACAGTGCCGAGTCGTGCGTTGACACAAATCTGAAATATTCATGTGCCTACGAGGGAAAATGCGGCCGCCGGAAAGTGCTCAAAATTTTACCCCGCGAGCGCCAAATGCACTTTCAGAAATTACACCGTTTTACATGGTTTCTTTGGAATAATCATTTAAATCCGAACAAAATGCCGGGGCGAAAACACCTCCGATAAGACAAGGGGCTGAATTTAAGGCATTTCCTGCTCACACAGAGCCCCATGCATTTTATCAGCTCCTGGAAGCTCTCTCATGCCAGAGAGGGTGTTGAAAGTGTGCCTTCCTGCATCCGAAGCATGCTGGGAGTCACAGGCACTCACACAGCTGTGACAGCGAGAGAGGCCTCACCCATCAAGGCGACGGAGAGCGGGCCCGGTGCGGAGAGGTTTGCGCCTTTTTTGCAGATTCATGGGGGCCATTACCATCTTGCATCTGCCTTAGACAGCTGGCGAAGAAGAGTCTACAGCTGCTGGAAAAAGCCGGAACTTCCCCCAAGTCGCACTCGCCATAACTGTAGAGTTTGTTGACGGCACTTTACTCGTTAGAAAGTGAGAGACCACTTCTACAAATACTCACATCACTGCCAGGAATGCATAGACTATAGGCTTCAAAATGGGTTCCAGCAGAACCTCAAGAAGATGGGGGTAGGTTTGCTGGTGCTGGTCAGCTTTGTACAGGCTGTTGATTTCTCTTACTTACTTTCATTGTCCCAACATACTGCAAAGTGCTAGGTTTGTGATTATTAACCATCAATTGATGCACATCATTGCTATTGCTGGGGATAGGGCATACACATGGCAGAACAGCCATTATCATACACAACACTTCTCATTAGGTTGCCAATTTATTTTTCAGTTTATACAATTGTGTCAAGTTGTTGTATCTGATTTTCAGGGCACAGAGACCTGATCAGTGTAAGTATTACATTTCCAAAGCATTTTTGTTACAAACAATAATATAGAGCCCAATTTAGTCAAGAAGCTTGTTTACTGCTGTTTAACGAGGAATTCTGGGCTCTGTTAGAGGCCTTTAGCTTCTGACTGCTCAGTTGCTGTTGCAGGCCATACAGGCTGTCTTGACTGTCACCACCCCCGCTACTCATAAACACCTTAGTAGCAGCAGAGTGGCAATAGTGTAAATGTAAAACACTATCAGTGCAATGCTTCTTAAGGAGACGGGGGCAATACCGATTACAGCCAGAATACTCCTTCAGGAAACTAGCCCCATTGAGTGACAATTTAAAGGGAGCCATGTGTGTACAGTACGTTGGGTGTGTACGGTCAACTGACCAGGACTCAAAGGCTTTGTGCAGTTGAAATGCTTGAGGTTTTTTTCCATCCCAGTTACACTCTACATTACATAATACATATCCTATTTTTCGTATTTTTACCTGGGAAACATAGTAGTAAAAAAAATCTAGGATAATGGCAGCAAACGGTCTAATGACCATCGAACTGGGAACCAGCAGCAATAATTCCATAGTGGTTATTAACCAGCTGGTAAACTGGGCAAGAATCCCAGTGGTGAGCTAAACAATATAATTTCCTAAATTTATTTAAATGAAAATATAAATTACTAAACAAAAATATGTGGGGTATATGCATATATGTGTATATTTACACGTAAATACAGAGCAGTTATAATATGAGTATTATAATGAAAATTTGCACATCATTTTCATTAATGGTATTATCTAAGTTGTTAAATATGTAAAATAGCCAAATCAGCATTGGTTAATGAACAGCCTAGATTATTAACCTGGTAGAAAATGCTATCAACCCCAATTACTTCACTCCAAATTTTCTAATTAAAAAAAACAGGCCGGTGTATCCTCTTTTCCAGTGAATGATAAACTGTTGCAGCCCGGGGCAGTGAGATGCACGTGGAATGCAGCTTACAGTCAGGCCGGCGCCGTGTTTTACACACGGCAGGCCGCCGCGCTGCTTAAGCCGCTTAGAGGAGACCCGTCGCTTCCAGCAGCACATCGCAGGCCCATTGGCGTTAATAGCTTCTCTTTTCAAGCGACGTGATTCAAATCTCTGCTGGGTTCGGCTTCGTTTTAATCTCCCGCAGGGAAAATGGTGTCAAAGAGGGACGCTGAGGCAACATCAGACTCGGACAGGCAGGAAGATCAACGTGAGCACATCAGCTCATTAATTTCTGAATGTATTAATTTTATTGGCTAACTGTTTGATTGGAATATTCATTTTAATACATCATTTTAATATATTACCATAGATTCGTAATGCACACACATTGAATAAATAGCCATACACACACTTTCGCATAATATGAGGTGAAGGAGAAAAACTCATACTTGGTATCTTCTCACACCACCAGCAACATGACAATACAAATGAGGTCACGGTCTTGCGGCCCTTGGCGTAACAGCAGGCCGGCCTTTCGGGACCCCACATAGCAGCAGCCTGCCGCCCGGCGGAACCAGAGCCGGAGCGGGAGTGGGTGCTCTGCGGGGTCTCCCCGATAACGGAGACGCGGATGATGTGAACGCTGCAGGCAAGCCGAGCATCAAAGGATCGACGAAAGCATGGCCCATTGAAGGCCCCCCCCTCCCCAGAGTGCCCTCTTTACCGGCTTCAGAAAGCCTGCTGTGTGCGCGCGTCTTTGTTTACACACTCTGCACATGCATCTAATGTATGCATGTACTATAATAACCCGACGAGCTATTACTGTGGACCACGGACCCCATTGTTACAGAGCCTATGCCCAACATTACCTTTTCATGGCTGAATTATAGACCTCGCAACATAATTGAAAATCTTACGATCCTTGTACTTATACAGCAGTTTTTTTATTTTCATTAGTATCGCCATTCCTTGCAGAAGCACACTTGCTGACCGGAGGCTGCCTCTTTCCTCTCACAGCCCACCGCTTGGGCGAAAATGCGGATAAGCCATCGGTGAAAGCCAGCCCGTCTTCCCATCCTGCCGACGGACCCATTTTCCGCCGCGGTCTGAAAGCGGGACGGGCGTGAGGATGCTTATCGGCAAGCTTGCAGGTGCTTGGCTCCGCGGCCCCCCCCCCAAACCCCCGAACATAAGATTCGGTGACGAAATGGCACTTCCTCAACAACTATAATTACGAGTCCTAAAATAGAGCAGAGCCACCTGCACTCATTGAGATAAGAAGGACCCAATCACAGCTCTGAGCAGCGCTTAGCACCACCTGACATTTTTATATCATACTGCACCCCCCCCCCTTCACCCAGGATCCATATTAGAAGCTTGTGGCCCTTTTACTCACCATTTCAGGGAGAAGAATATCAAACGCACACTTACAGCAGTTCTAAGTCGCCTAATAAAGCACACCATAAACGCAATATTAACCTCATTAGCGAATGCTTGGTGCTAACTGAAGGAACTCAGTGGGTCAGCAATGGAATGGAATGGCTATTGGACACGGAGGATCTGGCCATTGAGCCGTTATCTGCACAGACACAATATGGGCACCTTTAGGCTCAACCATCGCTAGACCGTCATGGCGGCCAAGAACGGACACCAACCAGGTGGACCAGCCAGGGCAGGATTTCCTTGTTTCCTCCCTCGCAATGAGGCACACAGGCAGGGGCCTTGGAAGGTCAGGAAATAGCACAAAAGTGACAGTTATAGGGCAACTCTAGTTAAAAACAAATCCCCAGACAAAGTATCCGAATACTGCAACACTAAAATAGCAAAAAACTGATATTAACGCCTTAAAATGAATGAAAGGCTCACACTTTTTGAAGTGTCAGCTTATTTACGGACAGACTAGCTACACAAAGTCTTACACATACCTGATCGGATTTCATTCATACATTAAATATGTACCCACAGAGTCGTTAGCAATTGGCTATAATCTGCACCCTTTTCATTCTGCAAGCTGAAATCGAGATAAATGATACAACTTGGAATGATTATTACACTTCAAACACTGTCACTGTTACGACATTTACTGAAAGCCACTGTTTGGATGAGGAAAATCAATCAACAGCACCACAAAAAGCAGTAAGCGGTCTTGTGTGGGACTTTATCACGGCACACAGAAGGTCAGCACAATCTCCCTGAAGGCAGTCTCTGGTTCCGATGGCTCCTTTTATGGAGCAGGATAAAACCTCCATGGATTGCTAAGGATTGAAATGGCCCATCAGGCTGAGGATGGTAATGGAAAAATAAACCTTCTCTGTTTGCCCATATGTGGCTCGACAGAAGGTTGGTAGCACCTAGGAGGGAAGGTTCAGTCCTACTGCAGAAACAGGATGGATGTCATTTTAACAAGCTTTTTATAAACTAGCAAAGGGTTATTAGTCACAGTGATGCTTAGTACAGCTCAAACACTTAACAGGAGATTTTTGGAAGTTTAAAAAAAAAAAAAAATCCGTGGAAGATGTACTGTTTTCAATTAGCATCAGTTACAGTGTGCCAGGTTCCACAGAAACTGTGGAAGATATTGGGGAGTGTGAGTTTATTTTATAGACACCAGAATCAAAGAAATTCTGCCACCACCTGGTCTAAATGTGGTTCTGTCATAGTTTACAGCCAGTAAACTGACTCTGAAGCTTTACACTGCTGGGTTTACATAGTTATGGCTACAGAAAACAGGTGTGCGACTCCTGGGAGGCCCACTGTAGGAGCATGCGGCGAGCGTAACCGAGGGTTACGGAGGGCTCCACGCGGCGAGCGTAACCGAGGGCTATGGAGGGCTCCACGTGACGAACAAAACGGCCTTTACGCCAGGCCTTGGCAGATCGCGGAGGCAGATAATTCCCAATTGGAAATCAGTGAAGTGCCCTTAACCGTCAGAGTGTAGCACTCACCAAGGAAATCAGAGCGTCGATTCGGTGGCGAGCGGCAAAACGCCCGAGGTCATCTGGGAAGCTGCTTTGTGAGCGGGCGGCTGATTAAGTCCACGCCATGTGTAATCTTTATTTAACCTTGATGTCTCCTCGGGGGATGCGGGGACACTGATATCATAGACCCTGGAGGCATCACAGACCGAGACGGACTCCCAGAGTCACAATCGCAGCGTTTCACTTTCTCTCCTGATCACCCCTCCCAGACTGCTATTGCAATTGCAGTTATCTAGATCTGAAACTGACAAAGATTATTTTAACAAGCTGCTTTAATCGAAACAAGATTTCATTCCCCCGCTAAAATGACAGAATAAGGAAGCATTTACTAACGTTGCGTAATTCCTGCTTGATTTCTTCATCCCGCTGCCCCATGTGCCGCTTAATCCAATAATCCCTTAAATGTGATCAGTGAATCTGCAGCTTCCTTATTTACTGCTGTCACTACAGGCTTTGGAGGAGACGCGTGCAGAAGCTGTCTGCATGTAAGCGCTGTAGACAGCGTGTAAAAAAGACTTCAGAGAGCACGTCTCAATACCCAGGCCACAAGCCGCTAAACAAACAGCTAGGCCTTCCCCACCTTCAGATTTATAACTTCGATATCCAAAAGAATTCTACCTGTATAAAACATTAGCTTGCATCTGCAACTATAAACATCTCTGAGACCTAAGGGGAAAAAGATTTGTCTACAGTCCATAACTGAAGACACAGCTTACCTGAAAAGCAATAAACTCCGAACTGACACTGCGTCCCTCTGGAGGTGCTCTGGGTATGACATTAATGAATTACTGCCATTTGTAAGTAGCAAAAGGGAGCTTCATTGCTAAGCAGTACCTTTAGATGTGAGAGGGCAATATTCCGAGGCGGCTAGTAACTGCTGTGACATTTACATTCACTGGAATTTTTGATAAATGTTTGTACATTGGGGAAAATGCTTTTACTGATTTTCTGAGCAAAACACTACCTCTGCAATTTTCACGCCCCCTTGGTTGGCATGGCGTCTCGGCGGGTGGCACTATAGTCTCTGACCTCTAGGGCTGTGTCTTTGGTCCCTGTTCCAGCTCTCCCAGTGTGTGGAGTCTGAATGCTTCCCCGGCACGGCCATGTAATCTGGCTTCTGCAACGTGCGGTTAGGTGACGGGGCGTGGCTAAATCGCCCACAGTGGGAGAGAGTGCGCCCTCTAATGGACGGCCAGGGTGTCCACAGCCTAGCGTCCTGCCCTTTATGGAACAGGCTCTCTCTAATACAGTGCTGGATAAGCAGTTAAGGAAATGGATATAATATAGTTTTATACCTATACATCTCTAATGTAGCCACTAATATGTTAATATAAAAACCAAACAAGCACACATGAGACATCTTTTGATGTAGAAGTTTGCAGACAGGGCCAACAGCCATCTTTGGTGGGGGCGGAAGGCTTTCGCTGGGAGATGACTAATAACGAAACATACTCTGCATTTCGGTGACGTCATGCATTATGCTGTGTAAAGCAGAGATGAGACACGCGGCCCCCTCCCTAAATAAAAACAAGAAAGCACAGCACCTGCATTGACGTGCATCTCTTACTCACTCCTCACCTCTTAGGGAGCTACCTATTCATATGATGAATGGACAAGGGTTCTGGAACCCCCAAAAACCTCACACTAAGGATTTCATTTAGGCCTCCACAAACCATTCAGATTAAGGGCCCCCACTAGCTCATAATTATATGTATAAGGTACTGAAGTCTGTAATAGTGTTAATATAAGTCATGGTTCTGAGACTTATTATGAAACACTGTCTCAAGGTTTGACAGCTGACTCTGTGGTCCTCACATTTTACCAAGATATACGGGGACCCTTCTGTTTCATGAATTTCTTTACTAACCGGAATGTTCTTTGAATGCTCTTATGTTGCACTCACTGGCCCTTGAATGAGGCTCTTATTTTGTTAATAGCTACTATGTAGCTGTTGTGTAGCTCCTGCTCCAAAACTGCTTACACTTATACCCGGGCCTTCACTGGAAGCCCAGCCTTGCTTACACTTATACCCAGGCCTTCACTGGAAGCCCAGCCTTGCTTACACTTATACCCGGGCCTTCACTGGAAGCCCAGCCCTGTTTACACTTATACCCGGGCCTTCACTGGAAGCCCAGCCTTGTTTACACTTATACCCAGGCCTTCACTGGAAGCCCAGCCTTGCTTACACTTATACCCGGCCTTCACTGGAAGCCCAGCCTTGTTTACACTTATACCCGGGCCTTCACTGGAAGCCCAGCCCTGCTT
>JAODKN010000093.1:14714275-14725914 GCA_026774425.1 Petrocephalus zakoni | reverse complement strand
TTACTGCTACTCTTACTACTAATACTACTGCTGCTACCGTTACTGCTTATACCACCACTGCTATTACTGTTACTGCTACTCTTACTACTAATACTATTGCTGCTACTACTACTATTTTTAGTATGGTACTTGCTCTACTACCACTGTTACCAGTACTGCTGCTGCTGCTGCTTTTTGCAGTACTTCTGTGGTTACTTGTCTCCCTGCTACTTGTGGTACTAATGCTGACAGCACCTCAGCCACTTCTCCTGCCCTTACTGCTACTGCCCTGCCATTGTCTGCTGCCTGCTGGCAGACTGGTGTGTCTCACATGCCGCATATCATAGTGAGTGGGTCCGTCCCTGTCTCTTACCATGTCCTTGAGCAATCTGTGCCCCCACATATCTGGGGCACCAAGCGCTGACCCACGACCCTAAAACCAAGCCACCCCAGAAGCTCTGTTATTCTGGAACTCTCTCAGCAGCAACAACAGAGCAGAAAATTGGTTTGGACAATAAGCTTCTGGAAGGGCTTCCTCATTCTGGAAGGTTCCTGTCCCTCAGCATGTCCTGTGACTGGCACAAAAAGGCCACCGCCGATGGGTCTTAAGGATGATTCTGTGGGGACAGAGTCTGCATCCATTAATCAGAGTTTATTTCGAACCCTGGCTCTACAGGTCCAAATGTACACAGCAGATGAGAAGCTGTAAATGAGCCATGCAATGTCCTTGCCTTAAGACCGAGAGCAGCAGAGAAGCCGCTAATGTTTATTGGCCTCTATTCTGGGCTCTTAAACGGTGGGCCAGGCCTTCGATTGGGTGATGGCTAGAGGAGATGAAATATTCATTACAGAAAAATATGCGTTTTCTTCTCGTGTCTGGGGAAAACGCAAACACCAATCAGATGCCTCTGCCCAAGCGCCAGACAGCGAGATGTTCCGTTTTGTTCGGCTTGGTTTAGAATTGGTCCCGTGTCGTCCTTAGAGTCACTGGCAGACAGACAATGTAGAATGGGGCAAACGACCTGACGGCTCTGTTCATGTGGCCCGACGCGGGCGATTCCAGCCAGTGGCAGTTCACCCAGGGGCAAAACAGCTCCCGTCAGGAGATTCTGACTGCATGTGGCACCTAACATCACACCTGTGACAGTTCTGCTCATGCTGGTTCTGGCCTCCAGGGAGCCTTCCTGAGCCCGCTCTGCGCGTTATTATTAGTGATGGCTGCAGGGGCAGCAGGACAGAGGGAAACGAGCTCTATTTGCATATTAGAGACCTGCTTTTCTGTGTCTTAAATTATAAATAATTAAATTCCTAATAAGCAAGGCTGCCGCAGAGCCTCAAGGCTACAGAAATAAACAGCAGCTTCCTCTCTGACATGGCTCGACTGTCTGGGAGAGCTTGTGCTGGTCTCCAGAAAAACAGCAGGCAGGCTGCTCAAAACAATGCCAAAACAGTGGTTTTAATGGTCTCCAGAGAAGCTGAGGCGGCTGCTTCGTGGTCTGGACACCTATCTGTCCAAAGATAGACGACGTCATAAGGCAGGTGTCAAAATAGCACCATCTTGACTGTATAACGAAGTGAGAGTCAGCTCACAAAACATCCCCATAGTATTACAACAGTTACACGGCTATACTTAGGGTTTGTCAAAGCACTTCACACTTTCACTTATTTGGTATTTGTGAGCGCGTGGGGGGCGGGCCACTTACAGACTAGAAAGCCGGCGTCTGGTGATGGCGAATGCCGCAGATAATCTGGCGGTCCTTGATAGCTGGTAGGTTTAACTTGCTGGTCTGTGCTTCTTTTACAAACCAATTCTCGACACCAGTCATGAGCAGTTATGGCAAAACGCCCGTTCTTGTTCCCTCTCCCCCTGACCCGGTCACCTACACAAATCCCTTATTTCTCTTGTTTATTTCTGTGCCTGTGCCCTTCTCCACAAGCCCCCCCGAAGCGTAGGACACCTCCCCTAATGACTGGATTGGCCCCCATCCCTGTGCCAGCCCAATATTTGGCCCTGGTATTATATTCTCAGGAATAAATCCTCTGTTTTTCTCTACCGTCTCTCTCACAAACTCTGTTAATATTCAGCCCGTTCCCCAGGAAAACACGGCGATCATAAAACATGACGACAAACAGCACAGCACAGGCCCCGTGACACGACACACAGCAGCTTGGCTCCTCAAACAAAGGGGGTCTCTTCTGTTGTTTTGTTCTATATAAGCAGACAAAATATTACAGTTCTACCTCTGTAACATCAAATGATACCACCTGGGATCGCTGGGCGTTAGCTTTTTCCGCCAAAGGCTTCATTATTTTCAGTTTTTCATCATTTATTGATAGCAATACACAGTCAACTTGGACTTCTCTGGCAGCGGTAGCAGGTACAGCCCCTTGCAGCGTTAAATGGTCGCATTTTTGTTTGAAAATTGTCAGGAGCACACAGAGAGGACCCAAGAGCTGAAGGTGGTTTTAATTAAAAGGCAGGAGTCATCGGCAGGTAGAGGCTGGGTTAACACCGGGATGACAGGTAAGCAAATAAATCCAAGAACACGATCCGCGGAGCAAGACAAAGGGCCTGACTGATGGTGGATAACACAGAGGTGGTCCACGAGGCATCCAGAACCAGAAAGACAAGAACTGAAAATCTAGAACGTCAAGACTATGACACGGGAATGTAAACACGATCATTCAAAACACTCGATTCACACTGAGTGCATGGCGAAGCAGGTAAAAATAAATGTAGCAATTAGGCGGGATCACTGGCAGCTGTTGAGAATTCCGGGGAAAGCGATGGTGGCGGGAGGGGCTGTTCAGGAGAGGCCGGGCTGTGGTGGCTGGTGGGCCGGCGATACGGTGACAGAAAATAAAACATCTTCCTTTTCAATCAACACTCCTGTGCCCTTGCCTCTGAAAATCAGGTCACAGGGCTCATAATGACGGGGTACCAAGAACAGGCCGACAAAGGAGAAACCTCGATTTCCCCAGCGACTACAAGTCACCCCGGAGTGTGAGGATAACACATATGCTTAAGGGACAAAGTGACGTCGTAACCTTGATAACCACAGAGGACACCTAGCTGTCACAGCCATGAGCCTCTTGTTGGCTTTGGAATGGGTGAGCGAAGTTGAGCTGGAAGCCAGGGGAAGATGGGCAGTGACTGGCTAATGCTAATGACCCACTAAATGTGGGCCATCATAGCTCAGGATTAAAACGTCTGATGAAAGATGGAAGCCATTTGACGGTATCTCCTGGCTGAAAGCTACAGTAGCAAGAAAGGGATTGGGGATAGAAGCATCTAGATCAGTGTTCCCCAATCCAGTCTGGCAGGGAGCTCAGAGGGAGCAAAAACATGGACCGGATACAGGTCCCTGAGGATCGGATTGAGAAACACTGACCTAGATTTATCTAACAATGAAAGCAGTGTCGTCAGGTGGATGGAGATAAGCTACTTTAGTGTTGGTTTGCATTTATTTTTCCAGCTGTTATTTTTTAAGATTCGGGGCATGCAACTGAGCGGAATCCCTGCCAAGGACCGTGAGCTTCAAAAAGCAAATGCATGTTCAGCGCAGTATGGGCAGCCGGTGTGAGAGTCGAAGGGTACATGAAGGGCTAGTGTGTGTGAGAGAGACCCCCTTAACTAAACACACAAGCACTGTAGTGCAGCAAAGCTGAGCACAGAGAGACAGCGACCCTCAGGTACCACATTGGCTAGAGTAGGATCGTCCTGGATTTACACTGAATAGCTAAAGACGTGTTTTCCAATCTACAGGAATGGAGCGCCGCACTGGACAGGTTTTGGGGAGAACAAAGGGAACCTGGATCTCCACATGTCACCTTCTCCAATGAACAGCAGAAGCACACAAGGCAGGAAGTAGTTTCTCACCTCCAAACACCAATCAATCCTTGCCCAAAGCTTTCTGCTCCCGATGAGGCATTCTGTTTATGTACGGTGCAGATTTCGGATGGCTTCTAAAGTACTGCAAAATTTTGCCTTCAAACAGATTTCAAGACATTGGAAGAAGAAAAAACTCCTACTGAGAAAAAGGTTCTTACTAGAAGCATAGACATTAACACATCCTTTGTCAATGGCACAGACACAGGAATCAATCATACAGCAATTCAAATTTTATAATAATTCAGAAACCCTTAAATCTACACCACTGGAGAGAGGAACAGAAATAGGGCATCAACAAACGTACTGATGTGGAAAATTGCTTCTTTTGATGCACTTTTGCATTTTATTAAAAGGTGAAGGGAAAACGAAGGAAAGTATACAAAAGGCAGATAGCCTGAGATCTAACTGGCACATTTATAATCTGGGGGAAGGAATAAAAAAAAGCAGAAGAAAAAAATAGCAATAAAAGGCACATTTGTTCACTGTGTTGCACATGGGAAAACATTTTAGGAGCACAAGAGAGAGCAAGAGAGACTGTTGATAGTGTACGTGTTTAAATTCAAACCTACGTGTCACGAATCCTGCGGTCTTACCGCTGGAATTTTTGGCGAAACAAAATACCCATTTAGCTGCTTAAAAAAAAAAAAACGCGGACAAACACAGCCCCACTCCACCCAAGTGTCACCGAGCCTAATTAGAGGGGATTTAAGCTCCGATCCCTGATAGAGAGGCATTTTTTGTACGTGCCAGGTGCAGAGGCTTGTGGGGGCACTGTGGAAATGCCTCCCTTTTTATAACCCCCCCGTACAAACGGCTGCTTGTAGCACCTTTGCCGCAAGCAAGGATATTTCGGCTGATGTTTGTGCTGCATTTATCTTGGAGTCTTGAGGCTGACAGTGTCGACCGCGATGCATGCGCAGCTCTGTTGCAGTGCCTGATTATAAAGCAAGCATGCGACTGAGAAGGAGGAGGCAAAGGAGAGAAGAGGGACCCTCCTCAGGGCCACATGCACGCTTGTGAATCCAATTGCATGAACCCAAGGTCACTGATCCTCCTGGGTTCTGCCACAGAATGCAGGCCCTCCTGCCCAGGGATGCGAATGCCCTGGCAGTTAGGGCAAAGCCTGGCCTTCCGGTGAAATCAGGTCACAGAGAGCCAAAGGGAGACGCCGGTTTTCCAGGGTTTATTGCGAGGCAGCACATTCCCCGGCTCTACATGAGCGAGCACAGGCTGCAGGCCCCTGGTGACACATCAGCCCTGCGAAGTGGTCGGCGTCCGGAACACGCTGGGGCACAGGGAGCGACGATTACCCATAAATTGAGGGGGGGGTCTCCTGGTTCTCCCAGCACAGCCAGAAAACACATCGCAGATGCAAATGCGTCACGTGAGCAGAAGGTCTGCCGCATGCACGTGCATCCATGTCCCCCTGCTACCAGTTCACGACGCAATTAACCTCGCAGGTGCAGCGACAGCAAAATGCAGGCACATGGGAAGAGAGCTGCTGCCTTTGGGCCTCCCGGCAAAGAGACGCAGGGGCTCGCGGGAGCAGCCGTCCGTCCGTGCGGCAGCACCACTGACGCGACGCAGGTGAGAATTCGCAGCCTGCTGCTGGCAGACCATGGGGAGGGCTAATAGCCTGCGACGGGTGTCAGGGCGAGTCTCTACCTCCTGCCGCAATCGCATCGCCAAGCTGCCTTCGCTTCAGCATCCTTTCAACAAAGAGGGCCGTGGGTGGAGCTGCACTGAATGCCCTAATGCAGGGGTGCTGCCAGACATTTCGGGCCCCATAATAGCACCAGACCCAGATTCAAGATTCAAGATTTATTGACATATGTTTTATGTGCAGGATTTACTAAAATATAAGGAAATTCTTACTTGCTTGTCTCCTTGCAGCTTGACACTTAAGTGTCAAGTACCAGCACTGAATATGTACATAAATCGGACATATATAGATAATAAATACATACACACACAAATAAACAAACAAATCCATTCCAATCCAATCCAATCCAATTATGTTCCAAATTATTAGGTTCCCTGTCACTCAGGGGCCCTTGGAATCATCCTAACTTTCCCTTTCCTTTTTTACAGCTCCCCTCCCCATAGTATCTTGGTGCTGGTAAGATTCACCAGTACGATCCGACAGCATGTGTACAACACTCACCAGTGTTAAGAATCTCACAGCCCTGTGGAACTATATGGGTCTGACCTCAATGGAGATGTCTGTCATTGGTATCATAACGGTCAGTATGATCTCCCACTAGGATGCATCTCAACACCTCTCCAGGGAACCCCAAACTACCTGTCACACCATCAGCAAACTCACAAATAGCCCAGCAGGCAGAACTACCCTGCAGCTCGCCGATCCAATGTTCTGCACGTCTGAGTGTCTGTGCAAAGCCAAGCAAAAGCGAAATGGAAACCCTTCTCTTCAGCTGAATCTGTGCCGTGTCTTTGAGGTTTGGAGATCTCTCCATTCATATGACTGGTTCTGTCCCCCCACGCACCCCAGCACAGTGTTCCTGTGAAGAATGGGTGCTCCCTCTATGTGACGGTCTTGTTAAAAGGCTCTCTCAGTGAAGTGGCTGGTGCGAGGTCACTCGACATGCTAAGGGATTTATAACTAACTCGGTGTGATTCGAATGGTCCTTTTCATGGGGGGCTCCCCAAGGTTTTCACCAGGTCTGCCACTTTCACAGTCATCCCCTTGGATTGATGCCCTTCCTCTTTTTTTCCCCTCACTCTCTCGTCACATGGTCCTCTTATTTATGGCCCATTGGAATGTCAGTCACACCATCCATAATGACCTTCCAATCTAGCCATCAGAACCCTGCAAGGTGGCCAATGAAGCTGTAAGCCACCCTATAAAAAACGCTGGTTTGTGGACCCAGCTCCACCAAAAGGGCAATATGCTCATCAGGGCCATCTCTAGCCAGACCAACTTCTGACATTTTGACATTTCTGACACTACATTGCCAAAAGTATTGGGACTCCTGCCTTTACACATACATGAACTTTAATGACATCTCATTCTTAACATCTTTAATATGGAGTTGGCCCACCCTTTGTAACTACACAGCTTCAACTCTTGAAGGCTCTCAACAAGGTTTATGGGAATTTTTGACCATTCTTTCAGGAAAGCATTTGTGAGGTCAGGCCATCCCCAAACTGTTCCCACAAAGTTAGGAGCATGAAATTGTCCAAAATGGCTTTGTGGGCTGAAGCATTAAGAGTTCCTTTCACTGGAACTGAGGGGCCAAGACCAGCCCCTGAAAAACAACCCCACACCATAACCCCCCCTCCACCAAACTTTATACTTGGCACAATGCAGTAAAGCAAGTACCATTCTTCTGGCAACCGCCAAACCCAGACTCGTCCATCGGATTGCCAGACAGAGAACCGTGATTTGTCACTTCAGAGGACACGTCTCCACTGCTCTAGAGTCCAGTGGCGGTGTGCTTTGAATTCAATGATTTGGAGGGGTGTCCCAATACTTTTGGCAATATAGTGTACAACCCCAACTCATAAAAGGTTGGGACATTATGTTAAATTAAAATCAAACTGAAAACAGTACTTTGTTAAATTATCTTTGACCTGTATTACATTGAAAACAATACAACAGCACATTATTTAATGTGTTCCTGGTGAATTTTGTTTTTTACAAAATAAACGCATATTCCAATTTTGGTTCTTGCAACACATTTCAGAAAAAGTTGGGACAGGAGCAATTTATGGCTAGTAATGAGGTTAAATAATGATGTGATTTGAAACAGGTGACATCAAGAGGTGATTGTAATTATGATTTGGTACAAAAGCAGCATCCAAGAAAGGCCTAGTCCTTTGGGAGCAGAGATGGGCCGAGGATCGCCGGTTTGCCAACAAATACGTGAGGAAATCAGAGGAATGTTTAAAAACAATGTTCCTCAAAGAAAGCTAGGAAATAATGTGCTGTTGTATTGTTTTCAATGTAATACAGGTCAAAGATAATTTAACAAAAGTACCGTTTTCAGATTTTAATTTAACATACCATCAACTTTTTCTGATGTGGGGTTGTATCTCCTGGGTGGCATGGTCCATTTTGTGATTGAGCTGAAGCAGAGGCGGTAGGAACTCATGGGAGGGGGGAGGCACAGCCTCAGACTGCTACCCACCTGCACACACACAACTGGTCCCTAAGGCACCCTCAGCTGAGCATCGATTATTTGTTTAGCTTCCCTCAAGCGCCATGATTGGTTTTTAAAGCGGAGCGTAGATTGTCTCACTCAGCAGTTTTCTGCACGTCGCGGTGAAAAGCCACAGCGATACAAAATCCCCCCGAATGAAAGGAAACAAAAAGAAAGGGTGACAGCGGGGGAAGGAGCGGATGACTGAATGTGCGAAGAACAGCATTAAAATGTATAAAAAGAAAGAGCCAAAAGAAACCACAAGAAGGTTAATTTGTTGCCTGATAGAAGCGGAGAATCAAACGGCTGAGAAAAGAGGCAATCTTCTTCACTGATTTTGCGGTGTGCTGTAGGCACTGTCCCATCAGCAATCGGCGCCGTGTTCCAAGTGATGTAATTACCCCCTGCCCTTTCTCCGTCACAAACCGGCCCGCCTGCAGGAGGACCGCACCTCACATCAGCTCAATCATTTTCACTTTGTCAGCTGGAAAGGTTAAGCAAACAGCTGTAAGGGCCCTGGAGGCCGAGGTCACACTGTGTACGTGGAGGCCTTGTGGCAGAGGTAAGGTCAGTGCAGGCTTGCATGTGACTTCAGTGCAGGAAGAATAGTCTGGTTACTCTTGGGCCAATTGTTTAGATATTAGATGTCAAAATGCGTCCCATCTGAGACAGTACCGACACAGTATATCAGATCACCCATACGGAGATGGATCTAAGATGGCAGAGGAGGCCCCTTACCTGTGCTGCTGCTCTGCTTGTCCCTGGCCATCTGCTGGAGCCTTTTCTGGTGCGACTTGCCGTGGTAGTGGATCTGCGCCTGGGCCGCGGAGTTCAGCTGGATGTTACACACCTCACACAGCGTGTAGCTCTTCTGCTTCTTCTCCCGCCGGGGCCTGTGCTCCGACGTGCCATGCTGGCCCTCCGGGGAGCAGCCGGGCGGCTCACCTTCCTGAGACGGCCCCCTCTCTGCCAGCCGGAAGGAGCTGGAGGACCGTTTCATACCTGTGGAGGGAGGAACCGGCAAACTGAAGACGCTTCATCAAGCGTCATTTAGGAAGCTCCTCTAACATAATTCTACCTCAGTCTGGGCTCCAGCTGTACCAGAAGGAGAAGTGTACCACTTATAGACAGTGAATGCTGATTATATCATTACAGAGGCAGAAAGGGTGCCATCTTCATGGTATCAAATGGAAGATCACACAGAAGCAACCGAAATAAAGTGTCTGACAAAAACCTGGTTTATCAGCCCACCCCATCCACCCCAAAAAGTGGGCACGTGGACGAGTTAGCTGAACTGCAGACTTCACAAATCAGCCACAAGAGGGCGGATGATCACCGCTTTTTGTAGGCCAGCTCAGAAGGCTGAATAAAACACCGAATTAGCCTCCTCACAATCAATTTGTCAATGGTGCATTTGTCTCAATGTATTCCGTCAACAAATCTGAATGTTGACAAAGCAGGTACCATGCCACATTAGGAGAACACTGATCTGTATTTTTCACCTCAGCAACCATAATGCTCACATCCAGAATCAGTTAGCACAGAGTCATTCCACACACTGCAGGGCACACTGTGCCAGAGAGCTTACACCAGGGATAGCAGGGCTTCAGCTTTAACTGCTTGCAAATAGCAACCTAAGCAGTTACCTGAGAAGCTTGTGAGAGGCCCACTTCCCCCGGTGGAACATTGGCACCTGCTGATCAGGACAAGACTACTACCATAGTCAGCAAGCTGTACTCAGTGTCTGAATAGCTTTGGTTTAGCACTAGGGTACTCAATTACTTTAGTAGATTTTGCCGATTTGGGGGGGGGCAGGGGCAGATCCCCCATCATATAATCTGTTGGGTGGAGGGGAAGTGGGTTAATTGCACAGTCCCAATCAAATTGTGGCGTTTTCCATTTAAGTACCTTTGGTTTAGCATCGAATGCTCACATGGTAGTTGAGACAATAAGAAGAGTCAGTCAGATAAGTACAATCCACATCATTATTATGAATTCATATCCAAATGCCATTATCCAAGTACTCAAATACTTGGAAAGTACTCAAGTACTTTTCATTTGACAGTTTTCTGCCATCAGGACTTCCTTTGTTTGCCTTTCTGTGGTCACAGTAAATGGCACTGTATTGGAAAAGTTCCAGAAATGCCGGCCTATACCAGACACCGCCAATTCAGGCTGTCACCTTAGAGATGTGTGTATATCAGCTGGTAACGCACGCCTGAGCCCAAAGACAGGGACACAGAGACAGTGCCTGAGATTCATGAGGGCCAAACAGCCAGATTGCGATTTTTCAAATACTGCGGTCAATAATGGCCAACCAGCAGCGTTTATGCACAGATAATTATCATTTTCATCAAGTTTTAGGAAAGAAAGTTGACAAAAAAATAAATCGAATATGTGACCTTGGTGTCCCCAATGGTAATCTAATCCAATCCATTATGCAACCACACAGACGAATGTCTTATGACGAGTCGTAAGATGAACAAGGCAAAGAACATAAGGAAACAATAAAATAAGACGAAAAAATAAGTTGAATTAAATAAAATAAGAGTAAAATAGAATAACATAAAAAAATGATAAAATAATAGTAGCCACAGGCATGAAGGCTTACGTAACTTAGCGAATGGAACGTTTCTAATTACTGCAGTCTGTAATCTTACAATTACATGAATTGTTAAAAAAATAATTAATCAAATATAACCCACAAGAAACATTTCACCTGAAAACTTGATAATTATCTGCTTAACATCATTTTAGCGCAATGTATGATGTAATAATTCTCCCACACAGCTTGATTTCCTCTGCCGCAGCGCGAGTCCGCACTGACAGAAAACTGTGTACTGAGAGCTTGTGCGGGATTTCAGCATATCCTACACTCACGTCCAAACTGATAAATCCCAAAATTTGCGTTGAAATGACCGTACACCATACGCACGCTTGATAAATGAGGGCCATAGTGTTTGACGGTACAGGAAGAATGGCATCACAGCTTATACTGTAAATACCCTGTTTCTCTGCCTGTAGCTGCTTTCTACAGCTGCTGGCTCATCGCTCCTGCTCCTCTGTGCATGAAGGCATGGCCGCCACCACGCTGAAGGGCCCATTCTAGGGGCCAGGCCTCGTGGTTAACCCTGGGGCCACTCACGCCTACTGGACTTTATAACAGCAGAAGTGTTTTATGGCAAACATATATCAAGGACTAGGCAAGGGGGCTTGTGCCCCAGAAATGTGATATTAAAAGAAGAACAGACAGGACACAGGGATAGGTGGAAGGTATTAGGACCCAGTACTGGGGAAGAACAAATGGATGAATGGATGGAACAGAAGGTGTATAAAATAAAATGTTCACTAATGGAGGTACACTATTTGGACAAAAGTATTGTGACACACACTGCTTAATCACTGAATTCAGATGTTTCATTCAGACCAATTGCCTCAAGTGTATACAGTTAAGCACATGGGGTCAGGTTTACAAACACTTGTGAAAGAATGGGTCGTTGTGAAGAGCTCAGTGAAATCAAGCGTGGTACTGTCATAGGATGTCATAGGACTGTCATAGGATGTCATAGGACTGTCATAGGATGCCACCTTTGCAATTAATCAGT
>JAODKN010000093.1:14701797-14714175 GCA_026774425.1 Petrocephalus zakoni | reverse complement strand
AAAACATTTTACTGCAATACACAAGGTGGTTAAGTGTCATTGCTGATACTCCACAGCATGCAACAACGAAATATGTCCTCTGCTTTTAACCCATGTGACATCATGACACATGGCATCATGGCAATCTTTTAATTACGTGGTTGTGCCCCTAACCACTACACCACCGGCCTCCCCCAGACAAGTGACAAAGTTACGGTTTGTAAAATTACAAGCAGATATATTAGCATGACTATGGTCACAATCATTTGTCAGTAAAGAAGCACATGATGGCAAACACTGCATTAAATGTTTATTTCAATTATATTTATTTCAATTACACTGAAGATGTTTGCTTGTTGCTCAAACACCTAAATTACTTCCACAGAAACAGAGATAATTAGCGAGAAAGTAGTAAAACTATCATCTCTTGATAGTTCAAAGGCATTTTTGAATTAACCTGAATTATATTAGGAAAAACATTAAAAGAGATCATTTTCCTCCATCTAGGTGGCACAAGTTTCCCTTTATATATGTCAGATGTGCCAAAAAGGTACTTAATGATTTCAGGAACACTCTCATTATGCAGTTACCACATCTGGCACAGCTGTAAAAGGTTCATACCCATAACCACCTCTGAGATGGCACCACTCACAGCCGGGCCAAGTCTCAGTAAGATTTGTGTCAGCATTTTAATTAAAGCGGTGCCATCTTAAAACACTCCTCCACTATGGGACAGAACAGTGACAAATCACAGAATCCAAACATATCACTTTTTAAAAACAACATGGAGAAAGCAAACTGCATGAGAACAAAAACTCAGATTCAGGTTTAGAATACTTTATTGATCCCTGAGGAAATTATTTGGATACCTAAATGATGGCTACACATCAATAGTAAAAAAAAAAAGCAAAAAGGAGTTTGTGTAAACATTAGGAAAAAAGTGGCCGAGTGTAAAAATGCTTGGAGTCATGAATGACCCTCTCAGCCCTCAGACCGTGAGCCCGCAATCCCGTCCTGCCTGGTGTTTTCCTCAAAGCCCTGAATGAAGGCCCTCTTTGTGGCTGAGCTCTGAGATCCCGAAGACGCCACATGGCTGCTCCTGTTGCCGGGCAGCCTTCACACTCCCCTCTGTTTACAGTCAAAAATATATCCCTCTGCAAACATGGGTCCCCTAGAACTTTGCACAGGCATGCAGTATGTTTGACAAGCAATGGAAAATTACCCACCATTTCTGTACTGTTAATGGGAGAAGCCCAGGAGAATAGACACTTTATGAAGTTTGTCTTTTTTTTTTGTTGCTGTTGTTGTTATACATATCACACAGTTATATTCTATTAATGGGCAGTGCAGGCTCAGCAGGCTGGCATTGTGGCCAGCCTCACACCTTCAGGATTAGGGATTCCCTCCGCCTGACCGTCAGTGTGTCATGAATGCTTGTGTGAGGGTATGCTCTACAACGGGCTGGCCTCCCACCAACTTCCTGGTGCAGTTGACAGGTTCACCATGATGCTGTATCAAATACAGTTCTGAAAGACACTGTAGATGTTATGTGAGCTATGCCATAGACTTAAAAAAACTAAACTTTGGTATCAAATCAACAGTGAATTCTGAAAACATGACGGTAATTGCCCCCCCTCCCCCCCCGTACTGTAGGTACCGTAATTCTTCTAACCCGTAATTCTTCAAACCCTGACAGGAGCAGCATATATGCCTACAAGAGTTCTAGTTTACCAGTAGAACGCAACCCCACTTAAAAATATTTAAAAACCCAAATATTAAAAATAGGCAAAATAAAATGCTTATTACTCTTGAAGTAACAAGAGTAACACTCATCCATTTTCTACAACCAGCTATACTACTCAGACCACACTCACACATGCCCACCTACAGTACACACAATTTGGTAACTCCAATTCACCTCAGCATGTTTTTGGACTGGGGGGAAACCGGAGTACCCAGAAGAAGCCCCATGACAACAGTGGGAGAACATGCAAACGCCATTCGCACACAGAGCCATGGCAGACTCGAACCCAGGTCCCAGAAACGTGAGGTTACAGTGCCTCCAAGCCTCCCCATACAGCCATGATGTCAGGTTTACAAACATTTGCGAAAGATCACAAACCAATTTCTAAAAATGTTACTTATATGGATAAGAAATACTTTTATTGTAAAGCTTTTGCAATAGCCAAAATGACTTTGAGGTTTGTTTCTTAATCAAAAACATTTTGCTTAGCCCGGTGATCCTCCTGACAACGTTTTTTTGTTTGTTATGACTTGCATTACATTTGTTTTCAAGTTCACTGCAATTGGTAACCCAATCACTCTTCTTATTTTAAGACTATATGCCAGTGCAGGACTTTACACTTGGAGCCTGTTCAGTGTTCTTCTTATGCCAGTCAATATGTTTACTTTATACATTTATTTGTTTGTTTAATGTAATGTTAATAGTTGTTTCTTTTTATTTATTTTACATTTTCTTGAAGGCTACATGATTTACGATTTTGTTTGTATCATGCTATCAAATTGAGTCTCGAGCATTGTGAAATCAAATTATTAAATTTCTCTTATCATGACACCCCTAACTTATTATTCCCTCAATGACCAAGTTCAGCAACAGTGGATTGTACTGACCACTGCCATAAACTGTATAGAATTATAACTCAAATGTTTGTCTGTGTTTAGTAAATTCTTTATAATACTCATCTTGACTGGGTATATAAAACCTTGTTATTACAAGTACTCTCCTCAATGCAGATTTTCAGCTTGACCATCTGTATTGCCTGGATATTACAGTTACTCAAAGCCTAAGCAATATTTATGTGCCAGTTTTTCCTCTTATTTAGCAGGTATAAAGACTGAGAAAGCTTTACAAGCCTTTCAAAATATGCAGAACTGTTCCAGAGCCAATATGAATTACTACAAATGACTTAATTCTGCCACATGGTTTTAGAGCTGCCTGCTCAGCCCTAGGGCGACTGTCAGTGTGACTTTGGCAGAGATTACGTCATACAAATCCCTAGGCAGGGATGCGCATTAGCGTAGCGTGCTCACAGATCCCGGCTCATGCCGTAATGTTAATTGCATCCCCTTGACGCAGAGACGAGACATCCGTTTCTGGCTGCGTGGATAAAGGTGGGAGTTTCCTATGGGGTGGGATAGAGAACAGAACAACATGTCATGGAGCAGATGGGGAGCTGAACCGGGGATGGAAGCCTAGGTGGGATGGCTTTAAGAAAAGGGATGAAAAATGGGAGCCATATTGGGTTGGTAGCATGGAAAACACAGAATAAATTTGGGCACTGGGTCATGGAAAGAGCCTCAACTGGGGTAGGGCATCAAGGCCTGGGCGTTCTTCTAAGAAGGAATGAAAACAAAACTCTGGTGTAAGTAATGGCTGGGGGACATGAAGGAGTGCACCCCCAGGCTTAACCTGCACTCGTCTCACAGAGCACAGAGCACAGGTTCAGACGGACCACCAGTGCTGAAGTGATGTGGCAGATGCTGCAGAGCAGACCCGAGGCCACAGCCTGGGGGAGGGGGCTTATCATAATCCCCCCTCTGAGGAAAGTCATTAATCACTGTCCGACACCCCAGCCAAAGCAGATCCTTACTGACGAACAGCGTGCTCTGTGATGCAGACTGCCCCACCCAGGGCTGCTAATAACACACAGTAACCAATACAGTGACCTTACAGCTCACAGCACCTAAACACACAGAACCCCAAAAAGGTAAATGACAATAAACACCAAGCAGCAGGATGAGAAGGATGCAATCAACACGTGATAAACGATTACCTCACTAAGCAGTAAATCACCCACCTTTAAATCACAAAAACACAAGTACCCAATCTGAGTAGTTCACATTCCCAACAGCAATGCTAAAGCCCCATCCACCTGTTCCTAGAATCACCAGGCTGCCACGAGCCCGGAATGCTACGGCCATGTTGCGCTGTCACCGAAACCGATTCGCCCATTCCCTGCCTCATTATCATTCCGGGCTAAAGCTAGCTGTCCAATCAGATGGCTCGAATGCCACAGGTGCCTCTGTCACACAGTTACTCTCAGATTTATAGGGGCTCCCCTGTTTGGGGAAAACCACACAGCCACTTATGGATAAACTCATCGATTAAGGTCAGCGACCACAACAGACCATCGGAGGTTGCTCTCATTCTACTCAATAAACGAACGAAAGAAGTTCATGGGAAATTAGTACACTAACCAGAAACCTAACGGGAAAATATGCATCAGGCATTCAGGACTGAATTATGAAAATGCATTAAGACAGTCAGTCTGTGTTTTTGTCGACTCCAAAGTCTAAAACCAACAGATGTGATCAGTAATTCAGCATGATAACTAATTTAACACTTCAACATGCATCTCACAGCAGTTAAATTGTCATCCTGACTGTTACTGAACACGCCACGCGTTCCGTGTTTCCAAAGCTGTAGAACAATGAAATGGAATTATGTGAAAATAACAGTACATTGCAGCGACAGAATTTCGTCGGCATAGTCGTACAGAGGAACCAAACAAACGCCAGGACGTGTTAGTGGGTGGAGCTGCAGCAGAGAAGGGAGGATGCACAGAGACACCGGGTCCATTTGGGATGCACCAACGTAATGCAAACAGCCACAGTGCCACACAAAGGCACATGCACACACACACGCACACGCACACACAGCGCTCCCAGCCAGAGTCATCCTCATGATTATATTATCATTATCACTACAACATTATGATTAAGAAATATAGAGCTGGGGGTCATTATGATTATATTTGCTCTTCAGAGCCCCCATCATCTCCGATAATGCATTTTTAAATGAGATATAATTATAGGTAATATCTCACACATTGCACATGCACAATGGGGCCCAGCTGCTCTGCCGCCCAGAGTACAGCTGCCTTTCTTATTCAGTTGACTTTCTCTCCTGATTCAGTCCAAGGGCAGCACACACATAAATCCATCAAACTGGGTGCCAGATAGATTTATGTTCTTGCCTAATCTCTGCCTGCAGGCTTGCCGGACCTGGCCCATCACAAAGCGCTGTTTGCCTGACCTCTGAGGGTGGGGGGAGGGTCTTCTTTGAGGCTCTTCTGGTGGAAATTCGAAATGGGCCGCTGATGCCAGCTTACTGCGTGCGCTTACGTGCGTCTGACCCACACGTGTGTTTCGTCGGCCGCTGTTCAGATTTCAGTAAAAAAAAATGGCCTTTGCCAGTATTAGCCCATTTCCGAGATGCTATCGCTTCGCATGGACACAATCTCTTTGCGTGGACACAATGCTATCGGAGGGCATCTCTCCTCGAACAGGCACGTCTCAATTCCGCACCAAAATCCCAGAAATTTTACAGGCATTATTTCAATACACCAGCCATGGAAGATGTGTTTTAACATTGTGATTCGAAATTGAAACTGCATTGTAAACTTCACAGGATCTGAGATATACCAGAAGCTCTGCTGAAACCATCCAGTGATACAAACATGTCAGGTCTCTACACCAGTCTCTGACATAACTTTACCTGAGCTTGGAGGGCTTACCTGAGTCTGAATCCTCTCCCTGACACATGGCACTCACATACATTTCCCTTCCACTCTACAGCCCTCCAATTACACAAACCACTGAAGTGTCTCTCTTGACCTGAAACTACACAATTCTTCATCTTTAATCCATATGCCCGTCTTATCCATGCCCAGTAGATTGTAATACACTAAGTGTGTGTGTTTTATGGCTGCTAACTATTGTCCTGCACTCGGTATGTAGGGAAGGGATTTGCTTCTGATACATGAGATCCAGACGTGCTATAAATAGCCGCAGACGCGTCCTGACTTTCTCACACCACTGTAAATGTCAATCTGTCAGCGGGACGTCCCGAAGAGGAACAGATAAAAACAAATGGGGGACATAGGTGCGAAAAGCCCCCCTCCCCGAGTTCTGTAAACTACTGGTTGGAGGGATGGAAAGTCATGGGAGACACCTAAGCACAGCCTGGGAATGACCGCTTGACTTGAGACTCTTAGAGAGAGTGTTTGACAGTAGAGTGGTTCTGACCCAATATCCCCGAAACCCCTGCGCTTCCTGGCATGAGAACTGTAGTCCCCTAGGCCCAAAATGCCAAGACTCCTCTCTAGATGTCAGCTGGAGGGACTCTGCTCCTCTTCAGGTTCCCTCTTTCCCCCAGAAAGTGCACCTGTCTTCCTGTTGTCTTGGGCTTGGGTGCTATAGTTAGCCTGATGGACAAGTTCCACATACATCATGTTCTCTGGAGGCCACAAGTACTTGATGTTGGGTCCGATCCAAAGACAGGCCTGCGAGTTAGACAGCCCCGCCCGCTGGTATATAAACATACAGACAAAGTCCCTCTGTCCTTCTTAAATGGCAAACCCCGATGTGGCTGTTTGTCCGACACCTGCTCATTTTCATTGATGCATGTGCTGCAGTGAATTCTGTCATACTCCGAAAGCTCCCTATGAATCTGAGGAATATAAGGCTAGACATCAATCTCCCCCAAGTACTGACAACTGTATTAGCGAGCACTGACTTTTACTGGCCATAACCGACACATGCCACACATGTGCCAATGCTCTCGTCGTTTTCGGATGGAGAGAGACTGAGCAGAGAGGATGCGTTACTGTCTCAGGAAGACATCTGTGAAATGATGGGTTCCTTCAGGTGCACAGTTTGTCTAGCTTATGTTTGAAATACTGATCTGTCAAATAAATCAAAATTAAATTAAGATGCTCTGGAGGGAGCAGTACCCAAGGAGTTATTCAGTGACTTCAATACCATAGCCAATAAGCTTTCCTGTAAAATTAGAGGCTGACCTTCTGGTCCGTGTCCTGCACTGACGTCAGTCCACGGCAGATAAAGCGGCAGTGTTAGTCCTGGACTCGGGACGGTGTCTCAGCTGACCTCATAGGCAGGGAAATGGAGAATGGAAAGGCTGACGAGGCTGGGGGGTCATGAGGGTCTCTGCGTTAACACAGTCTACATCAGTCCGAGTATGAAGCTCTTGAATGACACTTACCTAAGCTAAAATAAAACGTATTCCAAGCCAGGACAGTGTCCAGGACCCATTATACTACAGGTCCTTAACAACATTAAAAACACACTTTAACCAGCTAACCTACACTCACTGGCTACTCTGTTATGCAGCTGCAACTCAGTATATACACACACACACACACACACACACACAACACAGACTTGGACAGGAGGCTCAGCTGCTGATTGGCTAAGCATTAGATCAGCTACGTCACCTGATGTAACGTAGCTTGATGCCCCCATAGTCTCATAAATCATGCCCTACCTGACCAACAGGCAACAGTTTGCGAGGCTCCAGGACAGTGTGCAGGAGGCAGTCGGTGTATCACTGGGGCATTTCAGGGAGCCATCCTGTCTCCTGTCCCTCTCAAGATCAGAAGGAAAGGAGTTGATGGGGGGGGGTAATTAGTGGACTGGACTGGACAGATAGCACAGCTGGGGTGTACAACGAAAGATCCAAGACCAGACATGGGAAACAAACGAAATGACAGACAGACTGAAGAACCCACCAGCCAACAAACCAATAAACAAACCGTTCACTCACCTTGGATAACCTTCTGCATAAACTCTGTGGCCACATCTCACTGAATAACACGACATTCAAGAGAATAACTGCAAGCTGACAGCACCACACTCTGAGTGGCGAACACATTACACACCCTCTATGCCAAACTCGTTCTGACCTGTATACTTGTAAGTCTTCACAACATTCTTTATGGCAAACCGTACAAACAAAGTGTTGGGATTAAGGTTAAGGTTAGACAACGAATGGTGCGGAGAATCTGCTACCCACAGGGTAGGCGCCCAGCGGGGACGCCGGTGCTCGCCACCAGGCCATGTTCTTCGGGTCCCAAATGCTTTCAGCGTGCCTTAATGCCTGCTAACAGCCTTAACGAAAAAACAGCGGATCACTAGGGACCCCAAGAGAAGAAGCTTTTTCTAAGGAAAGTCTGTGAAGTTTTCAGCACAAGACAATTTGGCTGCAATGACTCCCCGCTTCTCACCTCGAGAAATTAATGAGGGGAGACTCTGCCTCACCTTCCTCTATCACAGGGGCACGCAATTCACTTCCAGGCAGGTTTTGTGCCCCTGTCTGAAAGTATAACTGAATATCTTGGCGGTTTTGCTATAAAACTGCCAGATGGGAATGCCAAATCTGCTTAGGGGAGCGGACCACTTTGTTTCTGCATTTCAGGATGGGGGGGACGGCAGTTTGAACAGTGCAGCAACAATAATGGGAGATGCAAAATCTATTCAGAAGGCCATAAAGACTGAGACAAAAACGGTGCTGAGTCAGGGAGATGAGACTCTGTGATGCTCCGCTCACTGCCGAATGCCTCGCCGAGAGCGGAGAAAAGAAACATCTAGGATAAGGAGAGAAAAGGAGACCTAACATGGAACTGGAAGATGTCTGCCTGACGGATGGACAGAGGGATGCTGGGGCACCACCAGAGATTTAAAAGCATCACATGGGGAATCTCTCATTGCCATAACTCTCCTGGAAAGGCTGTATCAGTCTGGCCCGCCTCCAGATCATGTGGCTTGGTGCCACAAGCACTTTGGGGGACCTGGATCAACGGTGATCCACGCTTGAGAATGCAGCTGAATGCGTGTACGCAGCCTGACTGCGGCCCACCGCCGTTACCACGTGCTCAGGGTATACTGCCGCCCCCCACTAAATCTAATCACCGATGGCGTAACTGCAGAACCAAGCCGATCTCATTAGACAAAACGCAGCCATCTCTCTAACAACATTATCTCACCGTACGAGAATTAATTATGCTGACAGAGTAGCATCCCTCCCCGTAAGGGCACTGCCTCACTCTCCCACCCGGGGCTTCTGGGAAGCCACAGAGCTGTGTTTCCTAGGTGTGGTGTGCTACAGTAGTAGCAGCATAGCTGTCATGGGCCATGTTCGGAAATAAGCCTTACATGATAGATTTAGATTATGCACAGCAGAGGCGCCTTCATCAAAGCAGGAACAGCCGTTGCTCTCATCCAACGGAGCAGCTATCCTGTCATGCGCCGGTGCTGTAATTCACCCTGTCAGCACCAGCTTAAGCTGAAGCATGTGTCTGTTAGCATGATGCTGGCGACCACTTACATGGATGGAGAATAGCCAAAAGAAACTGATCATGGAAATAACAGTATTTCAAAAGTGATGTTACTTAAAGCAGACCTATTACGCTCATTTTCAATGTTTATAATTTCATTTTTGTGGTCTACTAGAATAGATTTACATGCTTTAATGTTCCAAAAGCGCATAATTTTTCTCATACTTTACATTTAAATTCACCCTCTGTTTGACATGCCCTGTTAAAGCTCCTGTGTCTTTAAGACCCACCCCCGATGAGCTCAGTGTGCTCTGATTGGTCAGCTTGTCCGCACCTAAACATTTTGTCTATATTCCAGTCTGTAGATAATATCCTTGGATTATGCCGAGTCATTTCAGCTGCAGAGGACTATATGCCTGTTGCAGCACTGCACAAAACTGAAGTGAAAACTACCGGGCATTTGCTGATGATCTCTAAAGCGAAGTATTGTTTGAAAGCAATAATTCATCTGAAATTTACAACTGAAGGAGGTTTATATTGACCAGTTGGCATGCTTTTTGGCATGTTTTGCTTTAGGCACAATTCATTACAGCGGACTTGGGAACGGACAAACAGTACCCTATAGGAAGGGAGAACTCTGCATAATACATGTGTAAAAATACAGTGGGTATTAGAAACTCAGCTAGCCAGTTCTCAGAAGCTTATGCTGGAATGCAACTGTGACATTACAGCCTGTAATCAGAAATCCACACTCTTAGTAGTGACCTTGTTTGTTAGTAACATCACAAATTCACAAATAATAATGCATTTCTCCTACACAAACCATATCGCAGCGTCTTCTCAACATGGCTAAAAAAACCCTGACCTCCAGTTTAGTAGATGATGTGCAGACTATAGGTTGTGTGAGGGCATACCAAACCTGAAGGTAGGTGGTCAATAAGGATGTTACAGGGTAACCTCACCATGTCACGCTTTCAGACTCTCACACATCTGGCGTGACACTCACACATCTGGCGTGACACCTACGCTTTCAAACTCTCGCGCTTGCATAATAAATCTTACGGCAAATCTATATTATCTCATAGTAAACCGTAAATAAGCTACGTTGGTGTGCAAAACCTACAGGCTATTTAAATGTTGATAAAATTCATACATACATGTAAACGTGTCTGCAGACTTGACTTGAATTGAAAATCTCACGCCAGCTGACCAAAGTTGTCGGCCCTGTGCTCCCTTTGACGTGTACTTCATGCCTTAAGAGTTTGCAGATATTTACATGCACATAAAGCTATAAAACACGAAAGGAAAGGGACGATCCCGCATAGGGCACAATAGGGCCCCTTTATCCATTGTATGGCAAAGGCCCTCCATCTATGTAGGGCTCCTCCATTGTATGTGTACATCAATTAGGCACATTTAAAAATTGTTTAAAATCGTTTATAAGGTATATACTAAAGCAAATGGACAACACACATTGGTGGTTTGTTATTCTGTCATATAATATGACTATCAGCTTTAAAGGTCGTTTATGGGACAGGATCTGGCCTAGAAGAAAGACACTGATTCAGTTACAGCCCAGATGAATAAATGGATGCAACTGCCCTTGTTTCGTTGTGTGGAGCCATCAGCTAAGAACCAAGCCCATGGTATGTGGAGGGGAGACACTGCCAAGGAAAGTGGATTTATAAGAATGCGGGAGCCAAAAGGAAGGGAACTCATATATGATTCGAAAGCAGAAAATAATGTCAAAACACAGACAGGCATAATGAAGTCAGCAAATAGGCATCAGCTGGGGCTGGCGGGCTTCCCATGTCTGCTTTGTTCTGGTCTGTGCTGAAAATGATTCCCCACAGCATGCATATGGAATAGCCGAACCACCTGAGCGCTTAGCGTGAGCCGCCATCCAGCCGGTGTTCCGCGTGTCTACAGAGTTCGGCACGCTGCCAAAGCCACATGCCAGCCAGCAGGTACCACTGCAGCAGAGCCGTCAAATGCAACATTAGAGGCTATGCTGTAATCCAGTGGGGTCCGGGGGCGTTGCATTATAATAAATGTGCTCCTATCCTATGCTAGGAGCTCTCCTTGAAGATCAGCCTTTGGTGTGCAGTGGCAAACAGGTCATGGAGGCTGGGCGTGGGCCTAGATATCTCACACTGTGCAGAAGTTTAGAGAAGAGGATAACTGTTCTAAATCCTGGCTGCCCACTGCACTTTTACCTCTGCTTGGGTAATGTGTTTACAGAAGGTGACAAAATGCTTGACCTGGCCGCACTCAGGTCAGGATACTGCATTCTCCATGGGTTTTTTAAATAGGTACATTCAAACAGCCAAACACTGTGACCGATGCTTCCAACACCTCAAAGTACCCAGAGATCTATTTCCCAATGTTAGAAAATAGGAGAACTTCCAAATGGCTTCAAAACAAAACCTATTAAAGGGACCTTAACGTCCTTAATCGTGAAGACTTAGCCATACAGTTCACAAAACCCGACTGGACACAGGAAGGAAGACCTCCTGCCCTGGCGTGTGACACATGCTGCAGGGGGTGTGGGATGGTGTGACTTGGACATAAGGCCACAGTTACGCTTAGTCTGGCTCTTCCCCCGGGGGGTTGTTAAAGCCAACCGAGGTGTGAGCCGGGGTGCCAGTGCGCGCTGACAGGGCTGTCTGCAGCCACATGTCCAGTTCTACTCTTCTGCCAGGACTTCTCCTGGCCCACTCACCGGGTCCCTGCATGGGCTTAGCAGGCCTTGGAGCCGGAAAACGGGCTGCCTTGTGCTGACGAGCTCAGGATCCAGGGTGGCTCACGCAGCAGTAGCAGCAGGCACAAGTAGGGATGGGTATTGTTAAGATTTTAACTGTACTACTACTCTTTCCGGTGCTGCCTATCGGTCCAGTACTTTAACAGTATTGTCATTGGTACATTGGGAAGAATAAATCAAATTAACAACATAATTAACAGACTTATTTAACAAATCCCTATTATTATTATACAGCAAATTTGCATTATTATTTAACTAATTTACATTAAATGTGTAGTGCAAAATAAAATTTCACAAAAAATAATACAGCAATGTTTTAAACATTTCCAATAAGGGAAATGTAAAACAAACATAAATTATTTTAATGCGAAGCCTTTAATGTCTTAATTTACACGCAAAACACCTGTTGCACCTTTGGCAAGGTGCACTGTCCGCATTGATTCTAGTGCTAAGCGCAACCATACTATTGATCTCTTACCTCTCCGCCATCATCACTAGTTGCGGCTCGGCCGTCCCCGCCCGATCTGCGTGCGCATGCGCATA
>JAODKN010000093.1:14643182-14659085 GCA_026774425.1 Petrocephalus zakoni | reverse complement strand
CACACATGATTAAGAAATGCCAGATGGGGTGCTAGGTGCGAGAGGTTTTTTCATGATCCAATAAAATTAACTTCAAAGAAGTGATCTATGGGTAATAGTTAATCAAAGGCAATATCAGAAAACATCAAGTTTAAAAAAAAAATTGTAGTTATAACCCTAGGGGTCAGGTCCCATCACAGGCGTGATAGTCCAGACCAAGATTTCGTTTCAACCAACCAGTTGTGCATAAAGTGTCAGAGTCACAAAATGCTGAACTAGTTGGTTGAAACAAAATATTGGTCTGGATTTTTACTTTCTGGACCTGAACTATCCACCTCTGGGTCCCATGAGCCAGGAGCAGTGAGCTAACAATACTCCGCTAGTATAAATGTGTACATTTCCAGCCCACCAGCATTTTCAATAAACACTTTGAATGGGAACAGCTACAGGAAGTGCGGGACAACTGGCTGAGTGCCCCTAGGGGAGCAGGCGGGACACCTGGCTCAGTACCCCTATGGGAGGCAGGCGGGACACCTGGCTCAGTACCCCTATGGGAGGCAGTTGGTATATCTGGCTCAGTATCCCTAGGGGAGCAGGCAGGACACCTGGCTCAGTACCCCTATGGGAGGCAGGCGGGACACCTGGCTCAGTACCCCTAGGGGATCAGGCGGGACACCTGGCTGACTACCCCTATGGGAGGCAGGCGGGACACCTGGCTCAGTACCCCTAGGGGAGCAGGCGGGGCACCTGGCTCAGTACCCCTAGGGGAGCAGGCGGTACACCTGGCTGACTACCCATATGGGAGGCAGGCGGGACACCTGGCTCAGTACCCCTATGAGGGGTAGGCGGGACACCTGGCTCAGTACCCCTAGGGGAGCAGGCGGTACACCTGGCTGACTACCCATATGGTAGTCACAATAAATCAGATGTACTTCAAATATGAAGGGGGTTGTAAGAACAGTCGATATACCGGAGCTTCGGAAACAAATGCACTGCTGCCTCCCAACTCCCAAGTGAAATACTGCCTGCCAAAAATAAATTGGAATTTATGTACTGTAACAAGTACCATTTGGGACAGTGAGCAAGATGGTTATATGTTCTGTCAGTAACACTGGATAGCTTTTAAGCAGGTAGATAATTGGAAATCAGATTTGTATGAATCCGTATAAAATACACTTTATGCACTTGAAGAATGTTGAAACCTGGTATGTCGCCTGTATTTAAAAAGGACAAACAACTGGAACCATTGAATTGACGTTCATAACCACAGTATTTCCATTTATATTGTTTAGCAGACACATATTCAAAGGGACAATAAATAAAGCAAGGTCAGACAGTCTGGAGCAGTCAGGGTTATGGGTCTTACTCGAGGGCCCAAGGGTGAAAGCACTCAGCCAGCCCAGGGATTTGAACTGGCAGCCTTTGATCATAGGCACAGCGTCTAAACCGCTGACATATATGACCCCATATATGACCCCATTAGGCCTCACATATAAGCCTCACAAATCATTATCATAATGCGCACTATTATTGGCCCCTGACTCGCTAACCTCTGTCAGGGTGAAAATTGCTGAGATGCTCTCAGGCTGCGATCATGAACATGACCATGTGACAATGGGGTTGGTCCTGATGAACAGTCTCACAGGGGGCTCCTGTTCAGGGCCGATGGGGGGTGGGGGTAATAAAGAGAAGAAGAGAAAACAAATGACATAAGAAAAAAAAAAAACAAGAAAAAAACAGTAACTCAAGCGTGCATCTCCCGGAATAGAAAGTGAGCTGCACACCTGCACACAATTTGATTTCATGTTTTCACAGTAAACCACTCATAATTTAAAGTACTTTTTTATTTCTAAAAAACCTCTCCTGTTCATTTACCTGGTTCCCAACACACTCGGCCCCTTTCAGCTGGAAGCTTAATTAGACAGACTGTTACCCTTAAAGCCCATCTCCACTTATTCAAAGGGTGTCGAGAGATGAAAAATAAGAAAGAGAAGAGGAACCCAATTAAACTTTGGGCAGCTGATTAAATTTAGAGTGAAGGCAAATAAATGGACAAATAAAAGAGCCTTATGTTAAAAGCCAAGATGAAAAATGACTGCTGAAGTTTTTCCCGGCTCCTGTTTAAAAGCATTAGCTCAGCACTCTTTGGGGGACCTTCTCATCAGTGGCTAAAAAACTAGTGGTCAAGGTGGTCAGATGTGGCCAGTTGTGCTCAGGTTGAGCTGCATTGCAAAGCCGGCCTTCACCATAACAGGAAGGGTCGCGGTGATCTGTGCACCTTACGGCTTGCAGACAAATTAGCAAAATATGATAAGGGTCCAAACTATTTCTCTTCAAATTTGAGATCATAAAAGAGCCTTTTTCAAGAGTCGCATCCCACTGGCATTTAAAAAGACTATATTTTATGTATAGTGATGACAGTCATTAAGTCCCATTGTCTTAAAACTAAAGTGAAGAACTCGGCATGAAGCACTCAGTCTGTTGAGGAAATAAACAAAAAGACGGATGTAACGGACTTCAAAAAGCTTCATAAAACATGATCCCATCTTTTTGTGCAATTGAAGCAGGTCTGTTGGCGTTATTACTCTGTTAAGTACATGCAAATATCCCAAACGTTTCAGATTAATTCAATGACTTTAATTTTAATCAGGAGTTTTCTTTTTTTAAACACTGTATCATAGGTCTCTATACTGTTACTTTCTGCACTACAGCTGTGCTCAAATTTACTGATGCCCTAGCAATGCTTTTCTCCCTGTCATCTAAAATAAATTGAAAGTGGAAAAAAAGAAATGTTGGTCTGTACACACTCTTATTGGTTCGATTTACAGCTGAGAAAGCAGAGACAGGAAAAAAATCCAGAATTTTTGGCAATAAATTTGGCTGCAGCTATAAATGTCTGCAGAATTATTTGCAATGAAATGCCTAATATATGGTGTGGAGTATACTGATTAGATTCACTACATGGAATACTCATAAAACACTCATATACAAATCTTAGTGGGTTTAGTTTGATGGCTGCAACAAAACTGCTTGTCCCAGTTATTTCAGGTAAAAGTCAATATGCAATTGTGCAATCATGTCTTAAAGATTAATCCATTTTGGACGTTACCTCTCAATGATGAAGAATTGTGCTTGTAAATGAAGCCATTTCGGTGATTTACACGCATGGTGGTTCGATGGACATTGCTTAGGCTCCACGCCGTCAGGGTGGAGGGTTTGATTGTGTGTATGGGGCTGGTACATTCTCCCTCCATACTTGTGTGTCCCAATACTGTAAGGGTTTAGATGATTTTAATACCATAATTTAACACCCAGATCTAAGCATTGACACAATCATATCTTGGAGCTCTATGAAGAGCCCCTTGGCCTTGATAGCATTGTTATGGAACTTGTTATGGATCCAGAACCACACAGTTTCTGTGGTGACCTCAGACTCTTCACAGGGACAATAAGATGCTCTAATGCACCCATATCCCTGAGTAAATTCTGTAGTTTGACATAGTCAGCACAATCAAATAACTTGCAGATGTTGTGATTGTCTTTCCTGGTACCTTTCTGGATTCTGCAATTTATTACTTTTAAGATTTTTTTTCCTAAAATGGCTTCTGCTTTCTTTAAAATTTCCATTGTACCTCCTGTCATCTACTTTTGATTTCTTTGGCTTTTACATTTTGACCACCCTTTTCTTAGATTCCTTCTTTGAATTCCATCCACAGTTCCCCCGGAGCTCTATCCAGTAGACCCAGCAACTTAAATCAGTTTCTGATGTTTTCCTTGAAGGCAGTGGATATATTCTCCAGGTCATTTTTTGAAAGTCAGCTGGCGTGTTGGTCTTTCTCAGATTCAATGGGAACATAAGTAACTTAAGCTACATAAGTAGCTTGTGATCTCTTCCGAAATCAGCTCCAGGCCATGACAAAGAATTTGCCCCCTTCCTGATTTTCTATTTTTTCTTATTCATAACAATTAATTGTTTCTGATCTCCAAACAGATATGGGAAAATACTAAGGACAACCAGAGTAAACACAACACATATTTTCTTAAATAAAACCTGTGGATTACCAGCAAATCGCCATGAGAGCCATCATCCCCAAATGGAAAAACAACTTGGAGCAGTGGCAAATCTTCCCAGGGATGGTCCGTCTAGCGGAATTACTAATAAAAATTGAAATCTCATCAGGGAATTTTTGGCAGACCAAAACAAACACCTAAGGAACTTCAGACATCTCTCAGGTCAGTTGAGGCCTGCATTTGTGATTCCACGATTAGAAAGACACTAAGCAGAAATGGTGTCTATGTTACAAACACCAATATAAAACACCATACTATGCGGAGATTCGTAAAACCTTTGTGTTTCTTTATTTAGCAGATGCTTTCATCCAAAGCAAAGTACAAGGAAGGGAAGTTTTTGGGTCAGTGCACCAAGTCATCCAGTATCCCATGAGCAGGTGGAGTTAAGGGCCCATTGCTGATTTGGTTACTCTACTAGCTGCGGGATGTGCACCTGAAACCTTCTGGACATGAGCACAGATTGTTGCCCAGAACCGGCTGTGATTGCACAGAACCGGCTGTGATTTCACAGAACCCGCTCAGATATGAAGCAGTCACCTAACTCGATTCTCTGTTTAGGCCTGTGCTACTTGTGTCAACATAATTAGGAAACTAGGGATTTGCATAAAGCTAACAAAAAAAAGAAAATGCCCTGATATGAAGGATTTGAGTTACTTCCATTAAAACCTCCGTTTCTTGTTAGTTAGAGCATGAATTTACACCCCAAAATTTGCTCTTAGGTTTATTAAATTGCCAGGAAAGTCAAAATATAACACCACAATGCCATAAATTCTGCATGAACCATTTAAGAGAGAAAACGTCAAGAAAATTAAATTGATGCAATTAAGGCCAAAGATGTAATTCAGTTAAAATCCGTTTCTGCAACAGCTCAAGTTTTTAATGCTTTAAAACCCTCTAACTGTCTGGAGGAAACTAACAGCTTGTCGTCTTCTGCACATTCATTGGTTGCATCTATTGAGATACTGCTAATGCAATCTATGCACCCTCTACAGTCAACATGGTTGTTTGATTAATTCCTATAGCTGATGACCTGCTGCAGGCAATAAGTAGACAGGTAAGGATACATTTTGTTAGCAAGTTGTTGTGCATGTTATGGGGGTTTTGAGGTTTCATCCAATGCCAAACCCAGTAAATGTACTGTAACTTTCATTTATCTGAAAAGCATAACCTGGCATTTTATTAATATTATAGTTTAAATAAAATAAATAATAAATAAATATAATAAAAAATTAAAGCATAAGAATCACAAACTATTATTTATTTTCGTGTTTCTAATTCTGTTATCATACATCTTTTTGTATGACACCTCCTCCTTTTGATAGCAAAACACTTTATGTGAGGGATGGGAACATCACAAAGAATTCCGGATAATGCGCAGAAGGCTCTTAGCTCTACCATAAAGTTCTTAGGTGGCCGATCAGAGGCTTGGCCACCTCATGTGACATTGCATTAGCGCGGCAGTGGCAATATTAGCGAATCTGGAGAAATGGCAGTGGGCGGAGGTGTGGAAGCAGAGACGTTTGGTAACCATGCGAAATAATGGATGCTGATGCTGGCACTTGGACGGCCCGGTAAAAGCTGCAGAAGACACTTCAGCAAGGGAAATCATGACTGCTACAAATAGCCAACAGCTACAATTTTCTTTCTGAAGTCATTTTTTCGCAGCCAGGGTGTACGTGTCGGGGGGGGGGGGGGGGCGTGGGTGGAACTGAGGGCCCATGAAAGGGTATGGTTCACTGCTGCCCCAACACACCTCATTAGTCCACAGCTGTCGAGTGAAAAGCAGAAGCAAACAACTTCAGAGTACCAGAATTCTTGCTAATTTTGCAGGAATAATCCCACTCCTTTTTCAATTTACTCTTCCATTTCTTTGTACTCTTTTCTTATAATGTCTTCCTAGAGTGAACCCTCACAGCTGTGGCACCGACTCAGTTTTAGCTGCAGAGCTCAGCCATGCCTGACAACTTCCAGACAAGCTAAATAATCACCTGCCGCAGGCAGTGAGACCAGCTTCGCTCAGTGAGGACAGAGATGGGATGGGTGAGTCTTTAGAGCAGGCCTGACACTGTGCTGCATATGAAAAGTGTGCTGTCTGTGTATGCTGTAAAGGACAGCCATCTGCCTTCCCTCTTATTCAGTCTGGAAGGCAGGTGCAAAAGGAGCATTTTCACCTTGAAACCTGCTAGACAAGGCATGTCAGCCATGGCTTGAGGGTGATGCATGTTCACATCCTGCAACAAGGCGACCCAGTTCACACACAGCAGAGTCTAACTAGTCTCTGCTAGAATACTGGCCAGGGCAGCAATGCTCCCAGAAAGTGGGGGGTCAATTTAATACAGTACATACAATGAACAAAGTCCCTGAAGCCAGTTTTGTCCAACTGGGAGGAGGCCCCGGGGCAGACCCATGTCCAACCGGGAGGAGGCCCCGGGGCAGACCCATGTCCAACCGGGAGGAGGCCCCGGGGCAGACCCATGTCTAACCGTGAGGAGGCCCCGGGGCAGACCCATGTCTAAGCGTGAGGAGGCCCCAGGGCAGATCCCTGTTCAACTGGGAGGAGGTCCTATGGCAGACCCATGTCCAAGTGGGAGGAGGCCCCGGGGCAGACCCATGTCCAACCGGGAGGAGACCCCATGGCAGACCCATGTCTAACTGGGAGGATGTCCTATGGCAGACCCATGTCCAACTGGGAGGAGGCCCCTGGGCAGACCCATGTCCGATTGGGAGGAGGCCCCGAGGCAGACCCATGTCAAACTGGGAGGAGGCCCTGAGGCAGACCCATGTCTAACCGTGAGGAGGCCCTGGGGCAGACCCATGTCTAACCGTGAGGAGGCCCCAGGGCAGATCCCTGTTCAACTGGGAGGAGGTCCTATGGCAGACCCATGTCCAAGTGGGAGGAGGCCCCGGGGCAGACCCATGTCCAACCGGGAGGAGACCCCATGGCAGACCCATGTCTAACTGGGAGGATGTCCTATGGCAGACCCATGTCCAACTGGGAGGAGGCCCCTGGGCAGACCCATGTCCGATTGGGAGGAGGCCCCGAGGCAGACCCATGTCAAACTGGGAGGAGGCCCTGAGGCAGACCCATGTCTAACCGTAAGGAGGCCCCATGGCAGATCCATGTCCAACCAGGAAGAGGCCCCGGGGTAGACCCATGTCTAACCATGAGGAAGCCCCATGGCAGATCCATGTCCAACCGGGAGGAGGCCCCGGGGCAGACCCATGTCTAACCGTGAGGAGGCCCCATGGCAGACCCATGTCCAACAGGGAGGAGGCCCCGGGGCAGACCCATGTCTAACTGTGAGGAGGCCCCATGGCAGACCCCTGTTCAACTGGGAGGAGGTCCTATGGCAGACCCATGTCCAACCAGGGGAGGAGGCCCCTGGGCAGACCCATGTCCAATTGGGAGGAGGCCCCGAGGCAGACCCATGTCAAACTGGGAGGAGGCCTTGAGGCAGACCCATGTCCAACTGGGAGGAGGTCCCATGGCAGATCCATGTCCAACCGGGAGGAGGCCCCATGGCAGACCCATGTCTAACCGTGAGGAGGCTCCATGGCAGACCCATGTCCAACTGGGAGGAGGCCCCAGGGCAGACCCATGTCCAATTGGGAGGAGGCCCCGAGGCAGACCCATGTCAAACTGAGAGGAGGCCCTGAGGCTGACCCATGTCCAACCGGGAGGAGGCCCCGGGGCAGATCCATGTCCAACTGGGAGGAGGTCCCATGGCAGACCCATGTCCAACCGGAAGGAGGCCCCGGGGCAGATCCATGTCCAACTGGGAGGAGGTCCTGAGGCAGACCCATATCCAACTGGGAGGAGGCCCCGGGGCAGACCGATGCCCAATTGGGAGGAAGCCCCAGGGCAGACCTAGAACACACTGGAGAGATTTTATCTCTCGGCTTGCCTGGGAATACCTTGGTGTCCCCCCAGAGGAGCTGGAGGACATGGCCAGGGAAAGGGAGGTCTGGGCATGCAAGTGTCAGAAAATGGATGGATAAATGGATAGATGGATGGATGGATGGATGGATAAATGAACAATGAACAAGGTGTTTACACAGTTTAAGAAGAGTTTAAGAATCCATACGATTCTGCTAGGTACAATCATAAAATTAAATTTTTTTATGACATGTATTACAAAAAAATTGAAATTAATATGGCAGAAAAATCACATTTTATAGGTCATACGCAGGTGGACAATTACTTCAAAGTGAAAGTTACTTCAAGGCAAACATCAGGTTCAAGTGAATTCCATAGGAACATTTTCTGGCCTAAATGTAATCTTCCCTTCAAGTCCATAGGCCATTACTCCTGAGATCATTAAAATGATTATGGACTTGTTAGAAACAATTTCAGATAACTTGAATTACTTCTAATACAGGTTGTCAGTCAAACTGAGAGATGCAGCTGAGGAAACACACATTTCATGTTGATATAAGGTCAGTTGACACAAAAAGATGTGGTTTCCTACAATGCCTTTATTCTGCACCTTTGATCAATTTGGTTTTAAATCAACATCTCTCTCTTTATACTACATCCAAGGTTAAAGCAAAACTCTTTTTTCTGTAACCTATTCCGCTTGGTGAATAAGACAGATCAACACTCAACAACACTCAGTGGCCTCAAAAAGGTGAGCCCACCACTTCCAGACTACATTGAGATCTGTGGACAGAAGTTACTAAGACCCATAAAAGCTGGAGCTCTGATTCGCCTGGTGCAGGAGGAGTACAAACTGCTGTCAAGGACCATTTTGACTTCCGCATGAGTTACAGCAAAGCGCACAAGCCGTTGCAGTCACATTGAGGCGCTCCTGCAAGGTAAGTGTTTGAGGAGCTGCTAAAGAATCAAAGATGAGAGGCAAGTTAACCTCAGAGACGACTCATACTTGCATAGTGCACCGTACAACGGGCCGCGTCTCATGATGGGGAGACGGCCCGTCTGCCTGGCACAAGAAGTCTTTGAAAAGTAATGTATAAACTATATTTATGAGTGTTTCTTTCTTTGATCAAGCCAACAGGGAGGGTATTTATTGTGGAGTCGGCTGTGCAGAGTTCATTTCAGTGAAGGCAAGGAAATACATATGATTGATAAAGGTGGAATAGGGAACACAAGATACCGGTTCATCGCCCAAGGAACACAGCATCTCATGTCCAACATTCTGTCAATATGTACATCCAGACTGCAGGCGAGAACATCACAGTGTGAGGGGTGCAGCGGGAGACGCCTGCTGTCTGGGGAAGCCACGATGGGGGGCTGGCTTTGCCTGTGCCGATTCCCTCACCCCGTCTCTGGTTCATGGCTGCTGGGACACCGGTGCGTTTTCTTTTTCTCATTCAGGAAACCTGTCCTTGGCAATCCCACCCTCCCAGTTTGTTTACGCTTCACCAACCCCTCTGCCTGAAAGCAATTCTCATTTATTTTTCGCCTCTACAGTACTTTTTCTATTTTATTTTATATTATTTTATACAATTTTGTGTTTTTATTTTGTTCGATTCCCTCTGTACATCAACCTCATCCCAGCACGGTTTCTGTAAACAGTGAAGCCCCTCCTGGAATAAACCTGCTCGTGTTTCCCATCGCCCATCCCCATGCCATGTGGTCCTGCTCCCAGCACTGAACACAGCCATCCTCCACACCCATAATAATCAAATTCTGGAGATACTTCAGCAACCTGGGAATCTATGAGATACATTGAAGGACAGGATCTCCTCCTCCATTATGTCACACTTACATATATGTATACATATATATATATATACATACATATATACATATATGTGTGTGTGTGTGGGCCCACTATGGATTCAATTTAACAGTTTTTTGTTGGAGTGACTTTAATAGTATCACATAACCTAAACACACAAAAATTAATTCTCTAAGAATTAGCACAGTGGACACTGTAATAACTGGATATCCTTCAGTACATGCACAACTGGAGCATGAAGTTTAAGTAAAATCATAGCTGTTCAATTAATTTCCATTTACCAGGAATGCGGGACACTAACCTTTGTATAGACATGTGGATGTTGATGTTGACATTGATGATGGTGTTTATTGCTCAATTTTATTCATAAAAATAGGTGAAACAGTTGTGCCAAATTTACATTTTAGTAGTGTTCAGTACAAATATTTAAATGATTTAGGCCAATGTTCCAAAGCTGGGACTTGAGCCAGCAGCCTTCCGGTTAGGGGACACGACACTCTGCTCCCTTGCTGCCCGCCTCATCCTTCAGAGAAGGATCGCTTTAAGAAAAACCAACACCTTGTAAAATTTGCTTTTCAATAATTTATCTCATCTGTTAATTAATTCATCACTCCTTGTTGAAAGGGGGATAAAATAACATAAAATAAAGACATTTAACTATAAATGAAAGATAATGTAAATGAAATCTTTTTCAAAATTTATATTCATACTGTCATAGTGTAAAAAAAATCTAATTCCACAGAAGATGCCCCAATTTTGTTTTTACTCATGAGAGACATTCATCATCCAACAGAACAGCAGCAGACACCATCTGTATGACACAATGTGGTTTAGAAATTAAATCCCTGCTCCCCCCTACACAGGTCATCAAAATAACCCAAAGTACTTATTAATAATGTTGATTTATTAATGGGCTTCTCAATTAAACTGCCTACAGGCACAGAAGCCATCTGTAAAGGTGCCTTTGGAATGTGAGGATGTGCATTTGATCTCCTTCCATCCAGGAAAGTGCCATATTGCCCTCAACAAGGCTGCCATTAGGTCAGGGAAGGGGAACGTTCCGGAAGCATGCTCCTCCCTATGCATACACACGTGCAGACCATCACACCCACTCTCTGGGGTCGCTCCCGCTCTGGGGTAAGCAATTAAGTGACGGCAGAGTTCATTTCACTGCTGGCTGTTTCTGGATGTTCTCTCTCTGAAGCTTGATTAAGCTCAGGAATTAAGCAGGGCCAGAGGCAGGGGCTGTGGGGCACTGCAGCCAGATGTTGCCGATCAAAGAGCTACGGACTTCAGCATCGGCCGAGAGCTGAGCGTGCGCCACGTTTCTAATGCCGCTGCGAGAGAAGATGGACGACAGCCGACTTCATTAGGAAATGGGTCCCCAGATAAACCAGATATCGCTTATTGATTGGCCCACTGTGTCACAGGATTGAACCCAGAATCGTTTGCCTCCAGACCATTCAATCAACACCTGTCATCAGTAATTTCAGTCTGGCCCAGTCAGCCAGTGCAGGCAGATGTAGCACCATCTGCAAAAACCACAGATATAAAGTACTTGCCAGGCTTAACCTTTGCTTACCTACATATGCTTAATACCCAGGCAAAAACAGTTTAGTTTATTACTCAGTTTAGAACTTTAATTTCATAAACATTCAAAATAATTAAAAATGCATTTCCTGGTAGAACAACAGCTTATTACATTCTTCTTTCCTGTATTTAAATGTAAACATTATATCTTCTATGCATACTAGGCATGGCCTGTTGTCATGCCCCAGCCTCCATGTCTGCCGGCCCCTCCTGTCTCCTCTCTCATGTAGCCCTGATGGGCTACAACTGATGCTTGTTGCCCTTCGTTAGTCTATGTATTTAACTTCCTGTTTGTCTCATCCTCATTAGTCTGGTCATTTACATCGCTCCTCCTGTCAGCCCGTGTCTGCCTCCGTTCTAGCCCTCTCGTTTTTGATTCCTCACGATCTTAATCTCCAGTCTCTGTTTCAATAAAGTCCAATAAAATCCCTTTTTGTTTGGCACCAGTCAAAGCCCTCAACTCATTTGTTTTGCATGGTGTGACTCATTTGGTAGCATGGCTTAAATCAGCCTTAAATATATACAGCAATGTCAATCAGACATATTTCTCCTGCTCACATCCAGTAGTGAGGTGCAGTCTTGATGGTCAGTCTGCAGGCCCAATGCCTAGGAGGTCCTCAGCACTGCAAACATGAGTAAGGATCTGATCCCAAATGGCATCAGTGTAATATCCGGTGTAACATAAATGAGCGCTGTTCCATGAACAGTAACTCATTCCAGATAACGGCTTGGCAACTAAATTGTATATAAATATATACAACCTTTCATTCTCATCCTGTTGACTCCCTTCATTTGCGAAAGCCCAGTTTATAAGCCCTAAATGGAAAAAAAACAAACAAATGCAGCCCGGGCTGCTCAGCCCTTGTTTTACAGAACAGCTATATTGATTTTCTTTACCTACTTTCCTGTTCCCGTCTCTTCGTGCCTTTCGACGAAAAGATGAACCGTGACTCACTCTGGCTCTTTTATTAGCATCATTCTTACTCTTATTATTCGTAATGAAAATATTATTTGACTGAGGCGTCTGGGGTAGCTCAGCTGTTGTCAGTGGATAAAAGCATTATGTCCGACCGCTGAAAAACTAGGGAGCACGACTTACAAGCGAATGACATAGCCTGGACAGCCTTCCATCTGTTACATTGGGTTTGTCTCTATTAATGGTTTAGCACATGGATTGGGAACTTGGAGGACTTCAAAGGCATCGGCACATGGTCGTTTTTAATCCAATTCACCTCACAATTGTAGAGGTCACCAATCAGATTGTGCCATGTGATGCTTCAAAGGTGTCCTCTGCCTTGTGCCCTATGCTGCCTGTGATAGGAGTCAGGCTTAATGTGATGTTGTGCTGCATAAGTGGCTGGGTAATGGGTGGATGGATGGATTATTCACACTGGAACTAACTTCAAATCAGTTGTTAATTGAGAAGCAATTCAAAAGCCTGTGTAAATTGTAGCCATCTGGAATTCTTCATTCCTGGTTTATAGACTCCCATTTATAGTACAAATATAGTTCCCATATAGAAGGAGGGAGTAAGTGTTCTGTAGTGTTTACACTGCAGGTACTGTATAGTACATTGCGAGTGCTTGAGTGATCACTTTTGTGTCGAACCTACCGACTTTGACATGGCAAGGACGCAGCAGAACCACACCAGAACATCAACTTTTTCATAAGGTCGAGTGCAAGAAAAGAGTCAGAGGATGCAATAATATGCCCAGTGGAGTTTGTAATAGCTGCGTCAAGAACATGGCGTACTTGTTTGGTCAGGAAAAGGAGTTTATTTCACAGAAATTGATTTCCTTGTGAAGCAAAGACAATTCTGCAAAGCACTCTTCATTATGAAGGTACACAGAGATGCTTTGCCTATTCAACATGAGGAGGACCATATACCTCATACGTTTTTTGTCTAGTATGCAATAGTCAGTGCTAAATATAACATAGATGTAATAAAACAGAATAATAAATAATGAATATTTATCATGTAGAATAAAATATTAATAAATATAGTATGTATATTTTCATTTTTTTTTCATTTACAGCAGAAAGTTCCTTTATTCATGATATTCATTGCCTACCTTTCCAATGCTAATTTAAAATGCAGCTAAAATAATAGAATTTAAATATTAAAATTAGCTAAAGAAAGCTAATCAAACCTATTTAATGTAGCTATACACTTCATCTAGCCTAGCATATTAGAAACATGTACATTTTAGCCTTATGAAGAATTTGATGTGGACATTTGTCCTAAAAATAAGAGGCTCAGAAAAGCTTGAGCCTGTGCTCAGTTTATGGTTCATATGGCACCACAATGATCAAAAATAGGTGGGCAAATCATTTTAGATGAAGATGTTTAAAACAAAGCTTGAGCATTCACAGACGTGCATTGCTGAGTAAGGTGCGACTTGAATTCTAGGGTTTGGTAACATCCTCAAGGTAATCGCAGAAAGCTTATTGTGATGATGCTGCCGGGCACGGAGCAGGGAAACACAAACGGGAAGCCAAATTGCCGGGAAACACAGTGGTTAATTAAGATAACCACACAGGCAGGGAGCAGCACTACAACACGTCAATGACTGGACTGGGGAAACAGACTTGAATGGACTGAAATACACAGGATCATTAATACAGAACGAGAGACAGCTGGTAAATGCAGGAATTCACACGAGGTTAATGAGGGGGCGTGACACACAGGGGGATCGGACGGGCAGGACGTGACACTTATGGCCAAGATATTTAACAAATGTACGCTACCAATATTTCTTTTTATGGTTACATAAATCACACTATGTTTATGTACTTAGGAAGTATCTTATTCATCATATTAAAATGAATCAATAATGCTCACTGCTTTAGACTCATACATAGAATTAACATTCATTTTAAAAGCTATACTGCTGTTTTTTATAAACCAGGCAAGCATGTTTAGCCAACCGACCAAACAAATTCATAAAGCTTGACTGTATTCAGCCAGAAAGCCTTCTTCTGCCGCTTACTGAGCAGGAAATTACATCATTTGAATCCTTCAGGAAAGGTGACAATTTATGTAAAATTATGCAGGTTAAAGTTATAATTTTGGTGGCTGAATAACTTAGCCTCATTTCCAGCTTGATTCTTTGGATAAAAAATGCAAAAATTTTTATATATATATATATATATATATATATAAATAAAATAAAATAAAAATAAAACTCAACAAAAGCTAGAGTTCAAGGGCCATCCAATCATCATATGTATAAATGCGTTTATTCCCTCAGACGTGGGGGTCTGCAGATAATAAATTAACCTTCTAAACTAACTCACCCTTGGTATTGTCACAAAGCTTGGAAACAGACAAGACTCGTGATCTGAAGTTAAGATAGTGACATACATGCCTCAGGAGAGCATATAATCATAATACCAGATTTGGGCACAAATACATAAAGTATCTTGTGACAATTTACAAATACTTGCCCATGAAATTTAAAAATACTAGTGTCAGAAAATGGATTTAATTAAAATACAACTCATTTTTAATTTCAAAATGCAAAAAATACATATAAAATAGTAACAATACACAACAAATATATGTGCCATTAGAGCCCTAGTAATGTGTAGCATTTACAGCTTGCTCAACTTTAAATAGAATAATAATTCGTGATTTGCATGTGTTATAGCGTTAATCGTGAAATTAAGAATTAGTTTTGTAACACAATGGTAACATAATGAGAGCTTAACAGGCTGCACCAACAGCAGCTTAGGGATACAGTGGTTCTGTCTACTGGCCTGGGAACGCCTTGGTATTGCCCCAGACGTGCTGGAGGAGGTGGCTGGTGAGAGGGAGGTCTGGGTGTCCCTGCTTAGGCGCCTGTCCCGGTGATCTGACCCCGGATAAGCTGCAGATAATGGATGAATGGATGGATGGGTGGAACAATAAATAATTAGTATATATCATGTATCACAATTTTGCACTAACAGCCATCAATTTAAAATAACAACAGTGTTGCTGCTCTTCATAATGTATTATTGTTCAACATCGCGATTACCAAAAAAGTTAACAAACTGATGTTTAAAATACAGGAAAAAAACATTATTGTAAATGATTGGTAATGATTTCTCTTGTGCGTTGCAAAAACTAGAGGAGCTCATAAGCAATTCAAAACACCTTTGTGGGTGCTGCGGAACCAGCAATGATGGGCTCAGTACACATAACACAGGTCTGCAAAAGAAAAAAAAATTCAGTTGCATGGGATATTTATGGTAAATTTTATGTTTTTTAGGCTGCTGAATCCAAAAATGATCTCCATTTCCCTCCATCACATACAGTTTTCTTTGTAAAACATGAGGAGTTTACATTTAAAAAACACAACAGCAATTAAATAAATCAATGTTTTATTACAATTAACTATGCATAATTTTTCTTATAATTGAAAAAAGAAACAAAAAACTATTACTTCATGATATATTTAACACTACATGTAGACTTTTTGTCTATGCCAAACCCACCGTTGGGCGGCGCGGCGCGGGGGGGCCCGGGGGGGGGGGGGGGGGGGGGGGGGGGTGGGGGGGGGGGGGGGGGGGGGGGGGG
>JAODKN010000093.1:14624875-14638358 GCA_026774425.1 Petrocephalus zakoni | reverse complement strand
TTTGATGTGCTATCTGTCACTGTTAAAATAAACCTACCATTAAAATGATACTGTTCTGAGACTTTTCATTTCTTTGTGAATGGACAAACTTACAAAATCAGCAAGGGGCCAATAATTATTTCCACCACTGTATATATATATATATATATCGCATACATGTATATATACATGTATGTGGGTGTATATATGTATGTATGTGTGTGTATATGTGTGTGTGTGTGTATAAATATATATACATATATATATATAATGTATGATTATCATGCTTTTTCAGCTGAGAGATTAATAGGCAAATAAAGGGTGCGTAGAGACATCATTGTAAAGGTCTAAATATATAAATAAAAGGGCAGAGAGGCAGAGAGCCTTGAAGGGTAAGTGTGGCAACACATCTTTTTGATAGCTCCACATTAACTGTGAAAGGGTTTTGACAGATCCAATTATAAGGGCCTGTCTTCCTCTGCTTTCTCAGGACAAGCACCCTCCCACACCTCATCCGCATTTTCATCTTAACATTCCGATTTCTCTCCCTCTCTCCATCACTTGCCTTGTTGGTAAATGTACTAGGAAGCAGTGTGCAGTTGGAGTAAATTTACCGAAGCCTCTCTATTAAACTTGCCCGGGATTATTGATGGACCTTTTAAGTTTATAATTCTGGCTGCCGGAATAGTGCCAGAATGGTGCTGAAAAGACAGCATATTCTTACAAGCAAACACTGTCAGCAAGTGTGTAGATCTGTGTGCAACATTTCCACAAACCTCGGGACAGATGTATTTCAGCAAACATGACTATGGAAGTCAGTGATGATGGGGTTTCACTTTGAAATGTTAGATTGCGTCAGTTCTCAGCTCAACACAACACATCCAAAAGGATGTAATTTGGCAGAACTCGCGGTATCTGTCTCCTGCTTCCTGGTGGATGGACACTTTTTTTTTGAGGCCAGCATTGCCTCGCAATGCAGATTACTTGATGAGCCAAAATATTATGACCACCCCCCCACAAGAAGTGAATAGTGTTAACTAAGGCATTGAACCCTGCATATGGAACTGTGCAGCTACAGATCTGACTTGTCCCACAGATGCTTGACATGCTAAAGAAAATGGGACTCATGGGACCTGGCAACCATCTTCCATTTCTCCAAGGTCCAGTTCCTATGCTTGCATGCTTTTAATAGTAGATATGGCCAATCTGACTGGCCGCATACGCAGCACGGCCCGATGCATTGCATGCCAAGACACATTACTGCCATGACCATCATCAGTATTATCTGTTATTTGTGCCACAGTTCTGTTGGTTTGTACCAGACGGGATAGCATTCGTTTACACATCAACAATGACACATCAACAATTCTTGGCTGCCCAACACCATCAGAGCTTGGTGGTGTTTCCCTCCTTGGACCATTCACCACTCGTCGTAGTTTCGGAGATGCTCTGACGCAGTTGTCTAACCATAATTCAGATCTTTATCCCTGTCCATTTCTTCAACATTCAACATGTTGACTACAAGCACTGAATGTTGGTTTACAGTATAATATATCCTATTATCCATTTTTACAAGATAACATGTCAGGGTGATCATAATATCTGGGATCATCAGTGAAGAACAACAATAGCAAAAGTACAATGCCAGTCTGTATATGTCAGTAATACATGCATCTATATATATATACAATATATTGCCAAAAGTATTGGGACACCTGCCTTTACACACACATGGACTTTAATGACATCCCATTCTTAATACATAAGCTTTAATACGGAGTTGGCCCACCCTTTGCAGCTATAACAGCTTCAACTCTTCTGGGAAGGCTTTCCACTAGGTTTAAGAGTGTGTTTAGGGGAATTTTTGACCATTCTTCCAGGTGAGCATTTGTGAGGTCAGGTCATCCGCCACCTTTTCTCAGAAAGCTGGGAGCATACAATTGTACAAAATGGCTTAGTGTGCTGAAGCATTAAGAGTTCCTTTCACTGAAACAAAGGGGTCAAGTCCAACCCCTAAAAAACAACCCCACTCTGTAATCCCCCCTCCACCAAACTTTACACTTGGCACAATGCAGTCAGGCAAGTACCACCAAACCCAGACTCATCCATGGGATTTCCAGACGGAAAAGCACGGTTCTCCACTGCTCTAGAGTCCAGTTGGGGGTAAACTTTACACCACTTCATCTGATGGTTTGCATTGCACTGGGTGATGTAAGGCTTGGATTTAGCTGCTCAGCCATGGAAACCCATTTCATGAAGCTTTCTGCACACTGTACTTGAGCTAATCTGAACATCACACAAAGTATGGAGGTCTGTAGCTATCAACTCTGCAGAAAGTTAGTAACTGCCGCACACTGTATGCCTCAGCATGCACTGTCCCTGCGCTCTGATTCTTTACATGGCCTACCACTTTGTATCTGAGTTGCTGTTGTTCCCAATTGCTTCCAATACCACTAAAAGTTGACCATGGACTATTTAGTAGTGAGTGCATCTCACAGATGGACTTACTGCACAGGTGGCATCCTATCACGGTACCACACTTGAATTCACTGAGCTCCTGAGAGCAACTCATTCTTTCACAAATGTTTGTAGAAGCAGTCTGCATGCCTAGGTGCTTGATTTTATACACCTGTGGCCGTGGAAGTGATTGGAACACTTGAATGCAGTGATTTGGAGGGGTGTCCCAATACTTTTGGCAATATAGAGTACATTAGGGTCATTCCATCAAACCACCCAGAGTGTCTCAGATCACACTTTGAGATTCCCTTGAAAAAGCTGTTCCTAGCTATATATAAAGCATATATTAGGTTGTATTTTAACAGTCTTGAAACTACAGCCCTTTGAAATATTGATAAATTTTATGCATTTTGCTGAATAAGATTTTCCATCAAATTTGCATAGCATATTTGATATGGTATGTACAATTTTGAAACTCTGTGACTCTGTGACTTTTTCCGTAGAATTAAAAAATGTTATCAGATCAGCTGTATATTATGTAATATTTCCTCGTACAAGGCTCTGAAAATGGCAGAAAATTCCAAACAATGCCCCCTTTGAGAGCTCCATCAAACGGCATGCTAGATATCCTGTCAATATCCTGTCATGTATGACATTTTAGGCTATGTCTCTGCAGTAGCCGTATGTATTACTGTTACTGGAGTGTGAGAAGATTGTTTTGAAATGTGCCGATTTTCAAAATTGCCCATGTCCTTATTTGACTATGTGGACATTTAACCATCGTTTTCATATTTTCACCATGCATTCTTATATATATGAAGATGACCTGACAAAAATTTGATGCTTTTGCTATGCTTCATTCTTGGAGTTATGATGTTTTTTAAAGAATGTACTGTCGTGCTCATGTTACCATATAAATTCAACCAAAGCACAAATAGTTCACAGTTTCAAAAGTTGATCTGAAATGGATCCAGCATCGTGTCTTCTGATAACACATCACGTGGCACTAATGTCCATGATGGACGTAAAATTAGGCAGCCTGTGGAACAAAGTCTGGTAGCCGAAAGGAGAACAAGTATGGTAGAGAAGGTCTCTCTCAGGCCCCGGGGGACATACACGTACAGTACAGTACGTACAGTACGCCCTGCTGTACGCTGTGTCTCCGTGTCCACCTGTCCTCCAGCGTGGGCAGTGGAGCACGTCCTGCTGTACGCTGTCCAGCGTGGGCAGTGGAGCACATCCTGCTGTACGCTGGGTCTCCGTGTCCACCTGTCATCCAGCGTGGACAGTTGAGCACATCCTGCTGTACGCTGTCCAGCATGGGCAGTGGAGCACATCCTGCTGTACGCTGTGTCTCCACGTCCACCTGTCGTCTAGCGTGGGCAGTGGAGCACGTCCTGCTGTACACTGTGTCTCCGTGTCCACCTGTCATCCAGCGTGGAGGTGCACTGGTGAGCTTATTCTATTTCTCTGCCTTACCTCAAGCTTTTCATGCGAGAGGGGTTCTGGCCAGTGTTATACCCCCACAAACTGCACATGTCACTCGGAAGGCAGCATCCTGTGGAGATATGAAGGTGCTTATTTGCTGCTTCTTTACAGCAAACGTTATACAGCATTGAAGGGCTTGTTAAAAATACAGCAATTTAACAGAAAGAGGTGCCAGTGTGCCCTCACACCGCTGGGGTTGTGGGTTTGAGTCCCGCCTTCGCTCTGTGTGGAGTTTGCATGTTGCTCCTGCAGCGCAGAGACACGGTATCTGTAAGGCGCCTTATTGTGTACTCTGTGATGGACTGGCATGCTGCCCAGGGCATCCCCTGCCTCCAGCTGCCCTGTGCCGCATAAGCAGTCACGGAAGATGGATAGGGGGCATTTAAAAAGCAGAACTGGGTTTGAGATCCTCCTAATTAGTCGCTTTAAACACTTGAATTTATACGGATTTCACTTTATTCCCAATACAGAAAAATAATACCCCTGAAACTCATTATCGCCAATTAAAATACTTAACATATGTTTTATGCATCAGTGTCATCAAACTGTTGTTTTTTAATTAATTCATTGATACCTGTTGAAGTCAAAGAGCCATTTCTGTTCGTGGAACTCACTAAATGCAAATGAGCTGGAATGAGCTGAGACCTCAGTAATGCCTCACACCCCATATGCACATGTACAAATACAATCATGCCCACCCAGGAAAATGCAAATGCTCTGTACACTTAATGATCTTAATACCAGAGCTAAAACCTTTTGAGTTTGAGATGGTAGATGAGCACACTCTCTCCCATCCTACCTGGGAGGCTGGTGGGTGGCTCAGCGGGTTAGGCCTGTGTCTAATTGTCAGGCTGGTGGTTTGACTGCTGCAACTGGCAGATTGAAGCTGCCATTAGGAACTCTTGAGCAAAACTTTAACCCCACCCCAATTACTACAGGGCTGCCAGACACTGGCTGACCCCTACGGTGTGTTCTTGAAAATAAAAAAATGTCTATTCTATTCGGCAGCCAATCATTAGGGAGGTATTTGCCCATGTTTATCAATCCCTCTATAGACTGGCCCATCTAGGAGGATTCCAGAAGAGAATGAGAAGCTGCATGATCATTTGGCCACATTCCCCTCATTATGGCCGTACAGCTGGAATGAAGCCATTGCACAAACAAATAAACGTCATTGCGCTCTTATAGAGAGCAGCCATAAATGACTGTCAAATTGTCATTGGGAAGGGAGCTTGACCCCAGCACTGTGTTAAAAGGTTCACATTCAAATATCAAGGTGTACCGGATACCATGTAAGAACCCCTCACACTGCCTTTGACCAGAACCCTCAACTGATCCAAGGTATATATTGGCAACCAGTAACACAGAGAACTTTTGGAACCCGTGAGACAGAAAATACCCTAATGACAATGCTTATTTTTGCAGCCTAGTCCACCTCCTCTCCCCTTCTTTTCCAAATTTAGGGCCCCCCGACCCATCTCAGAAAAGCAGTGAGAAGATGACCAGAACATCAAACTATACTACAGTACGTCAACAAACCCGAATCGCCAAGCAAGCACAACCTCAGTTGTAGTAGATTTCTGCCTTGGAGGCTGATTTCTGCAGTACAGAAAAATCGGAGGTTTCAGACTTCAAACGCGGCGGAGAGAAGAGGGAACTCTGGCACTGAAAGAGAATCAAAAGGAAGTGATTAAGAAAACTTGTTCGAAATGAATGTTTAATTCCGATTCGGGTGCTAATCTGCTGTCTGGTCTCTCTGTGAGCAAGGGAATGTGTTCAGCAGAACAAAGCGTCACATCAGCTGGGGGAAAACACATTTGCCTTTATCTGTATGATATTGGACCATGAAATAGCCTTTTAAATTTGCTAATTCTTCCCTCTGTAGATATGCCGGCGTGTCTTTGTCACATGGCAAAGACAGCTCTCCTTAGCTCAGAAGAACTGGGGCATGTGCTTAAAAGCTTTTCTATATGCTCCCTCCCAGCACTGACACTTGGAAAAATGAAGTTGACGAATTTCCGCATGTTTCCTTTGCTTGATTAAGTAAGAAAGAAAAATCCATGCAGCCCTTAATAAACCCTGCTCCCAAGCTCTATACCGTATCAAAAATAAAAAAAACATTAGATAAAAAGCCCGATTATATTAACCTTTTAATGCCAAATTTACTGGGCTGATTTGTGGGTGGAGAAAATGTGATTTAATCCTTTCAGAAAACATGAAAATGGTGCCATGACAGGGCATTTTAATACTCCGGGACTGCTGAAATGTCCTGCCTGGCTGAATCAAGCAATGTGCAGTTTGCTAAATTGATCTCTGAAAATGCCAGCAATACAAAAAAAGAAAAACACAGAAAAAGCAGTGCACCAAGCCCAGCTTGCAGCAATCTGAAAGTCACGGCTGTTTAATTTTGTGCTGAAGTCACCTGCAGTTCTGGATATTGCAGAAATGGAGGCAGTAGTCAGGCAGCACAAGTGTTTTGCATAAGTTGCTGATGGACCTGGTCAGTTGTGGGTCTTGCTATTGACGTTTAACAAGGTTAGGGGTGGAATTTAGACTATACATTCCCATAATCCACTGCAAATCGGTGGTTTGGTTTGCAGGGATCCTGACTGGATGTCAGCAAGCAGGGGGTTTGATTTATATTGATTTGATAATGTATCAGCTAATAGGGCATGTCTTTCAGACATGGTCTCAGTTTGAAATAAGAGCTCTCAGTTAAACATTGATCATGGGTCAAACTCATTCTGTGACATGCAGAGCATTTAAGGTAAGTTGAAGGGAATCAGCATGCATACATTTAAGGTTTCCCGAGAAAAGCACGTAGCCCCTGATTTTAGTCAACAACCACTTCCCTACACAGCACATAGCAAAGCCACCTAATGGGCACGGCCCAGACACTCCACAACTCTGAACCACTGTCGAGTGCAGCCATTGGAAACTCTCCACTGCTAATCTATGCAGTAATTGGGACAAAGGGGCTAATTGTAATTACTGCATGCAGAATTATCTTAAGTCTTCCCATACGAGGGAATTAATTACAGGAGCAATTATGAGGCTGAACCTCTGTCAGCCTTCATCCTTCAGCTTGGGTAAGTGTTTGTGACAGAAAGTCCCAGAGAAGCCAACTGTGGGTTGCACTGATGAACATCCACAGAATGCAGGCACATCCAGGGGACTCTGTAAGGAATAGCAGGAAGATGAATGGAGCTATCGAAAAACCTGCTTTATCCTCCCAACAAGAAGAAGGAAAGAAGAGGGCTGGCCTGCACAGGGAAGGGAAGAGGCCAGGGTGGGCAGAGGTGGAACATCCTCAGGAAGCTTAGGGTCCCTTATGAAAATGAACCATGGTTTTACTATGGTTTTTTGGGTAACCATGAGTTTATGACTATGGTTTTATCATGGTTTCACTGCAGTTACCCTGCAGTGCTATAAATAAACCATAGTAGTACCACAGTTACTATGAAGTTCTATAAGTAAACCTTGGTAATACTATGGGTAGGAGCTTAGTAATCATAATTACCATGAGGTACCATAGTAAAACCATTGTTACTGTAAAAAACCCATACCCAAAACCCAAAAAACCATAGGGAACCATAATGAATTTCCGTAAGGGGTGGGAGTGATGGCTCTTGCTGCACACATGTGGTACAGGATTTATCTGATGCGACTTTCAAAAAAGCAGAAAGACGGCATTTGCCACGAGCATCACGCAAAAAATAATGCTGACTGTTGTTTCGGTAATCTGTGTGCCACAGCACTGGAAAGCGAAAGAGAAATATCTGCTCCAGCAAGTGGAAGGAGACGCCAGCAAGTGTCATAAGCAGGCCCTGACTTGCTGGTTTCCTCTCTCGCCCACTCGCTAGGCTGCGTTTGGGGCATCTTATCAAAGGCACAGCCTGCTAGATTGTGCCTGCTAGGCTAGGTTTGTCCTTAATCCAAATGTCACAAGCTGAAAAAAACCGCACTACCGGCACTGTCAATACTAACACTATGTTTACTGTGGACTAAATAATAAAGGCTCTTTTAAAAGGCACCTGGATATTCTCGGCCTGTTTGAATGGCAGAGCATCAAAATTCAACACTATGGCTGAATATGAGATATCTTAATAAAGGTGAACAGCACAACAAAAACCATAAATGAAATACTGTTTAATATATCAGTAGGGAAGAACAGAAGATGGAGTTTACATTCCCATTTTATACAGGTGTGGGGGCGAAGTCCCATCATACACAAAGCAGGTAGCGTATCCTATCAGGGCCCAAAATGAGATCAGGCTCCACACATCAAAGGGATGGAGTGACAGATGTTGAGACTAATTTCTCTACACTGGGTTTTCCAGGAAAATATTTATGAAGCAATCCTAAGATGAAAGACCAGTCCAACCACAGACATATTAATTAATAATAAAATACATTTAAACAAGTAACGGCCCTTTATGGCGTCATGTATATCGTCGTGCACCAGACAGAATATTTCGACAATGCTAGTAAACCTCACATACACACAGTACTATTTGGTAAGTAATATATGTAAATTTACTAAATAAGACTTGCTCTGGGGTGAGACAGGGAACAGAAGGGTGGGATGGAGGTACAGGGATGAAAGAGAGACAATCTGATTTTGGCACTAAGGGAAACGAGAATCCAGTCATTGGTTGGTGGAAGGGAAGGGATGTGAATGGGTTAGGGGCCATGCATCAGGATGCTCAGGGCAATAGCAAACAGAACTTAATGTTACTTTGTGACCAGTACTGCAGCATACACGAGTGACCTGAATGAATCAGCCTCTTCCAGAGATGTCCTTGGCCCTGAACGACAAAAAGAAGGGAAGATGATAGGGGAAGCTGAGGAACACTGTGATCCCCACTCACTCACTGCTCAGATACCCCCCATTTATTGATACATTAGCATTTATTGGGGGATTCAGCCTACTGCACAGTGTGAGCCTTAGTGATGGTAACATTACAGTAATGACAGCTGTCATAAAAGATTACAATCAATGGTAGAATATCTATTATAGGTCACAGAAGTATTTTTGTTTTCAATCTTAAAACTGTAATGGTGGTTTAAATTGGTTATTGATCTAAGCATGCTGATTCGTCAGAAACAGGCTGACGCACACCGTGAGGCTTCTGCTTATGATTTCTCACAGTATTTATGAGAGCTTTTGAGGTGGACAAGGAGATGTTCCTGCCAGGACTTCAGCTCTTCACTTCTCAGCTGGATCTCCTGGAGGTGAGGTGGCCCGAGGTGAGGCCGCTGCAAACTTGTTAATTAATTGACGGAGGAGCATCGCCCGTGTCATTTGATCACCTGCAGGCCTTTTCCTGATTCAGGTCAACTTAGCCCGCAGCTGCTGTGGTGATTAGGGTCTCTACTCATCATGTACTGTCAAGTAAATTAAACACATAAACATAAAAATGCAGAAACAGCCAGAAATGATAACAAAGCTTACATTTTTATTCTTATAATCATAACTGACATTGAAGATCACTTACACGAGTGCTGGAAAGCTCATGAAGGCCTTCAAACAATGTGGGCAATGGGTACTTTCTTGCATTATGGCTTTAAGAAAACCAGCCACTTTGCTAGCACACTGACCCCCCCTGAAAAAGTACAATTTACCTTAGTGGCAATCCAGTAATGGCACTGACTCCCAACCCAGAAGGATGTCTAACCAACTTCATGGCCTTCTTTCAATCAGGCCAGTGACTGACATTGTCAAACTCAACATGGATTTAACTGAAGAGGTTTTGCACAGACATTAATGAGATTAATCTGACCCCTCGACGATAACCATCAATATGCCACCATGAATCCACAAGCAAAATGATCTTCTCTGTACCCTGAGAGCAAAGGAGGCACAGCTCATTTCACACACATGTGAAGAACACAGAATTACATTATGAACAGACAGACCTGAGACTCCAATGGGACAAAACAAGACAGAGGACTACCTGACACTCAGCCGACCTGCCTGACATGCCCCTGCATAGCAATCCCACTGCCAAGGCATCCACTGCATGACAGCAGAGGCTCAACAACAAGGAAGTTCCCCCTTCAGCTCTCTCACACATACGTAGCACAGCCCAGGTGGTCAAGATGCTGCTCACCCCATGATGTGGTAAGGGAAACACCTCTCAAACCCGGCCATTCTTCTACTCGTCACTCTCATTTCACATCTTGTACTTGTGCCAGTAACCACTGAGCAATTATGGTCTGTCACAGTTTATTAAAACTGGCACTCAGAGCTGGGCGCTTAACACTTGGCTTTCTGAGCACTGAGCACCAGAAGAGAACTAGTGCCCCCTAATGGGTTTTTTTTTTAATGCACACATTACTGACTACTGTCATAGACAGGCTCTTATTCTGAGATAGAATGCATTGTAATGTTTACAAATTTGACATGCAGTACTCTGGCTTAACTACCCGTCTAGCACAGGATTGCAGAGTGTCTGAAGCCTATCCCAGGAAGTCCATAGCACACACTGACCAGGATTCCAGTCCATCACAAGACACTCATTCACATACAAAAGTTTTTATATATTTATAAATTTTATATAAGCTACCCGAACCGGTCAAACCAGTTTTGGAGACAAATCCAAAACCTTGCAGGTGTGATGTCATCATGTTGACCACCAATGACATTACAGAGTTAAAAAAGACGGTGTTCATTAAGTGGAGGAAAATTAATTTTCAATAGAAAATGCCAATAAAAGTTCATGTAACTAAATACACTCTAATATGCATTATTTATGCAGCGCGATTACATAAATAATGCATGCTGCTAACAATATAGCAGAAATAAGCTCAGCGTAGCTGACTTCTTAGTCTGAGTTACAGATGGGTTAAGCAAATGACAGGATGTAGAACACCAAAAAATCTAAGGCCTGATGATGCAAGTGTAGTTGGTAAAGTGAAATTTTGGAGTAAATTGGACATTTAAATAACCATGAAACAGCCCCCATATTCCATATATACAGTGTATTTTACTGGAATTAAATTGAGAGTGGTAGGCATCACTTTATGGAGACGGCAAGCATCACCGTGAATAGGACTAATTCCGCGGCCGCGTATCAGCGGGGATCCCACTTTAAATGCGGACACTTCCTGTCAGCCCGTATCTTCGCTTGGCATCTGTAAACAGCTCGGCAGAGCAGCACACCCGGCAGAAATGATGCCAGTTAATATGCTTAGCATGCATGGCTGCCATTGTGGAGAAGAAAGGCGAGCGAGGACCTTAGGCATAAACAAAGCTGACATTCTAATTTTACCCAGGTCATTGTATTATGCGACGTTGCACCCAACCCCGCCACCGCGCAGTATGTGCCCCTACCAGAGTGCCATTCAACCCCTCTCGGATTTAACAAGCTAATGAGTGGGACTAACTCGTCTTTCATGACAAGCAGTAAAGAAAAAATGGGTCACACTTGAACTCCAGCAGCTGCTCGTCCGCCATAAATCAGTGCATTAACTCCCCATTAATAAACATGACTTTTATGCCTCCCTTAAATCTGAACGTCTGACAGGTTTAAATCACGCTTCTATTTAAGCGGTCAGCTCTGTTGGTACTTGCTTCCAGTTCAGAAGAAGTGCAGGAGGTCTGCAGTTTTGCTGCCTCGGGTTTCAGGGACTGTTTGTTGTTGGCAGAATTGTCTGTTAAGAGCCGTGTAGCGTTCAGATGATTAATGAAAGCAAACTGCGGAGGCCAGCAGGTAAAGGGTCAGAGGTGAGATGCAGGATCAAATGTGGCCCTGCATTTAAACAAGGTTACAGTCACACTTGCCCAGCAATAGGAAGAAAGGTCAGTGCAATAGCAGATAACAAGGGGCACTTTAGACTGCTTGTGGCTTCTCAATTCCAATATCACTCAGCTAAGAATGTTGAACTTCCTCTCTAATGTGCCTTTAACAAGGGTGGGGTTAGTGTGTGTCACTCAGCACTGGGCGGCTTAGCTTACCTGACAACACCTTTCGAAAATGACCTTCCGCGCTGCCTTTCAGACCAAGTTAGAGAGCTCACTGACAGCACACATAAAGTGATGTCAAGTTCACGTCTAGAATTTTACCAGAAAATCGTTTGTGGACTATTCCAGGAATAGCCAGTGACAATCTGTTAAGGTTTTTTCCTTATTTTAGTACATGACTTTTATTGACATTAACATGAGTTAAGTCAGAATCCTTTGAGGGAAGCCTTCTGGAGGAAATGGTGATTCTGAAAGTCAGTGAGAAACTCACAACGCAGATCACAAGAGAATCCATGGTGACAACAAATGTGGGTGTTGCTGTCTCTTTGTCCATCTGAACATTGCTGCTATATCCACATAAATGACAATAAGCATAGGCACCTCAGCTGTGTCTCCTGCCCATTCTATTTACCTCAGTCCGCTACCCTTTCCCACAATATTGGTGAAGATTACCTGGTTAATGACACCCTCACTTGAACTTCACATCCTAGTCATGTAATGAGAAACAGCCCCTAGTATTAGGTGAAGCTCTCCCTCTTCCCCAACATTAAAAATTAAGAATCTCAAGTAACTCCAGTGACATCATCATGAGTCCATTATGTGTAATGTGCCATCACAAAACATTCCTCAATCCATGGTTAGAGTCATGGGGGCCCTACACGGCTCTCTAGAAACACCACTCAGCCTCACTGCACATCAGAACATGCCTAAGAGACTGTAGATGTAGGATTCAAACCCCCAACAACATCCCCCTCCCCATCAGTGAACCACGTGCTACCCACCAACAGAGAATATGACCAGTACAATCATTCAGAAGATACCTTTCACCATCCCTTTGGCTCAGAACCTCACCACTTATGTAGATACCTTAAACTTGTATTTTACAGTAAGCATAGCAGAAATTGCCTTAAATTTATTTAAGATGTGATGCTAAAGGCCTAATTAAGATACCCAGAAGTATTTTCCCCAACATTTGACATACAAGCATGAACTCTCCACCAGTTAGGTTTCCATCCTTCTTCTGAACCCTATGGTTCCAATGAAATATCATCATTATGCTGAATATGATTTGTGTTAGAGAGGATCACTGATTGCATGTTAAGGAAAAACATAAACTGTCTTTCATTTTGCATCTCAGACCATATCTTACACAATTTTTAGCTGTGTTTATGTAAATTACGGCCAAACAGCAGATTGCACATAGTGGGCTTCACTAAGTGGAAATACTGACGGGCATCTTCATTTTCCTTCAGAGAATCATTTCAGCCAGAGACAGATGTCGTCCTACATCAGAAGACACAGCTATACTCATCCCATTTTATTAGTTCCTGGGAAAATGAAGATACCTCATGTGCTATCAATCAATGAAAGAAAATGAAACTGGCTGTCTTTATATTAGAGGTGGGCAATATGACAAAAATACCTCATGATTTTTTTCAGACAGGATCGCGATTTACAATGTTATCACGATTCATATTCATTTTTGTTTTTAAGGCTATTTTGCAAGTTACACAACTACACTCACCGGCCACTTTATTAGGCACACCTGTCCAACTGCTCGTTGACGCAAATTACTGATCAGCCAATCACATG
>JAODKN010000093.1:14613871-14624775 GCA_026774425.1 Petrocephalus zakoni | reverse complement strand
ATCTTCTGGGATTGTCACGCACAACCAACTCTAGGGTTTACAGAGAATGGTCTGAAAAAGGGAAAACATCCAGTGAGTGGCAGTTCTATGGGCGAAAATGCCTTGTTGATGCCAGAGGTCAGAGGAGAATGGCCAGAGTGGTTCGAGCTGATATAAAGGCAACAGTAACTCAAATAACCACTCGTTACAACCAAGGTATGCAGAAGAAGGTATGCAGCCTACCTGAGTATTGTTGCTGACCATGTCCATCCCTTTATGACCACAGTGTACCCATCTTCTGATGGTTACTTCCAGCAGGATAATGTACCATGTCATAAAGCTCGAATCATCTCAGACCGGTTTCTTGAACATGACAATGAGTTCACTGTACTCAAATGACCTCCAGTCATCAGATCTCAATCCAATGGAGCACCTTTGGGATGTGGTGGAACGGGAGATTCGCATCGTGGATGTGCAGCTGACAAATCTGCAGCAACTGCGTGATGCTATCATGTCAAAATGGACCAATATTGCTGAGGAATGTTTCCAGTACCTTGTTGAATCTATGCCATGAAGGATTAAGGCAGTTCTGAAGGCAAAAGGGGGTCCAACCCAGTACTAGCAAGGTTTACCTAATAAAGTGGCAGGTGAGTGTATATCCCTTATTTAAAAATATAGCCTATATACACTATAAATGCAGTAACAAAACCTAAAAGAATCTGGCATATTCTATCATGCGTTGTCTTTTGAGGTTGTGAAAAAGGTTCATGGTGCTGCTATCCGAAATGTGAACATTTTATTTGCCAATTGTGCAAATAGCTGTTTCTTGCGACGTGTTTTGGTGAATTCAAACAAATTCTGTATTACAGATGTTGAATTCTTTTTAGGGACCAGCTCCTCCTTGCCATTCATGCCACTAGGTTGCCAAATGGGAAACATTGCATGTTGGGACGAGGGTGACAAAGGGAGAGAGGACGGAATCCCAGGCAGGGCCTACTGTGTGCTATTACCAGTTTACTGGTGTGTTGAAATGGATTTGGCCGACGAAACAACCTTTGATGCGTATATGAGCCATTGAACTGCAACTGATAGAATGTGCACTGTAGCATGGTGCCAACGATCTCTCTGTAACAGGGCTGCCAACTTTGGTGAGATTTTCAATTCGAGACAAGTCTGCACACTCATGCACACACATTGACATGCAACAGTTTTATAGGCCCGTAAATAACCTGTAGTGTTTGCGAACTACAGCAATGCATTTGATGTAGCTAATTTTAAGTTTATAATGGAATGATAGCCTATAGATTTGCCATAAGATTTTATCCAAGCGTTCCTCAAGATATATTCACATTTGTTCAGTCACAATGAACAGTACATAGCAAGGCATTTAAAAAAGCCAAGCCAGGGACATTTTTACCATTTTTAATTTCTACAGAAACTAGCAATGCTCAGTTATGTACGTCTGATGAACACGCAGTCACATATAGATTTTTAGATTAGTACAATTCATATACGTACAAGTACCACTTAACACGCCTGCACAGACGCACTAAATCACAGTCAAACCTTTGTAAAAACGAGACGCACAATGCTTCTTACACAGAAGTGCATCAGTGTAAACTTCACAATGGAGTTTATTGCAATTATTTTCCTTCCATCCATTATCACTTACACCTTCTCTAATTAAGTCTGTGGCAGCTGGAGCAAGTCCCGAGAAGCACAGCATCCTAGAGGATATGCCAGCCCATCATCTCATAGACGCATGTCTCCTATAAAGGCCCAAACAAATATGCATTCTTATCTGAATCACTAGTCTTTGGATTGTAGGGAGAGATTCCAAGCAACTCGCTATGCTAACATGCTAACAAAATGAAAGATGAAAAGCAAATAGCACCACCGAGAAACAGTGCAGAGGAACACGGGATGTGCTGATCTGCTCCTGTGCTCACAGTTTGCGGGAAAAATGTGACTGTGCAGGGATGATGGTTCAGTTTCAATCAGTTCTATCCTACTAAAATAAGGAAAGCCCTCTTGCAAGTAAATCATAAACATTATTGCAATTTTTAATTATTCCATGTCAAATGATAAGAAAATCATATAAAATACATTTTAAAATAATAATAATAAACCCACATTTATAAGGTCTGACACTAAAATACAGAAGAGATCTCGAGTGGAGGAAAGATTACATAACTGTAAAATGACCACCAGCTATTTTGAAAGCCAGATCACCAACAGTAAAATGTTTCCCCATATAGATTTCCAGCCAACAAAACACACACTATACATTTGAATATTGAACAGCGGCACTGTGAAAGGGAGTGCTTACTGAAAAAGCAATAAAAACATTATTCTGTACTTTAGTTTTGCAAGGGCTTGTGTGCGTGGTTCGTAAATGAAGCAACGCGGAAAATTCTGGAGGAGGACCCCAGCAGTCCTTAAAACGTAGTTGCTTAAGTGACGAATAAGTCACAAATTTGTGTTGGGGGTCCCTACCAGGACCAGAAATGTGAACTGTTTGGGGGTCCCCGAGGACCATCCTAGACCAAGCAAGCATGGGAAAAAGAGGATTAGGACTGAAGGGCCCCCATTTACGGTGCATACGATTCAATTTCTCGTTACACTGTTTTGGGTGGAGGCACCTTCTAATGGGTCTATTGCTCGAAATTGGCCACAAAACAATTATAATGCTCGGTAAGAGCCTGACAAAGCCTAACTAAAGACTGGGGGGTACTCCACAAAGCAAGATTTCCCTGTTAGCTGGGTTAACTTAAGCTATAAGCCATGATTGTCCAATAGGAATGCTTCTTACTTAAACTCATATTGGACAATCGTGATTTCTAGCTTAAGTTAACTCAGCTAACTGAGAAATCTCGCTTTGTAGAACACCCCCAGGTCCACGTCCATAGTAGGTCCTTGGGAATAACAAAGGCATTTCAGCTAAAAAGAGTTAGAGGACACTAGCTGTAAAAACCCACTATACCAATACAAACTGTGTATGCATTTCTCTAATGCTGTAGTGATACATTTGCTTCAAAGCAGTGTGAAGAAACAACACACCAATTTTACAATCACTTCACTTTTCCATGAAAATCAAAGTGCAATCCGCCCCACTACAGATTGAAAATAAAGAACACCATATAAAAACCTTTTATTTGCAAAACAGGGAAGTTAAGTTTAACAAGTGACTGAAAACCAAATGCGGAACATTTAAGCCTCAGGTGGACAAATGCAAATTTGACTTTAAATAAAGCGAAGGAGCTGGAAATCAGTTCCTGTAGATGCTGACTCCCATCACGGTTTGTGTGGACAAGACGCTCAGGCACAACAGGCAGAAAGACAAGCATGGAAACGAGAAACACAAAAAACCCCATAATGCCCTTCATATAATATCCAACAATTCATATTGCTTCAACTCAAGCAACATAGGCGAATGAGCAACAAATACCATGGAGTGTAGCCTTTGTGACGCTTACAGTACAGGGAATGCAGAACCGTGTCATTATCAGTGCGTGTAGTACAGGGCCCACTAGGCAGGGAGACACCCCCAGGGGCGCATGCTGGGGGCGGCCAGTGGCACAGGGGCTCAACACAAGTCAGGCCCAAACCAGACCCTCCCGATGAGACGCGTCTGAAACATCAGGATCCTCAAAGGTTACACCAGAGGTTTAACTAGCCACTGGACATGTACTATGTAACTGACACATCATAATCCCACTTAGCTTAATACTATATTGATTAACTATTGGCTGGCGACAGAGCCCAACAGCTGATTTTTTTTGGAAACATCACATCTGCACTTATAACTGATCAATGTTGTTTACAGAGCCTTGGCTAAGTGTCGTTTGTTGGTTGTACACAAAACATCTTCATGCGATCACTTATCTCTTTCAGAACAGGGACATGTGATCATAAAAAAAAGCAAAACCATTATGCAAACATTACAGAACCAAAATGTTTCCACCATCTTCACCTTAAACATAGTAACTTGGTGTTGAGAACAACACACATCTGGAGGAGCTTTCAACTCTGGTCCTGGCTGGCTCACGCATTGTTTGTCATTTTTTTAGTCTCGGCTGAGTATTTGAGCTGTTGATTGAACAAACTGCATGACTCAATACTTGTTTGGCGGAAATATTTCCTCATCTGAGGAAAATCAAAATGTTTCTTATTGGAGGAACACATGCAATAGTAACAATATTTCCCAGGATATTTTAATGGAGAAGCATTTAATGAATTTAATTACAACATTTACATATTTTAAATAAGATCGCTGAATGATTCAATAACAATAAATTAAGTTTTTCCACAAGTGACAAAAAGAAAAATGATAGCAAACCCTCCAACACATTCACTCATAATATAACCTGACAATTATTTCAAACAGCTCAGTTCCTGCTAATTAAGAGCTCAGCCAGAACAAACCAGAGCAAATGTGAGGCTCTGCAAACCAGAGTTAAAAACACCTTGGGCAGGAAACACTCAAGCCCTACTGACTCTTGCCATAGTAGCCCTTCACATTCCAGTCTTTGTTCCATTGTGCGGAAGCTTCATCTGTGGTGTTCCCATGGACACTGCCAAGCCCTCCCACACTGCATTGCCTTTGAAGGCGGTACCTCATCCTCATTTGTCAATCAAGCCGCTCTCCTTCAACTTGAAATAGAAGAACTTCTCCAGTGTGTTGGCACATTTGCAGTACTCGCTGTCGGGGGGGTTATACTCCCGGCAGTTGGTGATGACGCGCTGCAGGTCGGCGATGAACAACTTTTTTGTCACATAGTAACGATTCTTCAAACGTTCTGTCATGGTCTTTAAATCTGGGGGGGTGGGGGGTTCGAGTGAGAACACCAATCTAAAGTTCTAAAATCACAGGAACCAGAGAGCCTTCCATCAGACTTACCAATGGGAAAGCGAATGATTTCGTAGTAATCTGGAGCTTCAGCTTTCTTTACTGGCTCCATGAAGGGCCAGGCGTCTGGGTGAGTCTACAGTTAAACACGGTCAAAAACAAACACATAAATAAATTAAATAAATAAATAGCAACACTACCAACGAGTGAATGAAGTGCATTTATGTCTTGGCACTGACCATGCCATCATATACTTATAGAAATATTCTTACCTTAATCTGGGCCAGTAGATTTTTCAGAATATTATACAAGAGATCAGGGTCTTTCAACTCCTTGCTGCTACAAATGGGGAAAGAGATTTAGGAGAACATTTACTAGTGTCTATGGAGCAAGTTTATTATATGAAGGGTCTACAAAAACAAAAAGTTTTACTTCATCTGCCCGGTATCATGAATGTTATTCCCATTACGTTACTCCGCACTGGGATCCGCCGTATTCCAGTGGGACTCACCACTTATCCCTCCCGCTGGGCTTCCACCCCGCTTCGCCTGTGGAGACACAAACGACATCTGTGAAACCTCACGGCTAGCCTGCAGTCTACGAGCTGTGGAGGCAGAGGTGCAGGGACGTACGGATTCCAGGGATGCTCTCCACAGGGATCTGGCGGACACCCTCCTTGAAGCACGTCAGCCCCGGGTAGACCTTCCTGATCTGACTCTGCTTCCTCTCGATGAGCTTCTTTATAATCTGAAAAGGGTACATGACGCCAACTCAGTGCCAAGACCCCGCACCCCAGCCAAGCCCGTCATTCAGACCAGGAGACTCGTCAGAATATTCATCACACATGTTCGGCCGCGGTAGCGACACTCACCTCCTTCTGCCTCTTGATGATGTGAGAGAGTTCAGTGTAGGGGATTCTGGGGTTCAACTCGCACTCCATCAGAGTCGCCCCCTCATAATCCTTGATATAGCCCAAGTAGCGGCTCTTCGGCACCTTAATGTCTTTGGAAAAGCCCTGTCAAAGCACAAGGTCACAACCGACGCCGTCAACCAATGGGGCGGGAGCAGAAACAGGAAGGCCATGAGCCATGTGGCTGCGGGCGGGCCGGCCTGCCTACTTGCTTCTTGAAGTAGCCAATGGCGTACTCGTCTGCGTACGTGAGGAAGTACAGGATGCTGTGCTTGATGTGATACTCCTTCAGATGGTTCATCAGGTGGGTGCCGTAACCCTTAAACCACAGAAAAGAAGGCAAGCTAGAGGAAAACATTTTGACCAGATGATGGGCAGGCATGTCAGACAGCCATGATACAGGTGCCGTTTGATGCTTAAGAGTGGTGGCTCACAGACAGCAGCATACCTTGACCTGCTCGTTGGACGTAACGGCACAGAAGACTATTTCGGTGAAACCTTGGGTAGGGAACATCCTGAAGCAGATCCCCCCGATAACACGTCCATCCTTGATGAGGGCCAACGTCTTGTGCTTTCTGAGTAAACAACACCGATTTGCACATCAGGGACAGCGAAAGCCATAAACCTTCCTTTTTAATTAGCAGGCAAAACACTCTGCCTAATATCTGGGAACCTGAGAGAGATCTTCAATATTTTAAGTGACTTGGACGATTCCACTTGGAACATGAAGCAGTTCCTGGCACTGAATGTCAGGGTGCCGGTTTCCCAGTACAAATGCAGTTTCAGGGTCAGAGCCCAAGACTGGGCAGCCCTCAAGAACGGGTCGTGTTCTCAGGCCGCGTTACACTCACGGGTCGAACACCAGCCTGGTGATGTACTCCTTAGGCATGCGGGGAAGCTGGTGGGAGAAGACGTTCTGCAAGCCGACCAGCCACATCAGGATCCTCTTGTTGGATTTCTGGGAGAGCGAGTTGCCGATGACGTGGAACTCGATGATGCCGCGGCGCTCCTCCAGCCGGGCAGTCTCGTCGCGCGCCGCATTTGCCGACAGCAGGCTCGTCTGTGGAGGTGGAGTTTGCAGCAGGTGCATCAGCCCCACGCACTTCTGCGGGCTCATTTCCGCTGCTCTAATGCCGCGCTCACACATGTAGAATGATGAGGTCCCATCACCGTAGGCCGCATACCCACCTCCGGCCCCAGCATGGCGGCCGGGTCGGTGATGGTCATCATGACTTCGTTCACCAGCTCCATGGGGATGTCTCCCATCACGCGGATTCTCTTGGCATCTTCCAGTGTCAGTGCCTCTGGAAGCCTCCTCTTCTCACCTGGAGGACATTGGCAGTCAGATGCTGGAGCCACCACACCCAGCACCAACAGCCGCACCGCATTCAGAGTCACTTAGGTCACATTAGCTGTTCTAAATTCTTATCCAAACTGCTGGGGAACCCTCTTCACCCTCTCTGGGGGCTGCATGTACTCTGTAGGTATCATATGATTCACTTCTTTAACCGGACACTAACTTTCTGAGAAAAATGCCGCATACTGGAAATACACAAAAACGACGCCATTTTCTGGGAAGAAAGCCGAAAGCCAAACTCGCGGGAAATGGAACGTTCCTCCAAACAGTGTGACATGAGTTTTCGCAGCTGACTTCGGCTTACCTGGCAGGGGCTCTGACATGCCAGCATCCAGGCTGGCACTGCCCAGAGAACAGGAGCTGCTGCTGTTCTTGGTGAAGGACGGGGTGCCTGACACAGACGCGGGGCTGATCACTGCTGTGCAGCACAGGCATACAGACACACACACAAACAAGCCTGTCAGCCGCACTGGGACCTTCTGTTTAATGCTATACTAAACAATGCTTAAGCTTAATTTGAATGTTTGCCCATTTGGTTATCACTGACAAAGGGGACTACAGTAGCCCTTATTTTATCCTCCATATTTTGATAATTTCAAGCAAATGGAAAATTAAATCAAATACACATTTAAACACAGGAGGCCAAGATATTAAAGATGTGCGGAGAAGGTCAGTCAGGGGCGTGGCCTCACCTGTCTGGGGCCCAATCTGCCCCCCTTCTGAGGCGGGCATGGTGAAGTCTGCGTCCCAGATGGGCGAATTCTCCCCATAGATTTCCTCCTCCAGCATGGAGAGAAACCTGCAGGAGGGGGCACATACATTAGCGCCCCCCCCTTGTGCATTGCTGCCATGCCACTGTCTCTCCTGTACCTGCTAGTCAAGTGACATATTATTATTTTTAAAGGGGACAGCATTTGGTGACTAATGGTACATCGCTGCTACCCCCGCCCAGCCCCAGTGGACAGGCACAACCTGTTCTCAGCCCAAACAGACCGGTGCTAGAGAACTTTATGAACAGAGAGTGGGGGGGGGGAGCAAAATCTGCCCCCTCTCCGGTCTGTGCCAACAGCGATGTGATGAGCAAGAGGTGATATTTACTTGGGGAAGTGGGTGAGGATGAGGGTGCGCTTCTCGGGGAGCAGCTTGTCCTTCTCGGTGCGGAACTTCTCCAGCAGCTGGCGGCGTGTGACGGTGAAGATGGCTTTGAGGAGGCTGCGGCCGAACACCTGCGTGGTCTCGCAGCGAGGCAGGCTGTCGTTGCACTGCGGGATGTGGCAGTAGCACAGCCACCTAGACACAGGCAGGAAGGCTTGAGACGGCCACACCACACCACGCCAATGGGCACACGGCGCCACTCGCCACGCCAATGGGCACACTCGCCACCGCATCACTCGCCACGCCACACCGCATCACTCGCCATGCCACACCGCGTCACACCGCTCGGGCACTTCCCCATTGATACTGGGCAAGAAATTTCAATCTGAAAATCTCTAAATCAGCAGTGGGCAACTCTTCACGATCATCCACATCCAGACAAGTTGCCCTTTACTTCTCCTGGCTGGCAGTTGCCCAGAAACATTGCTCAAAAAAGTGGCCCAGTGTGTAATCACCTTTACTCCCAGCCACACAGACAAACACTTGCCTTCAGCAGTTTCAGACAATCATATACACACGTGTAATACAACCACTCCTCCTTCAGCGACTGAGATACGTTCCAATGGACAGGTCTTGACCGAAGATCACAACGCTGATGGCTGCGCTTATGACTTAACTCCAGCCTTCCGAGTTTCTTTTATCCTTTATCAACTGGACATCTATAACATTTATTACATTACTACTACTTTAAAAATCTCTCCATTACTTCAGCGTGTTATTATTAGGCGTACAAATTTGGTCGTATATGTAGACTTTCATCGGAATATTAATTTTTATTACAATCTTATTTGCAAATAGGGCTGGGCGATATGGCAGAAATGTAATCTCAATAATTTTTCCCAATATTGAACGGTAACGATATATATTTCGATATAAGCCACAAAAATTAAAGGGTTCATTAAATTACATTTTAAAGTATAGTTCATTAACAAAAACAGATGACAGATTTGGCCTTAAAAATTAAAACAATTTACTAAAATAAAAGTTGTGATAAAGTATGGTAAATCAGTAAATGTACAAAATGTAAACATAAAATTATTGTAAAAACATAATTTGTAACACAATTAGACCACAGTGTCTGACTTTAAGAGGTAGGTCAAATGTGCTTCGGCAGATATGAGAGATGACAGTTCATGTATACACTAAATGCCCTACACGCTTATGCCTTGGAAAACTTTCGTCTTTGTGAGTTTTAATGTGTTCAGAAACCACTTTGATATGTGTTGGAATAATGTTTTGGTTGATAAATTGTGGTACTAATGTAGTGTAATCCGCATGTGTTTAAGCTAGGCTAACTATGAAGTGTGGCATTAAGACGTGTGTATTAGCTCGTAATTTATTTTTCCCTTTTCTGTATATTTCAGTTACAAATAACTTTTATAAAGATCTTCAATAAATCAAGAAAGGCAAGCCTTGTGTGGCGACCTCTTTTATTCTGTTAGCTGGCTGTCTAGCTTCACATAGCAGCGTGTTGTGAGGACAGCAGACTCACTTTTTAAAACAGTAACGCCATGTAACATGCTTAATATATATATGCATATTTATTAAATAGAGTCAGCAGGTCTAAACGATCATTTATTTATTTATATCTGCCTTTACAGCGCACAACCACACGCAAGTTGGTGTTTGTTAAGGCCGTGTGAATACAACAGCATTTTCTAAATTATGCAGTCAAACGTGATAGCCTTAAATACTGTGAAATCGTAGAATATGTTATAAATCCTCATATGCTGTTTTAGCACTGAAAACATTAACTTTAGTAGATGCTTAACTTACCAATGGCTAGATGCAGCCGGTGACCAAAACACTGCAGGCGAGTCCAGTTTTTAAGTGAGACAGCCTTAACAATGTTTGGGCCGTTGTCCGTTGTAATGCACACCTGGCAGTCCTCGCTAAGGCCCCAAGATGCGAGTGCATCCTCCAGACCCGCAGAAAGTATTTCTGCAGTATGGTCGTCTGGAAAATATGCAGTCTGCAAGCATCTTGATTGCAGACCCCAGTCCTTGTCGATGTAATGAATGGTGAGGCTCAAATATGGCTCGGATGTGTGGCTGGACCATAGGTCGGTGGTAGTGGCAAAGTATCTCACGTTCCTTAGATTATTTTCCAGCTTTCCGCGGCACTCTTCATACAGCTGAGGTAGTGCGGTTTTGGAAAAGTATTTTCGGCCAGGGAGTTCGTACCTGGAGTCAAGCACTTTCACTAATTTCCTAAACGTCTTGTTCTACTGTGCTTAGGGGCATCATATCTTTCGCTAGAAAGTTAGAAACGGCCCTGGTTATATCCTTTCTCCTTTTGGAACAACTTTCATAAGGTGTAATGGCCACGAAAGACGACATGATCGATTTCTGCTTTGGTACAGCCCCACTGCTAGCCCTGCTAGTTGGCGGAGTAGCATCGGCCCACATTTTCATGCTTTCAGTGTGGTCGTTTGGGTGATGCTTTTTTAGGTGATGGAATAGGTTGGTTGTGTTGCCAGTCTTGGTTTTCACAAACTGACGACATATTTTACAGATCGTTTTAATCTGTGCCTCGTCATTTTTCAGATAGCCAAACCACTTCCATATAACTGAATTTGTGCTACCTTTTTTGTCGACAATTTCAACATCTTTGGATAATAACTCGAGGTTAGATTCACTTTCGTCGCTGCTTCC
>JAODKN010000093.1:14571491-14589814 GCA_026774425.1 Petrocephalus zakoni | reverse complement strand
GATCCCGCAAAGCACGGAGGGCGCACCCACCCCGGCTCACACCTGGGCCACTTCGGCGACACAGGACGGGGGGGAAACTACACGAGATCCTGAAAGTCTGCTTTTTGCTGCAGTGCCTCTACGTAATGTGCGGATTAATTAGTATATGGGGAATGTCCCTTAAATTTCCCTTTAATAAGCTGATCAGCGGGCGCCTGCTGCCAAAACAAGGAAGCGGCGCGGATAAACAAGTCAGCTGTTCGCGAGCAAGGGGGGGGAAAGGCAGATAGACGACAGCATTCGGCAGACAGCTCGCTGCGACGGCGAACGGGCGGGTATCATGCGGGTGCCAACGGCTAAGGCGAGCGGGAGCCGGCCACGCTATCGCACTCGAAAAAGCTCGGAGAATTTAGTTGCGATATAAGAACAAAACAATAAACTCCAGTCTACAGCAAACGGCACTGATCGGCTAATGTTAAAGCGATGCTTGTCAAAACACAAAGTGACTGCTTACCACCTTAAGCTGGAAACGGATGTATAACCCCGTGACACCTCATACACTCGGCAGAGATATTAAGTGATTTTAATGTTTAATCGCTGTTCCACTTTCACAGTTCTCAGCAATTCCTCATCGCATCCTCCGGCCTTCACTTCCGCCTTGTGAAGTCAGCTTCCGGGAACCGCCCACTTCCTGCCGCTGAGACCCGCTGATAGACATCCCAACCAACCAATAATATTGCAACATCTGGATTCAACCGCTCATTCATTATTACTTCAATAACAGAGGCGATCATTCATTTAGTTGTGCAAGGAAATGTCAGTGTAAGACTGCAGGAAATGATTTGCTATTGCAACGAAATATGGCCATGGATTACAAAAATATGATGTCAATATTCGCTTACACCGTTTTATTTTATTATTATTTAAAATTAGTTTTATTAGCAAGCCTGGGCGGCACGGTACGTGGTGTGTGGTTCGCACTGTTTCCTTGCACCTTTTTAACCCGCACTCGAGTCTGTGGAGCTTTCTTGCCCCCCGTGCCAATTAATCTCCGGTTTATAGTCTGAAAATGTTGCGAAGTTGCCATTGCCTGCCCTGTGATGGGCTGGCACCGTGTCATTCCTTGCCATGTGCCCATATATAAGCTCAGAACCGCGTCACGACGATTTGACAAGCGGGTATGCAAAATAGACCTGTAGTTTGCACGACGGTAAATTGTATTTACATTCATTTACAATAAGAGCATGTTTATGTTTTCACGTTTATTTTTGATAGACTATCATGTGGCTTGTTTTCACGATTGTATGAGCTCTGAGACATTTCTTGGTTGATAAGTCTTACTGTCTTACTGTCTTACAGCCAATTAGTCCAAGGAGAGCTTGTTTTCAGATGGCTGCGTAAAATGATAATCATCCGAAATTTCTTCTGAACATTTAACTTCACTAATAGTATATTGCCTAAAAGCCAATACTGCCGCAATGAGGTCATTTCAAGAATTGAAGGGTTTCATTTGTCACATGCATAGTACTGTATACAGTCCAACTGGATCCCATACAGTGGAAGACAAGGCCGGCATAATAAGAATGACAAAAAGCAGTAAGGCAAAGTTACAGAATAATAAATATGTAACAAGTAAGGGACAGTGAAGTTATACAGGTAATAAGAGAATGGGAAATTAGACATGTTCAACATAGCTCCCAAAAGGCAAATGAGTAGGGAGCAAATGTTTAATTATACCTGTCAATCAGTGTTTCAGTTTTTCTTGATTGCTTTGGTACATGTCATGAAAAATACTTAACATTCTCAAGACTATAAGAGCATGTCTCATAACAGTTAATGTATCTAGCACAACACTATGGTTTAGCTACAAAAGCCTGTAACCATGTAGTGTTGTGGAGTAACAGAAAATATATAACGGCGTTACGTATTTAGAATACAAAATATGAGTAACTGTATTCCGATACAGTCACCATTTAAATATATGGTAATTAGAATACAGTTACATTGTTGAAATTAATGGATTGCATGAAGTGATTTATCTATTTCACGTTTATTCACGTTCAAATTAAATTATGGCCATTTGATGTGTTTCCCAGAAGTCCTTGAAATAAAACACGCAGCTAGAAGTCGCGGTGCGGTTTTAGTTAAGTTAGCTGGCTGCTTACTCGCACTAATGGAGCTGGCCCGACACAGCCAAGATGGGAGTGCGCTTCTGTCTGGGAAATTCACTCACTATTTCATGTTTAACGGAAACAGTTGGGGTAGAACAATCTACTGGAGTTTAGTTTGGAGCTTTATACTTAGGTGGTATCCTTGGGAGCTGCTCTTTTGAATGTATCGTAGTTGTCCCAGCCAGAGGCAAGGCATAAGCGAACGCCACCAGGGGGCCCCCATGAGTGCTTGAAATGTCAAGATATCTTGATTTAGGTGGGGGCGCATAAAGACTCGGGCCGGCCCTGGTCCCAGCATTGTAACACCTATAGTTAATTGACTTGGCTAATTGATATTGTATAAAAATCACCTTGCTTTTCAGTTAATTGTTTGCGTAGAATTGAGAGAGAGAGAGAGAGTGAGTGAGTGAGTGACTGAGAGGCATACACACACTGCCAGTATAAAGTACCAATCTGTACCTTTGATGGTACAAGTACTTCTCACTGGGGCAGTACCATCAAGGGTCTGCCAATTATAGCCTAGCTGTAAGTAAATGGACCTTTTGAGGCACAGAAATTGATTCTGATGAACATTTTTGTACCACTGAGTGTACATAAATGTTGTTTGTACCTTGGTGTCTGATAGTGCAGACACCTGTTTGCGTTCCTGTTTTTTTGCTCTTGGGATTGTGACAAGTGCGTCCATTCATTATTACAAAGCATTGTATTTAAACCGAATAAGCTTTATGGCGGTCTGTTCGTAAGTAGGAGTTGTCCGTAAGTTGAGCGTTTTTAACCTGGGGACTGTCTGCACTTGGCTTCATGCTTTTCTGCCTGTGTTTGGACTACAGATTTCAATCTCAATTTGGCTTTGCTTGCTATCACTTTCTTCTACTTTGTTTTTAACACTTTGCCAGTCTTTGGACAACTATACGAGGAAATTAATCTGCTGCTCTCACACTTGGATTCTCTCTCCATCCAGTCATTACAGGAAACTATCCCTGGAAGCCTGGATGCACACTCACATGTATAAGCTGAGTTGTAACTACTGGTTTAATGGCTAGAGATGTGAATTTGTAATTGAAAGGTTCAAGGCTCCAAGCACTGTTTCCTGGGCGCTAAATTAGCTGCCCACTGCTATGTCAGAATGTTATTTATGGGTTAAATGTAGAGGACGCATTTTGTTGCTGTGGTGTGTCAACAATGACAATCACTTTAGAATAATAGCTGTAATTTTTCTAAATAGCATTGATGCCTGGTATTTGGTATTTAACATAGGAATAGGTAATTGGCAGCATAAATGTGCAGCCCACAAATCTGCAGCAATTACCTGATGGAATCATGTCAACATGAAGAATCTCTATGAAATGTTCCCGGCACTTTGTTGGGTCCATACCAAAAAATTTAAATTTTAACAGAGCCCCCAAATTAGGTCATCGTCGCAGGAAGAAACCAGCATACCTAGAAGAAACTCATACAAAAACTGGAAATAAAGGAGGTGTGACGCTCGCGTAAAGTACCGTGTATCAGATTTTCAAACTAGTTGTGACACATTACACGTTTTACTTTTTACCATTAGATGGAGCCAGATATCTTTTTGATATACGGTGGAGCAGGGGCGTCGCAAGTGGGGGGGATGTGGGTGTTACAACACCCCCACTTTTGCTGAAACACCCCTCACTCGTATCAGACTAAAACGATACTAAAATATGCGCTGCTACGGGTACAATAGCGAACTAAACTATAGCTCTGATCGGGGAGGGAAAAACACACACGCAAACTTAGGCTATGCTCATAGGTCCGTTAGTTGGATTGAAGGACCATTCGGCCAATCACAGCAAAGGTGTCAGATTGCGTCAGTAACGAGGGAACGAGAGCTGCTGTAATTCAAAGTGAGTAAATTGGCAACGTGCTGTCCTGTTGGATTTGGGAAGAAAGTGCGGTGAGATTTGTGGCAGGTGAGGCACTGGTTCTTTCAGAACAAAAATAAATAATAATACGAAGTGCTATAGTGAACTTAATTTTTTATTTTTAGCCAGCGTACCGGCAATAGTAATCCCGTGGCCTCAATCTGAGGCAGAGGTACTGGCTGCCTCACCTCCTCCTTTTTCGCTGCGGTTTTGTATCAGATCAGTAAGACTGACTTTGTTATACGCACGCGAAATACACGATGCATTCTATGGAAGGTGAGGACATATAATATAGGTGTGTACAAACATTACAATGAGAAAGCAGAAGGAGCGCGCGCCATGCGGTTCCTCTCTGTCTGTTCATAGCACAGAGCAGTGTCAGTAGACGAATATTAATATTAATTTTATAATTATTTGTTTTTTTACTTCTCATGATGACAGGTGAGGCTCTCCCAGGCCACTGCATTGCATTTATCATTATAGCAACTAGCTAGGGGGTAACTGTAACGGGCATGACAGTAACTTTACCGTATACGTTAGGCAAGTACCTCCGTGTTTATCTTTTTATTTCAATCTGTCCTCTCTTTCCTTTCATAGAGCTGTGTCTTGAAGGAATCATTCTCTTTTTGTCATGCAATATTAGGATGCACAAAAGGAAAAGGCGGGGCAAGAGAGACTCCTTTCATTTGCATAGTGTAGATGTAAATAAAATGTAGAAATGCAGGAAGATATATATAATTGGCCGTGATTATAATTATATTATAAGTTGGCTGTGATAAATTCAAGGGGAGTTTTACTTCCCCATCCTAGAACGCCCCCCACTTTTAAAAAGCTTGATACGCCTCTGCGGTGGAGGAAGTTTGTTCAAGAAGGGATTTCTAGATATGCGTAGTACCAGGGTTTTCCAGCAGAGGTCAGTACCAATTGCTAATGTGTTAAATAACCATTAAATAGCTTCCTGCAATAAAGAACTGCTGCACAAAGGGCTGGCTGTTCATCCATTTTCCAAAACCACTTATCCTTCCAGGGGGGTCCAGAGCCTATCCCGGAAGCTACAGGCATGAATTGGGGAACAACCCAGGATGGGGGGGCAGCCCACAGGGCACACTCACACCTGTGGTCATTTTGGCAACTCCAGTCTCCAGTTAGCCTCAGCATGTTTTCGAACTAACGGGGAAAACCACGATGGCAGTCTGTTCAGTTAAATCGATGCAATCTTATTGCCCCATACAAATGAGGAACAAAAAGGATCACCTATACACTATCCTATACGTAGCATAAACAAAAAGTCAGTTCTCTGTATAAGTGAAAGGATTAATGATCAACACACCACAACGATATGTGTCCTCTGCGTTTAACCTATATGTGAAATAGCAGTGGGCAAATAATTCAGCACTAGCACCTTGCTGGTCAGTGAATCAAACCAACAACCTTTCAATCACAAGTGCAAAACTTCCCCTTGAAGTTTTTCACTACGTTTTCAGTTACAGCCAAGCTATTTAAATAGACAGTTCTGAATATAGGCTAATTGTAAATTGTAATAATTTAGGCACAGGGCATGGAGTGTAAACACACTTGTGTATGTAAAAGGTTCAAAGATAGGTGCTGTCATTTTCAACCAAGGTGAAACAGTTTGTGAATCTTTGCAATTCAAAAAAACAAATATGAATGTCACTACTCAGAGGAGAATGGTGTATAAACACTCTAGTCCAAAAACATGGAGTTTTGTGAACCTTTGTTTCTAAATTACCCATAATGCACGATTATGTATGCAAGTGTGGTGAGCTAGCATCTCTTCCTGGATGCCCTGTGCCGTGTGTCCTGCTTTTTCCTGGGATGGACTCCAGGTGCAACAAAGAAAAGACGCTAAAGGATGCTTTAAGGGCTTAAGCAAGAGAAGAAAGGCAGAAGTGGCACAGACAGAAATAGATGCAGCATTGAGGGAGCAGGCCAAGGTGTTTCAGAAGACTGCCTCTCACATGCACCAGGGCTCTGCTCCCAATCAGAAGCGTCCAGTCTTCTGGGCTGCAGGCATAGTCATTTGTCTTTATTGCAGCCTCCGCCCCCTCAGGGCATTGCAGGAATTGATGGTGAGAGTTATCTCTTGCCTGTAATTGCACTCTCCAGAGGGAACACCTGAGGCAGGTATGGCAGCGTGGCGGCAGCTGGCATATAGGCAGCATAGTCATTCTGCTGATTAAGGCAGTTCGTTAGAGTCTCATCCACCCAACCCACTTTCTCCAAACACAGACTAGTACAACTTTTTTAGTGCCTTAACATGCTCCACAGCGTGTGTGGCTCTGAGCCTGTGCCTGGACGGACAATCGGCATGCTTACGAAAATGTGTGCGATTGCATGGTTCCCCCGAGATACCATTAAACTAAGTAGCATCCTGCTGTGAGATACAATGAGTGACGTTCCGAAGCCGCTCAGCGTTACAAGCACGTAGTTGAGAATGGGAATGAAATGTTCCCCCATGCACAGAGATCTCTAGTCATGTGACTTCCTGTCATAACACCCATCTGTCCTACTGCACGATCCAATCATTATGTCTCGTGAGTTTAAAACACATTACCTTTCAACTAGTAGTTTTCACAATATTGTAGCTTTTTAAATAACCTATTAGCCACATAGATTCTTTAGGAGTCAGCCCAGTTTTTGGCCTCAGGTTGACTCCAATTACCCTTCCAGCAACAATATGAGTAATTGTTTTTTCTTTTTTTAATCCTGCCTGTGACTCAAACAATCTCACTGTCTTTGAAGACAATGATGTTACTGAAGATTCCTTTCAATATTATGAAACTGAATGAGGACTGAGGAGAAGCACCAGCACAAATACAGCCAAAGACCCCCCCCACCGACTCGGGCTCCGGAAAATGCACCTAGAGGCCTAAAAGAGTCTTATTTATAGGGAGAAGAGAAGATGATAGAGGAACTTTTTCAAAGCTGCAGAGACAGCTGGGGCTTGTTAGTCTAAATTACAGGGAGCAGATGTTAATTTCTTCGCATGCGCTGCTTCTGAGCAATTAAATTTGACATACTTGCGGCGTCATTTTTTATCCACTTGCAGCCTAGCCTTAATCCCGCTTGTGGGCACGTTTCACAAACACACATGACAGCTGCCATGTACAGTACATGGAGATCACTAGTCGAGTTTGCCCTCTCGTCTGGGTTTCTACCTGCCAGCACAGCAGTATGGTTGTGTCGCCCACGGTGCCCGGAAGTGCAATGCCTGTCAACATTCAGTTTGCACAGCGACCTGTTCATAAGTGGCGCCACCAGTTGAGGGGTTTTAGTACATGCTAAAAGTGTATCATACACCCCATCCAGCCTTCTCGGCCTGCAGCCTCTTTGAAGACGCGGCATTTTTCTTCTCCTCTCGGGAAGTAACGAGGAAACTGACAGACGCTGCAGGCCGTGGAAGAATTGGATGCACCAAAAGAGTACTGGCTTGACAGTTAGAGACACGCAGTTGCACGCTACCAAAGAATGACAAGCGCCCATTTCCTAGTGATGTTTTTGCTCTGACAGAATGAACAAGCAAAAGGCGCAAACTACTCCTAAGCTAGTTATTTAAAGCGAGCAGTATGCATGAATGTGAATGAAAAGCAAACAACGAACTCACGCTGTAGTAGCAAAGTAGATTTTTTATTTGTTATAATTTTTAACATTACAGCTGGTCATTCTGCATGCTCAATATCTAAATTAATTTATAAAATAAAACGAGCAGTAAGGAACATTCAATCATTTTTTTTTCATGCGGACTGAGCTGAATCCAGGTTGGACAATTGGATACTTGTATTATACTTGCCACTACCCTTTTTATTATGGAAAAATCGTAACATTGAAGAACAGCATTCAAATGTACTCTAGAGGAGGAAATGCTACAGTGAGTAATTAGTAATATTGAAAGATATAGATTCACTGGTGAATCATTTAATGAGTATTTGCTCTCTTGTACAACCAGAGTAATGTGCATTTCTTTAGGCAGGAGCCGGAGTACATTCTAAGCATTTGTGACATTTACATAGCAGTTGCATAGCACCTCATGGTGAGTTCCCGCGACCCGTTTTCCAGGCGATACAAATGGGATTTTTTTTTACTCTGTGTTTGCATGCTGCAAAGTCGCCATGTCTCCCCATCCCAGAGGGAATGAAAACAGCCAGTGCACTGCAGCACGTCACCTGACGAGAGTGTGAGCTGGCAGGTGGGCGTTCTCTGCCTTTGCTGGATGCTCTCAGGGCTCCCTGGTGGTTTAGAGATGGAAGCTCTTTGACGGAGCGATAATTCATAAAAGAACAATAATAAAAATAAACAAGCGCTCAGATTTCTGATGTAAACCACATCCAATCACGGAGTGCACATATATTAATACATTTGAATGAATAATTTGCAAGTACATTGACTGTTCTGTCCATTCCTGCTGATATAATCAAAATGTGCGGAGTAAGATTTATAAGTGAAAATACATGTTTCATGGCTTTGGATCACATCATGGATTACAACAATGTTCTTTTGGCATATACAGGCCTATTTAGTGTTTTATTAATACATAATCCCTGTAAGTCTTGATTGTTCTTTTTGAAGCATTTTGGTCACAATCAATAACTAAAAAAAATACATATATAGGATTCCAAATTTATGTTATTCTGAATGCATATTTTGTGTGCACTGCAAATAAACTTATATAGGGACTTTCCAGATTAGAATAATATATTATTCTTCAGTAAAATTTTCATTTTCATTGAAATGCAACTCTTTGTATCAGCCAAAGCCATATCAGCGACGCAGGGGTGGGACCCTCACCGGCATTTTGCATTACTTTGTAATTATAGTGTGCCCATCATTGTGCTTTTTAAAATTTTGCAAGCATTATTATTTAAACCCATGCTGGTTGCTTGCAATACTACATTAATCTAAAGTATGCTATAATAATATTTTGTTTGATTTATTATTACAGTACTGTAATAATATCGATAATAATAGCAATAGCAGCAATTAGTGCAAATATATCGGTGAATGCATTCCCATTTAGGCAGATTTTAATCCACATATAGCTTGTGTACCTGTATGAGTACATAACTTGGGCCGTGCCCATCTGAGGCCTCTCAGCAAGGCTCTTTTTTACTGACTTATGAAGGGCAATCCATAAGACTTACTTGAAGTGCTGCAACGATGATGTACATAATAAACAGCATTTTTTTCAGCGCTCCACCGCATTTTTTTATGCAGACCTTATAGCATGTTTTACACAACTACAGTTTCCTGTACCTCAGCTTAATATGTAGTCTATTTGTACTTCAAACCGAAATGTATCTTATTTTAGAACTTAAATGTTTTTGATGAGGCTGTGACCACTGTCAGCTTAAAGCTGAGGTTTTTACGGGATCTATATACGAGTAGACATCGCCTAAACCAGTCATGCAAGTAACAAAGCCAGTTGAATTAAGAAGGAACTCAGCAAGCCCTAAAGTACCAGAGATACAGTGGATAACTGTACTCTGGTCCACATCAGTCATGTTGACATGCTCGCATGCAATTTGTCTTTTATACCCAAGGAGGTCCTAAAATATCATTACCTCCATCTGACTTTATATTCATTTGCATGTATCAGAAAGGGTAAGTAATCCACCAAATCTCATTGAGAAGGGACTTGGGCACAGGATGGGAATGTGTTTTTTTTTGTAGTAGAATTTGAATGGATATGCTGTCTGGCAAAAGCAAATGCACAACAGAAACGGTTAACTGATCACGCTGGGATGCTGGCATCATGAAGGAAATAGACTGGGGTCCATATTAAATTGGTAATCAGCTGCATGGCACCGTGGGCCAGCCACCTTTTAGGACCAACGAGGGCCGGGCACAACTAGAGTAAGGTGGCCGCAGTTCATCACGGAGCGTGTTGGAAAGCTGTTCCTTTGTTTAACACATCTGTAGATGTCTGATCTAATGTTGGTATTACTCACTAACGGGACCAGTTACAGAAGGCAGGACCAAAAGCAAAGAGTCTTCATCAGGAGGTCACCTGAACCCAATACAAAACTCAAAAACCCCTCAAGTATTGCATCCTTTCTCATAAATTAAAAACATTCGATATGTATAAATTTTTTTAACAAGGCATATGGTTTGTTATTATTCATCAGCTACTTGAAAAACAACTCGAAACTTCAAGTGTCATTTAGTACCGATTTAGTGAGCGTGTTGATGGTAACAACCGTCCACTAAACACTCTAACAATAACATTTAAAGTCCATAATGTTAACACATTTCATTTGGATGCTTTTTCCTTAGGAAAAACAAAATCTGAGGATATTTACCATTCGGGATGGTAAGATTATACTAAAAAAACAGCATTTTTTGATGGAATTGTGAATAAAATGGGGTCCTACCCCCCCTGCAGCACAACCAGCTCATCAGCTCTTCAGAAACTGTGCGGCCATTTATTCCATTTTGTCATGAAGTACTTTGTCGCCCCAAAGATTGCTACAGAAATGGACTACATTGTAATAATTCACTGCATTAGAGCTACATGGGTAGAAAATACAGTTTTTGGAAAAGCTTAACAAAAAAGCTTAATTTCCCCTTGATTTAACCTGAAGATAATTAAAACGCTAAATGTAAATGTTTAATTGTGTCAAATGGTGTGAGTGGACCGTAAAAATAGCACAGAGGACTTCAGATCAGAGACAGATTACTCTTCATACGTATTTATGGAGATGTACACAAGAATGTAATTATGAGAAGGAAATAACGAGCTTTTGCATAGAGGAGCTGCAATTAGTATGAATCGGAGCCACCTGAATACCAAGCCAATCCCAAATCATCTGTATTGGAAAAAAAGCAGAATGCAGTTTTTTAAAAATGCCCCAAAATCAACCTCAGACGATAACAAGGGAATGACCTCTAAGTGTGCAAATGGAACTCAGACCCCTAACAGTTGGCTCTGTCCCAATCCTGCTAGTCAGCCATGTCTACACTCCAAAAGGGCTCAGTGTCTGATGTCTGAATGCCAACACTGGACCGCCGAGACTTTGGGGTCTCGCTGTCCCTCCTCCCAAGTGAGCTCTGCTCGCTTAGCAGACACTCCAGGCTGATGTGCTCCACGCCAGCAGAGTCGCCCAAAGGATGGCCAGAGTCACTAGTGTCCTGTCTGGGTGGCCCCGAATCCAGAGAGGTAACCGACGGCTGCCTGTGAATAGAAGCAGGTCCTGAGTGGGGGGAGCTTGCGGGGAGATGAACTTCCAGGAGGTTGCATGTGTCCAAGATGTGAAGAGGGCCAGATCTGGCCAGAAGATCACTCTGCTTTGAGCCAACTGGATGCAACAGGGGTTTCGTGGACAAGTGAAGGTGGGGGTACCCGCTGTGGTCTGTCACGGAGGAGTGGGCAGAGGTGGGTGTGGTAGACATGGAGAACGTGTGTTCATGGCTGGCTGGTAGCTGGTGGCTCAGGCTGGGATGGGAATGACGAAGGTTGACCGGAATGCCAGCTCCATATGTTGACTGTGTAGACGAAGTATAGCATGGCGTTTGTAGGCAGGAGGACCTGGGGCTGGATGGATGATGGAAGTGATCTACCAAGTGGCAGTTCTCCGTCTCGGCCCCCCTTGCCTGGCTGGTGTTCCCGTGAGCCCCGCCGAAGCTCCATGCACCCCCGGCGTGGTGGCTCAGCGGCTCGTGGTGCTGGTGCAAACTGGCCGCCACATTGTAGGCCATGCTGCTGCTGGTGGGGGGGTTAGAGACCACGTGCACCCCATAGGGGTAGGTGGAAAGGGTGGAGGTGTAGTGCTGCACGGCCATGTGCGCTTGCAGAAAGTGCATCATGTGGTGGAGGTCCTTGGTGAGCTGGGCCACTTCCTGGTTCAGGAGACTCATCTATAACAGGGAAAAAAGCACTCAGTATGGTACATGAAACCAACAAGAAGTTGGCTTGTTAGCGGAACAGAAATGTCGAGAATTGAGTGGATTGATTATCTAATCAGAATTCATGGGGGAATAGATCCATTCTAACTGACTGTGATAGATTGACTACTGTCTCGGGACTAATAGCCTCCAAAGAACTCTAAGGAATATAATGGAACACTGTTTCAGTCATGAGAGATGCAAGATTACCAGACTATTGTTTATGCATCGAAATATATACTATCGTATGTTTTGCTGCTCTGTTGTCCTTCCATTTTTCTCTATAAAAATGCATTGGATGGGAGTGTGAGACAGCCATGGGGAGTGCCATCTCCGATTCCGGCTGTAACCCAGCGCTCACCATCAGACTGCTTCCAGCTCTTGTTTTAGAGAGTGATGCCAGGTCGAGCCCCCGGCTTCCCAGGTCCCCTACACTGCCCATCCACTGCTTCTATTCCCCATTACCTGAAGATCTGAAACTATGTCAGAAGGGCCCTGTTTTTAGCTGCACAAAGCCCCAGAGATGGCAAGAGAGGAAGAAATAGACAGAGGAAGAAAGAGAGAGGACAGTGGGAGTGGAAGGGGGCTTTTGTTCCTAAGGATGCCTATATCAGCAGTCCTGCTGAGTTTCGGCGCTATTGCAGGAGGATCCTGTACACTAGACACATCCTCATTCCCATCAAACACAACCTCGTGGGACCATCAGCAGAATTTTATCATTCAAAAATCTGTCAAAAGAGACTTCTAGAATTCCCCTTTTAATCAATTTATTACATGAACTTATTAATTATAATCCAAGAATTAGTTGCTCATATCAATTACTGATCAAATTCTAAAGTAATAACAAATGAACAAAATTTGCCTTCAGTATACCACAACATAATGCCACTACCTTTCTTTGGTCCTTAATTGTGTAGTATACTGTATTATTAAACCACTGTAAAGTGTGGACATTTTCAGTCTGCTGTAGTTGTGAAACTGGACAAACTTTACCGTCACCACCTTCCCCCAGGCGACAGCCTTTACCATTGCCACCCCCCAGGTGATGTAATCTGGTATTATATGCTTAGCTCTCCTGACTGTTTTCCTTGTGGAGGTACCTCTCACAGTATATCATTTTCTGCTTTAGGAGACTCCCATGCCCCTTCTATACCCCAGCATACCTCTTTGTTCAGCTGGCACACACTCTGCCTCACTTCCTCCGTCTCCAAAAGCAGGGTAGCCGTCACCTGGCTGCTGTCTGCGCACAAAGATGGGGCAGGTAATGGGATCATTAGCTGGTGCTTTAGGGGAACTTCAGGTATTTCACACCTCTGTCTATAGCAGATAGATAGGACGCGAAATCCATCAAGGGTTCTTTACCCAGAACGCACTGCTCCGAGTTGCATCACTGTACTTTTGCTGGGTTCCAGACAACTCAGAACTTCAAAGTGTCCGGCCCGCCTACTTGAAAGGGTACCATGGAACGGCTGTCAAAGCCCAAGCTCCTACTGAGAAACTCGGACCAATTTCACGCCCCCCGGCTTCACCGAGAAGAAGGCGCTGTGACGTCAGACACCACGGCAGCCTCGACAGGCATAATTACCAAGAATGATAAGTAGTCAAGTGAAGGCCACATGCAGTGATTTTCCTGTTAAACATTGCAATAAAGCACTATAAATAATAGGTATGTAGAATGGTGTCAAAATGAATCGCAAGTATTGTGATGGGTAGTTTTAGCAGTCCATAGCTAGCTACAGTATAGCTTGTAGCTTACAGAAATGAAACTTCTCCATACAAACGGATTGGCATTATGACTCGGGGAATAGTTGTAGGTCAGAACTCTGGCTTTTCAGCTTGGAAGCTGTGAGCTCTGACGTCACTGGAAGGCAGCACATCTCCTGGTCGCACCATGTTTTATGCTGCGTGCAGAATAATCAAAGGCGACCTGGGTTGGGCTGGAATGGCTTCGGGGTTCATCACTCACCCGGAGCTCGGTTACTGCTGCCTCTGGCAGCGCTTCTCTCCACGTTGAAGTGAAACGTCCGCCCGTTGTCTTCAATGCCGTCCACAACTCTGCGCGGGGGGCATGGAAATCGCATATCCTTAATTAGCCGAGGAAGGCCAGATGAGATAGCGGCGGGCGCGGGGTGGTGGTGGGGGTTTGGGGGCTCAGATGCAGAGGACATGATGGCATGTGACCTGCCTGGGGGTGCTGAGCCCCCCCAGCAGCAGTCGCCTTTGTGTGTGCTCACCAGTGTGAGTCTGGCCCGTTCCATTTATAAAATGAGGGTAGAGTTACGGTACTAAGATAAGCCTCCCTGCACACCCCAGTTACCTGAGAAGAACTTAGTGTTTCTTTCCAGTCCTTGGGGAGTCGTTAACCTGTCTGGGTTTTGATAGCAGGCCTCAGATGCCATTTTCCTCCACAGTGTTTAAAAAACAATAATAACCTACATGCTCTATCGTTGGATTTTTTCCCCCATTTTCAGACCCCTCCTTTTAAGTATGGACTGTATTTGCTTATGTAAATAGATTCCAAAGACACTAAGACACGGAATTCCCCCAGGTGGATTTAACCTCCCAGATGCCGACTCTGTACTTACAGTTGGGTTTTGCATTAGACTGTAAATTATATTATCACAGTGCTGGAGAAATGTGACGCATTATGGTCTGTTCATCACTATACGCTGTAGTGGTGGCTAGTGGCTAGAAAACTTGAGGAGGTAAGAAGATAATACGTTATACAATGTTACAATACTGAATTTTTCGAAAGAAGGACAATAAAATTACAGTAACTTGTTTCACAATTGACTCTCCAAACCAAGGGGGGTACTATTCCCCTTCGGAGCTACAGCCTCTGATACAGTGCTCAGCGATTCAGTGTGGCCAGTACCTGGGGCTGAGGTCGGGGGGAGCACAGCAGTTCAGCGAGGGTATTGGCAGCTGGGAGGGCTTATGGCTGTTGCCAGCGTCATGCAGAGAGCCTGGCGAGGGGGCCTGGGGGGGGCGGTGGTGCTCCGGCCTGGACTGAGGGCCGGGCGATGGGCTGCGGGCCCGACACCCCCGGCTGGGCGAGCGACAGCGCCGCAGGGCATTGAACTGGCGCAGCTCATCGCCCAGCAGGCTGCCCAGCGAGGTGCGGCGGACCGGGCTGCCCAGCGACGGCGGCATCAGGCTCCGGCGCGGTTTGGAAGCCGGCGAGAGGTGCAGGTGGTCCTCGTGCCGGTCGCCGTGTCCCCCCGCGGAGGGCAGCCTGTGCTCCGGGTGGCCGCTGTGGTCCATCCGCTGCAGTGCAGGAAGGACAGTCAGCACACATTACAGACAGCCCCTGGACATCAGTCCAGCCTGAGCCTCAAGGGTCTCTGGGTTATTATATAAAACAGTTCAGTAGCTGTGTGGACATTACTCTAGAATATAAACTCAGGCTTCACTATGTACAGAATTTAAAGCTGCAAGCAGCTTTTCACATTTCCTAATGTTATGAATCAACAGGCAATACAGGTCATTCCTCTCTTTCCAGAATGCTCCAGAATGAAGGCAATATTCACAACCTGCCACATTTCCTTGAGTTGTGGTAAATCGATGACTGGAGATGGAAGAAGTCATTGCGTGACTTACGTGTGGGACCCTCGGTGACCGAGAAAACCTGGTCAAACCCTAAAAAGTGAACAGGACAGAATTTACTAGCAGAGAAATGTGACTGATATAGTCTACTGCACCATCTATCCATAAATGTCATTATAAACTATGAGGATAGGATTTTAGAGAACTGAAGATCAAGCTAAATTCGGGTGGGGTGAGGGTGACCAAATTATAGCCTGAAATGATCAAACTTCAGGAGAACCACATCGCTGGGGTTCTAAGCAAAGGCAGGAGCCCCATCTCGGTTGAGTAGGACATAGCAGCATGTACAGACAAGGAGGACAAAATGAAAAACAGGAAAACAGCGCTGTCACCCCTGTAATGGCGAGACTGGGCATTCTCGGGTATGTTCTATTTAGTGAGCACTGGAGAAGGTGAGTCTCGTGTGTTCTCTTGCACTTCTTTTCTGTTTGGACACATTTTTAACAATCTCAGCATGGGTGCGGAGAGGGAGAGAGCGGCCCTCCATCTCGACCGGCCGTCCCTCATTTTGACATCTTTCAGCTGGGCGCCTGGCCTGTCGCCAGACTGCAATGGTAGCAGATGGCAGCAACTCAGAACATTAGTGCTGATAACCCAAAACTAAATACCAAGTTTTTTTGGGTGATTTGCATTTCCTCCACAAAGGCAAAGGAGACCTTTAAATTGGTTGGTGGGGCGGATGACATTTTGTAGTCCTCTTGTTCGCATGCAGAAATTGTCCAACTGCCAGGCATATGAACTTTAAGTTTCTTTAATTCCCTTTATGCAAAGCCTCTGCATATTGAATAACATGTTATTCAGAGTCCTGATCAAATTCTATGAAAAGTAAATAGAATATGTAACAGATATAAGTTATTATTTTTCATCGTGGTACTGTTAATTGGCATATATACGAACGTTAAATTATGCTTGTTTCGGAGCAAGTATACACGTACTACTGAGAAAAATAGCTTTAAATGTTTTCATTGACTGCCAAAGACTTTTGCACAGTACTGAATATCAGAAATGCACGTTATAGACATGTCAGACAATTACAATTGACTGCCAAAGACTTTTGCACAGTATTGAATATCAGAAATGCACGTTATAGACATGTCAGACAATTACAAATTTTGTGAGGATGGGTTTCTGTGTATTTGTGTTTGCTGACGCCACTTTGATGCTGATGCATTTTTCATGTAGATCCTTTAGCCTATATGCGATGAGCAGGTGTGACTTTCCTTGGGAGCCTTACCTCGGCTTCGCTGCCTGCCCGCAGGTTGTAAGTGAGGCTGTGGTGAATGTCGTCTGCGAAGCGGACGGAGTATTCGGGATAGAGCTCCAGCACCTCCCGCAGCGCCCTCACGCTGATGTGCTGCAGGTCGCAGTACGTCAAGGCCTTCACATCAGCGTTGGTCTTGATCACCTGCTCCTGGCCTGGAAGATCTGCCCCTATGAGGTCACCCTTCCCTAAAAGAGCACGGGATCGTCACACAGCATTGGCAATCCATCCGGTCACAGGTAAGTCAGACTTTCCTAAAGTTGCTCTAAGACCATTTAAATGTGTCTCTTCAACAGGTCACCATTTAAAAAGAAACATTACGGATACGACGCGAAATGTTATAAATGTGCTTGAGTAGAACCAGATTTAAAAGGCAGTTTATCAGCAGCTGAAGTAATTATATTTACATATTTTTCATATGATAACATAGCAGCACTGAGTTTGGTGTATAGCAGCATTCTTTTAAAGTGATTCATGTCATTAGATGAGAAACACCAACTGAAGTGCCATAAGCAAGGTGAAGAAGGGGTTTGCCAACACTGACCTAAGATGGCCAACACCATGCCGTCCTTCAGCACCTCCAGGGACCCCGAGCAGACAAAGTAGTTGGCATGCAGGGCGTCCCCGTGGCGGATGAGGTATTCCCCGGGGGCGCAGAAGGAGGTCTTGATGTGCAGCGAGAGAGAGCGCAGGCACCCGCGGCTGGCACTCTCGAATACGGGCAGCTGCAGGATGTCCTTGTTCAGGTGCATGGCGATGTCGGCACGCAGCTCGTCTGGGAAGTCGTGCAGGAGCTGCAGGAAGGAAGGAGAAGGCGTGGAGCGGCGGTCCAGACCAGCCCGGCATCAGCAGGGGGTGTCAGACTTTGCTCTCACTGTACACCGTGCCCACGCCAGAGGCAGCATCAAGATCCTTCATTAATTAACCAAACAGCAACACTTGTACAATAAAAGACTTTTGGAGATTGCAGCTGTTCTGAGGGCCCCTGACATACCCGGTTGCTGTAAAAGTTGGGTATTTCATCATTGCAAGTTCAACCAAATATGCTAGGAGAAATAATTCAGAAATAAGTCTGGAAGGTTCACAATGAACTGAATTTGACTCCCTTTGTTAAAAATGAAACTAAACATGTAATGTAAAAAGTCAAATCTGGAGAGTGTATAATAATAAATGAGAAAAGGAAGTAGTCTAAGGATGTGATGTCAACCCTAGTGAAGGTGCCGTAGATTTATTTAGTGGCCAATTTGTTGTTCATTTTGCAACCATGCTTAATAAGTCAAATGTTTTAAACGTTGCCGTCTCTGTCGAACTGACATGACCGGTCAGTTCAGCTGACAAAGGAATGCTTACATAAATGATAATTAAGTTCTTGGCACGAGACAAACATTATACCTCACACAGATACACTGTGCAGTGTTTTAGTAACGCGTGATCTCAGAAATGATTTGCTTATGAACTGTGACTTTAAATCGACAATATAGTCAGTATAGTCTGCTGGGGGCAGAATGTGGCTCAGCA